>CM024617.1:25903106-26075606 GCA_014182575.1 Eucalyptus decipiens
TTCAAATGGCAAGTGATATGCTTTTTTCCCTTATTCCATTGCACAAAAGCCAAACCTTAGCTCGTCTTTTTGAAAGAAGCTTCTTTTGTCGTTTTTTCTTGCGATCCATAGCATATGTCAGCTCCTCCATCTCATTGAGTATTTTATCATCTTCATCTACTGGGTCCTCCTTGTCACCGACTGCAGGACTAGAAGAGTCAGTCTTCTTTGTAGGAGACAGAGCCTTCCTTAATTGCATCCGCCATCTGCATGTCAACATGAAAGTTTTCAAATCAGGAGAATGTTACACTTTGGCCATTTATTTTCAGAACAGACACGTCAGTTAACAGAAACTTTTGGGTTATTAGCCAGCGAAGGACTGCCTATTCGATTGTTCATCAAGCATTAATTGATGCTATCCAAAGTCAGCTCCTCACCATCCTTGTCATTCCTATTCAGATGCACCTGGTCATCTATTTTAATATGGCTAGTCAAAAGATAAACCTAGACTAATGAATCAATACCTCCATTGGTTTAGTCGTTGAATTAGTTAAGCCCTATACCCAATTCCAGGAGAAAAGTAAAACTAAGTGACAATCATGCTAGCATGATAGAGCCCTAGTGAGAAGCAAGGATACCTAACCTTCCCAATGAAAAAACGGCATGTAAAATCTTGAAAATTATTTTATTGATGATGGCAGAGAGAAAAGGAGGCAGATTGCTCACTTCAACAGATGCTTGAAGTCTTGTTTTCCAAGGACTCGCAAATCCTCACATAGATGTTTGACCTAGAAAACAACAGTATTCAAGTTTCTAGGAGGTAATAGACCATATATATAAATAACTGTACAAGGGAGAACAAGAATTACCTCCTCGGTAGTTAAAGAGTGCTCCTTAATAGGCAAAGAAGCTGGATCTTCGAATGATATTGAAGTTACTGAACCAAGTATCTCGAGAGGAGACTCGGACCAAATGAAATCTGCAGCTGAAGACACTTTCCTGAAAATTGTTTCTCCATCTTCATAACTGCGAGGAAACAAAACAGTTAAAAGAGAACAATGCTACTTTTGTTGCTGCATACAAGAAGCAACTGGAAAATCATCGGCATGCTCTACATGGAATAGCTGCTGCACTGCAATACGGCATGGTTTTTCAAACAGGAAGGCATTTCCACTCCACATCAGAATTGAATCTATATATATGAAGTGAAACAGACATAATTAACTTAACATCATCATCCAAAGAATGCTTACCCATCACGGTGTCTCTTTTGCTTTGTTCCTCTGAGTACATCAACCACCTATGCCAAATAGATACAAAACTAAGTCAAGAATAGGCGCTGTATTTTGTGGTGTGATAACCGTCCCCAGTGAAGTCGTATGCTACTATGCACTAAAATAAGTAGCAGTTACCTTCCTAGGGGGCTCAATAGCTCCTTGAAACAGGTGCTTCACATCAAGAAGTCGCGGATCAATTTTTGCAGGGGCCTTGTATTTTAATCCCAAAACAAATATCTCCGCAGATGTCGACCGACTAGCAGCTGGTTTGTCCACCTCAACCTTTTCAAACAACTGGAGAGCAAATTCCGATGCTAAATATTAGATCAGGTCTGGATGTATAAAGCAATTGCTAGATAACGAGGATGGTACTAATACCTGCTTGAGGCAATACAGAACAGAGTTGTAGTCTTGGGACCTGAAAACCTGATACAGGTCGAGTAGAACGTGAGTAGAGCAAAAATGGATTCATCTGCAATATTTCGCAATACCCATGAGCTGGACTAGTATTATAGTGACTTCGGAAGGTTAAAACCCAAGAAGCAGAAGATAGATGCTAAAGATAAAACCTTCATTTGTGTAACAAGATATGGCGATGCAACAGAGTAATCCTACGCACAAACTGTAGTACAACTAGCAATCAGATGCATGGTAGATGCCATTTCGTGTCTTTCTTCCGATATAAAGAAGCTGCAAGCACTAAAAGCTTCTCATTTCCACAAACAATCATCCACTCAATCTCTCATTTTTCACCAGCTAAATTTCACTAATCCCATAACATACACACTCCAATCAAAGCCTACTAGCAAGCTCAAAACTTAAGAAACCGCAAAAGCCACAAGGCCGAAAACCGAAACACGCACCTTCGTCACGAACGTGCCCTTCGGGGCCAGAAACTGAGTCGCGAGCTTGACCGCATCGATGACCAGCGCGTTCTGGCTCATGGCCTCCTGCGTCCACGCCCCGCCGACGTTCGGGGACCCGTCGTGGAGCACGAGGTCGAAGGCCCGGACGCCGTGCTCCCCCATGAGCTTCTTGACGCGGGCCCGGCACTCGGGCTTGGTGATGTCCTGCTCGATGGAGACGGCGCCCCGGATCGGGGCGATGGGGACGAGGTCGATGCCGAGGACGAGGCTGCCGACGGGGACGCGCTGGACGGCGACCTGCATCCAGCCGCCGGGGGCGGCGCAGAGGTCGAGGACGGCGCGGGAGGAGCGGAGGAAGGAGAACTTGGAGTCGAGCTGGACGAGCTTCCAGGACGCCCGGGACCGGTAGCCGTGCTCCTTGGCGAGCCGGTAGAACTTGTCCAGCCGATGCTTCCCCTTCACCTTCCCCATGGCAGCCGCTGCTTCTTCTTCTTCTTCCGAGGTTTTTCCTGCACTTCCGCAGTTGCAGGTTAGGGTTTATGAAGCGCGGGGCATTCCTTTATGGTTAGCTGATTTGACGGATTTGCCCCCCGATTCCGCCCTCAAGCCGAGCGACTTGCCGTTTCAGACATCGAAGGGAAATTTTTTGGGGAATGATATAAATAGTAATATAGTTCCTGAATTTTTAATTTTTTTAATTTGATTTATATTCAATGAAGATATAAATTTTTAAATTGTTCAACGTGATGCCCTAAACTATATGAAAATGATTAATATAGTCTTTTCATTAATTTAAGATCATTGACAACATTAATAATTTTCATATTTCATTAACAATTTTCATATAATTCAGGGATTATATCGAAAATGTATCCAAAGTTCAAGGATTACATTATACATTAAGTTAGAGTTCAAAGACTATATTAAACAAATTAAAATTTCAGATGGCCAAAGTTCAAGAACCGTTTTTATCATTTTACCAAAATTTTTAGGAAAAAAGGAAAAAAACGGAGCAAGCCAGGCCAAGCTTCTAACCGAATAGGCTTGTCCAAGGAAGCCCGCAAGTGCTCTCCGGGCTTTTTGGCCCGATCTGGCCTGGGACAGGCTGATGATCGCCAGGCCCATAACCATGTACACCACCACCTGCGCATCAACCCTTCTCAAGTTCCTGAACGAAAAACCTTTGATTTTCATCGTAACCATTGTGGCGACTCCACTATAAGAGAAGACCACCGAAAAGTGACCACACCGATTAGAGTCGTTTGATGCCAGGAACCGATGGGTATGCGGTTTAGATGGCGATTGAAGTGCAGTCCCTGAGTCCATCCGATGGCTATCGGAGACGATGGCCCGAGTCAGACTTTCAGGTGAGAGGCCACTACATCGAGCTTGGATTGTGATACGGGCCATCAAATATGTGAGCTTTGAAAAGATCGAATTCTGGGTTCATTTTAGATCACTACATCTATGTTGGATTGATTTTGCGCGAGCAGACACCTAGGCCCAGATGGGACTCTTGGATCATTACCGCTGCGATGGATTGAGCTTTCAGACAAAGATCTTACACCTTTGTATTACATTTTCACATGTCAGCAAACCATACCGTGGGATTTCAAAGATGCAGGGTCTGCACACAAAAAGTCGGTGGCGGTAACATTTCGGACCACCATGGCAAGTTTCAGGCTCATCCGTGTCTTCAAGATGTCCTTGGGAGTCCCTGCACAAAGTAGTCTATGTGAGACAAATTGTCTGTCTACACGGTGTTCCCGTGACTATCATTTCTAATCAGGACCCAAGATTTACATCGAAACTTTGGCGGAGCTTACAAGTTGCTTTAGGGACTAAGCTCCAGTTTAGTACAGCCTTTCATCCTCAGACTGACGGACAATCTGAAAGGGTAATCCAAATTTTGGAAGACATGCTAAGAGCCTGTGTGTTGGATTTTAAAGGAAACTGGATGAAAAATTACCTTTGGCGGAATTTGCGTATAATAATAGTTTTCAACAAAGTATTAGAGCTGCCCCATTTGAGGCACTGTATGGGAGAGCCTGTAGAACCCCAGTATGCTGGAATGAGGTAGGCGAGCGAAGATTAAACGGACAATACCCGGGGTCTCACATTTCGGACCACCACGCCTCATCCGTGTCTTCAAGATGGCGAAGCAGAACCGAGAAATGGCCACGACAACACCCACTTGTCTCTTGCTCGAGTAGCTGCAGAATATCAAGAAGTGTTGACTGGTTTTGTCAACAAAACCAGTGACGGAAAGAATTAACCGAGAGAGAGAGAGAGAACGAGCGGGCGAGCAAGCGAAAGAGAGAGAGTGAACGAGCGAGTGCGCGAGAGGGAGCAGCGGGGGAAGAGGAGAGGGACCGCCCCTCCGCCGTGTGCTTGGACGCCATTCCCGTCGCACCGAAGCCGCTGTTTCACTCAAGCTGCAGCTGCCGCACCACCGCACCGACCCCTCGCTGTTAGCACTGTAGGACTTGAGGCAAGTTGAAGTCTACTAATCTATGTTGTGTAGTGCTGTTGCTGTCTTAGAAAGTGCATTGATAGGCTGGATTGTTGGATTTTGATGCTCAATGACGATTTATTGAGTGACCGAGACTGTTTTGAGGCTAAAGGGTTGAGGAAATGTTCGGATTTTTCATACCTGGTTTTGATTTCTTTGGACTTCATCCAAAACAGGTTTTATGACTATGAGATCTTGAAGAATTCGGCCATTGATTTGATTTGAGAAAGAAAAACCTCCCGATCCGTATTTGAAGTTTTACTTACTACGGCACCGGCCTCAATTGTTTTAAGAAAATGTACGGTGCTTTCACATTTGAAATTATGTATCAATTCTTTTAAAACCATTAGAGATCGGGTTGACATTTCGGACTTACTATACAAGTTTTAAACTCATTTATCATTTTGAACAAAACCTGGCCATAGTCCAATTTGGAAAACCTCCCGACTCGTACTGAAATTTTTAATTACCGAGGCGCCGTTCATCAATGATTCAAAAAGGAAAAGAAAATATTTTTGGTGCTCTCCAAATTACAAATCTTTGCACAAACCAAACTTTGAAAATCTTGAAGTCGGAGGTGTAGCTTTGAATTCCCAATGTGCTAAATTCAATCTATTTGTGTTTGATAACTCTTTTGGAATTTGGCCGTGAGGCACAAGTGCAACCCGAGATTTTACACATGGATTCTTGAAATGCTTTGAAGGTGAAACGTGGAAATGGATTTATGAACTGATATTATGTTGCTAAAATTTTGTGAATGGATTTCTTTGACATAGAAATGGCATATGATTTCAAAGCCTGCTGTTGTTGCATTGAAAGTGTTTTGGTATTGAAATAAATTAAGATGTTAATGTTGCCGTTGGACCGTCGAGTCAACAATGCCCCGGGAGTCGGGATGCCCAAAGGATCGAATGAGTCGGTGCCTTGTGGATGCCTGGGGACCGTAGTGCCTCAGAGGTTTTTCCCCGGGAGCATCGGGATGCCCGGTGGTATGTCGGTACGTAATTCCGGAGGTTAGGGGTAACCATGTCTATGGCCCCCAGTGATTCCTCGTGACGCCAGGTGGGGTGCGAGATGCCTGGAGGTGTGACGTAACACACTCTGGATGCCCGGTGGCCCAGTGGCGTAATGCCGGAGGCTTTCGCGACGCCAGGTTGGGTGCGAAATCCCAGAAGGACGCAAACATTGGTCCTCTGGGGGATGAAACCTTTTGAATATTAAAACTGATGGCTCTACTAAGTGTGTGTGGTCTGGTTATAGGACTAAATTGTATGGCATGGAATGGGACGTGTCATAACAGTTTGGCCCTATAATCGGGACTTGTGTGACTGAAATGATAAATCCTGGTTTTGAAACTGCATTGCCATTGCTTTTTAAAAGTTTTATCGATTTGATGCATACTCTTTCTTTGATTACCTGTTTTATCTATCTTGCATGGACTTGGATTGTGATTGCTTGCATAGTATAGCTTGGTAGATCTTCAACTGCTGGGTGGTTGTACTCATCCCTTTTGGGGACTAACATTTCAGACTAGACAAGATACCTCTGCTGCCACTGCCACTAGCAGATGGACCGAGTTGTTGGATATGACCTCGAGGAGGAGGACAGCAAATGAAGGAACTTTTGGATTATACAGAAGAGCCTGTGCAAATTTTGAAACGAAGAAAACAAGTGTTGAGGACAAAAGTGATTCCACTGGTTAAGGTGTTATGGCGACATCATGGCCTTGAAGAGCGACATGAAAAAGAGAAGAAGAAATCCGTCAACGATACCCACATTTGTTTAGTTAAAGTCTATTTCGAGGACGAAATTTTCTAAGGGGGGAAGATTTGTGACATTCAATTTCCTCTTTCGTTTTTCGTTGGTTAAATTAAGCATAGTTGAGTAAAATAAAAAAACATAAAAAATAAAAAAATAATAATAATAACAATTTGGTGAAGACCCACTTCGTGCATGGAAGTGGGGGATTCATTTTTGAGAAGAAATTTTCTTCTCTGTCCACGTCGCAGCTATGTGTTACTAAAGTGTAGGGGGGAAATGACACTTGGGTTTGTTTTTTTTTTTATTCTTTTTTCCCTTCCCCGAAGCGCACAACGTCCTCTAGCCACGAAGGAGTGGCGTTCTTTTCTTTTTTTCAAAAACGGAGACCCACCATCTTCCTTTTACTCCCCTTTTCATTCACCTCCGCCGAGCACAACCCTACCTCAGCCTCTCATAGTCGGCGCCTCCATCCAGTAGCAAAATCGTCGCTGCTCAGTTCCGATCGGAGCTTCGTCACCGGTTGCGAAGCCCTAGCCGCCCGATGCCTCCTTCCCCTTCCATCGGCGAAGGATCCAGGCAAGTGGAGCTGTCCTTATGGTTTGAGTTCATGAATCTGCCCTGCCTAGCTCTGCATGTTGATTTAGGGCTTGGTTGTGACGGTGAGGGCGCAAGGGACGGGTGATAAAGCGCTGTCCGTAGCTGGGGTTGGGGGTAGGTGCGGCGGATTGCTGTTCCTTTGTGATTGTGGTGCTGCTTTGGAGTCTTTAGTTCATGAGTAAACTCTAGGAAGCTTTGCATATACAATTCGTGAGTTGAAGTGGTTGTTGGAGCCGGGATTGATGGCTGAAAATGCTAGTTCTTAGATAGAGTAGGTTCTGGTTTTGGTGGCCTCGCCGGTGAGTCGTAGGTATCACATCCTATCCAGTCGACAACCCACCAATCCATGTTTTTCTCTCTCTGTCCCATATTCTCTCTTTTCCTCCCTCGACTTGAATGGAATAGAGAGAGAGAGAGAGAGAGAGAGAGAGAGAGAGTCTGTGAGAGATGCGGACTAAACGAGTTGAGGACGATTCTAGACTTGATGGTTCTGTTTTGGGCTCATTCGAGCTGGTCGCAGGGTTGAACGAGTGTTCAGTGACTTGCGCGCAAGGCTTGTGGATAGTATGGTATAGGTCGAGGCAAAAAGGGAGGATGTGGTCCCTCATTGTGGAGTAGGAAATACTGATGAGTTACGAAATAGGCTTGAGTGTTAACTTAGGAAGATCGAGAGTTTAAATGTGGCTTTGGACGGATTTTTCAAGTTGTTGATGGTGAATCGCTGGTGGTTACCGCTCGTTTAGGTGCTATACGTGTGTGGTCGAGTCTAAAAAGGGGGTTCGTGAGAGAATTAAATAGCGAGGAACCATTGAGTGGTATCAGAGCCTGGATTTGGTTGGAGTGATAAGGTGTAGGAATTTTAGATGAATGGTAGTGTACCTGAGTGTTTAGACATGATTGTCCATGTAATTTGGAACAATTATTGTTTTGGGCGGTTAGTTTTATAATTGTGTGGTTTGAGTAACGTGGGAATATTACGTTACTTTTAACTAATAGCATAAATCTCTAACTCCTAATGTGGGTAATGTGCAGAAAGTTTAGGAGAAAGATGGTGCGATCGAGGAGCTCGTCTCCGCCAAGGAGAGAAGCGGCTGCGTCAGGGCAGGGCCAAGGATGGAGGATGTGTTGCAAGCCTTGGTTTCCTTGGGAAATTTGGTGGAGAGACAGGCCCAAATTCCACCGCAACAACCACCTCTGCCGCCACCCCAACAGCCACCTCCGGCGGAGCACCCAGGGACTGGTAGAGCAGTTCCTGAAATTAAAGCCATCAAAATTCTCGGGAATGGGACGTCCCGAGGAAGCGGAGCAGTGGATTGATAGTATGGAAAGAATTTTTAAATTGCTTGGTTACAATGACCAAGACAAGATAACATTTGCTGAATATTAGTTGGAAGGGAACGCCATGTATTGGTGGAGAGCATCGAAGGATACCATATTTCCAACAGGTATGGAAATGGTATGGGATGAGTTCGTGAAAGCTTTCTACAAAAAACATTTTTCTGAGTGTACGAAGGATCGAAAGATTACTGAGTTTGTCCAACTGAATCAAGAGGGACTAATTGTGGATCCATACGAGGCAAAATTTTCAGAACTTTCTAGGTATGCTCCTAAATTGATTGAGGATCCCGAGGATAAAGCAAAGAGGTTTCTGAAGGGCCTAAGGACTAATATTAGGAAGCAGTTAGTGCCTTTAGGTATAAGAGACCATAATGAAGTGTATGCTCGAGCCCAATGGGTCGAGCAAGAACTCATTAGAGAGCAGATAGAGGATAGGGAAAAGGTCAGATCGGGGCTGCAAGGAGTCACAAAGGATGTGCCTAGCGGCAAGCGACCTTTTCCATCTAGGGATACACCTTGGAGTTCCAAGAAGAGGCCCGCTTATGGAAGTTCTGGAGGGACAAGTAAGGGACAATACGTGAATCGGGCTATATTTCATAACGACTTATGTCAACGATGTAACCGGCAACATGGACCAGGGCCTTGCCTCGATCCCTTGAGATGTTTTAAGTGTGGACAGGAGGGTCATTTCAAAAGAGAATGTCCCCAAGGGAGACAACAAGCCAACAATAATCAGTTGATTCATGTGCTGCCACGCCCGAGGGGAGCACTTCCACCAGGGAAGACGCAAAGACCGGCAGCAAAAGGAAAAGTGTATGCAATGACTCAGGAGGAAGCGGAAGCTTCCGAGACCGTTATCACATCACAGGTACGATTTCCTTGAATGATCAAAAGGCTTATGCGTTATTTGATCCGGGCGCGACCCATTCCTTTATTGCTGAAAGATATAGGCGATTACATAATCTAGAAGTGACACCTCTCGTAACACCTCTCAGTGTTTCCACACCATTAAGGGATGAAGTATTGTCTACATTAGTTTGTGAAAATTGCGAAATCTCAATAGGAGGAAGGACACATTCTATTGATTTGGTAGAAATAGGTATGTATGACTATGACATCCTATATGGCTCCCCCGCCGATTTTGTATGGCGGCAAGAGGACTTCCAGGACCGACATTTCCCGGGAGTAGTCTTCGTCAAATGCACATCTTGTTTGACAGTAGATACGGGGGCGCCTAACGGGCCGGCATACATGGCCTTTGTTGCCCTTTACGCTCGGGTAGATGGACGGTTGGTGGGATCCTTGACGCTGTATGACGATGGACCGGGGCAGGGTGGTAGTCCCACGGAGTAGGAGGTGGCAGAGAAGTGCTGGACGTGTGGGAGAACTTTTGTTTTTGGTTGTCTGACAGCATGTACATACTCAACGAGAGGCGAGATGTTTAGTGTTTGTGGTTTATAGTGTTTTTTGTAGAAATCCCCCTCTTAATCTCATCTCCCCACGTGTAAAGAAACCAAGTTTTATGATAAATAGAGTCGAGTAGCTCAGTTTCTTATGATTCAGCTTGACTGAAATTTATTTTACAACTCTTGAAGTACAAACAAGTCAGGTGAAATCAATGTATATGAGATCCAAAGGTGATACATTGAGTGGATTATTATTATGTAGTAATCCAATGCCGGTCAGCCGAAAAAGCAGTAATTCCACGATGATCCTGCCGCATTCATTCGATTCAGACTCTTCCTTTTTGCCTAACATTTCAGTCTGCACATGACACCCGAAATTCAGTTCAAGACCTGTCGTACGTTCTTGAATATGATTCTTTCTTTGTCTAGTATTTTGGTCGACACAATGCACGCATGAAATTCAGTTCAACGACATCTCCAACACAAAAGACTAGCAGCCACTTCAGAGAACTAGTTCACATGCTCGAGTAAATCAAAAGAGATGTTGACAGAAAACTGCCGGTTACTTAAACAACAGCCCATTAGTTTCACAAGACATCATCACCAGGATGGTATCGAAAGTTCGATACGACTGGCAAAGTTTATTCATATCTCGCAGATTACCTTATTTACAAACTTAGAAGCAGTTATATTGTGGGAACTCAGACTCTAGTAGGCTTGTCCTATAATACTATGGAGAGGACTAGGGATAAGTATTTTTGTACATACAGCAGAAAGGAGCTCAGCAACTCCCCGGGACGAGAACTGCTTGAAAACTATGTATAACTTGTTCAATCTCCATGCCTAGGTCTCTTCTCGGAGTATTTTTTTCATCTTGGAAACAACTGTTGATTGACTCACCATCCATCGGCTTATATAACTGTACCATCTTCTATGGTTGCCTTCTCCAGTATCACGGTTATTCCCAAGCGTATGTAAAACCCATCCCCTGGCCGATCTGCTTCTTCAACGCCCTGAACAGCAAATACATCAATTTCGGTCTGTTAAAGCACGCCAAACTTGGAGGAGAGAATCGTTCGGAACGTAAATTACAGAACTACAGAGAGAGCGCTGCGGGCGAGTTACTTACATCTTTGTTTACAATGGCCACATCTTTCCCAATCTTCGCGTTCTTGTCTATTATGCAGTTCCTTTGAAGATTAAAACCCAAACTGGTATCAGATTATGTAATATGTCATAGCACCTCTCAAAAAATTAATATCCCACCCTTCAAAAATTGAACCGCTCAACATTTTTACCTTATCTTTGTGTTCTTCCCTATCCCGATAGGCACCTTCCCCTCCGCTAGCAGAGAAGCTATTTCGGATTCTGTTTGGTAATAGTCTGCACCCATCATCACCGTGTCCTATCAGGAAGAGAGATATCACAGGTAATCAGAAATTGGAGATTTCCACATTACATCGACTTAGATAAAGGAAAAGTTGAAATTCAAGATGAGTTACCTTCAGCTCAACTCCAGAATCGAGGCGCGAGCGTTCACCCACTATAGAGCGTTCAATGCGGCACTCTCTCAAAAAGCAACCATGGGAAATTATTGCATCCTTTAACTACAACATACAAAGCAAGCATAAGAAGCAAAGACAAGTTAAAAGACCAAAGACAAAAGTAATACTGCAAGAGCTGCACACCTTGCAGTTGTCTATCTTGGTCGGTGGAAGAAATCGAGGGGACGTGAAGATAGGTGTCTTCGGATCATAAAATTCAAATTTTGGAACCTGCAAGAAGGACCACATCAGTTAATCCCGTTTCAAATGAAAACCATAATTGCGGCTCCTCATGTTGCATAAATTGGATGGCATGTTCAATTCAGGGATCTTAAGCACACAAATTTGAATCATAATGTATATAAAAGTGAGAGCACAAGTAGGCATGCTTAAGAAAACCCACCTCTTCTGTGAGAGCCAAATTAGCATCATAGAAGGACTTGATAGTCCCTATATCCTCCCAGTAATCGCGGAAAATATAAGCCTGGCAATCAAGAGAAATTAAGCTTGCAATTAGAGTTTTCAGTGTATACAAATATCTTAGAAGAGAGAATCTTTCAGATAAGAGAGCTCGCTTACCTGGACATCATGCTCCATCACAGCCGAGGGAATGATTTCAGATCCAAAGTCATTGGCTGTAGGGTACCTCCACTTCAGAAGATTTAGTAAGGACTCCGTCTTGAAGGCATAAACTCCCATTGATGCAATATATGGAGATCTTGCAGCTTCTTGCGGAGACAATCCTAGGGTGGTGGTATCTACTTGCTACAAGAATCAACAAATAACTTGTTACCAAATCGAAGGAAATTTAAACAGCATTCATAAAATAAAGCGAGGATGGAACAGCCTACCAAATAAAAGAGGAAAAAAAGTTCAATAACATTAAAATATCATAAACTCTAGTTAATTGGCAAAGGTGAGACGTAGGTACAGTTTAAATGGATCATCTTAGCACCAAATGCTCACCATAGCTGTCCGATCAGGACCCTTAGGCTTTTCAGAAAATTGGACAATTTGGCCTCTGCTGTCTATCTTCACCAATCCATAATCAGATGCCCGGCTGTTATACAATTGACTAAAATTAGATTACATAATATGCCTAAGATAAATTAACACATTAATAACACGAAGTTAAAATTGGTAACAAAATGTGGCTAGAATCACAACCAACCTTTCCCCCACAGGAGTACAGGCAACAGATATCGCAGAGTTTCTGTCGATATGATTCTGTCGAGCAATGGCAAATTCATAAGGAATATGATTTAGGTTTTCAATCAAGAACTCGTTTCATTTGGGAACCACCATGCGTACCTGCAGAAAATCCATATAGTCCATGCGGTAAAGATGATCCCCCGCCAAAATTAGTATGTCCTCAATATTTCTGTTTTTGGCATCCTTCAAAAATTCAATACAGAAAGCAATGGATTAAGAGACTAAGTTATGGAGACTGCTGAGATAAGAAAGGGTAGTGTTTAAAACCAGCAACAATGAGACACCGACCTCAAACACCCAAACGAATTTCCTTACTGCATCCGCTGTTCCTTCAAACCACTTCTTTCCTGCTTCTCCAGGAGTTTGAGTAGCAGCCAGAACCTATACATTGATTGTACTTAGACACCAATCGAAAAAGGCCGTAAATATCGCAGCAATGGATAGATGTTGATATTGATTGATCAGAAAATGTTTCCTAACATAAACCAATTTCCAGACAGAAAAGGTATCAAGACAAACACTGCCGATCAAATGAGTTAACAATCAGTCTCTTCTTCTTGGGGATGCAGATGCAAAGCATTTTTTCTGAAATCCGAATGAATCTGCATACAGGAAAACATACCTCAACAAACCCATCTCCAAAATTGACACCATTTCCAAAGTAAGTGCGAGCCAGATGACGATTAAGAGAAGTAGAGTTGAACTGGGTCAGCACAAAGATCTTGTTTATGCCACTGTTAATGCAGTTACTCATTGGGATATCTATTAGCCTGTAGCATCCACCAACCGGAACCTACACATATTATCAATTCCTTAATATGCATACATACATACAAACAAATATATGTTGTATAAACAGAATGTCTGTATGCATGAGCAAATATGCACTACTGATATTGGTAAAAGTAGTACTGTGTGGTACGAGCAAATAAACTGATCCTTACAGCGGGCGTGGCTGCTCTTCTGGTGAGAGGGAAGAGTTGAATACCTGCACCTCCCCCCAATATAATGGCGGCCACTTTCTTTGGGTCTGCTTTTGGTCTATGCAACACCGGAGATTTAATAGTCTGATAACAACAGCACAGAATTCGAATAGATTCATTTGATCCCGATTATGGCACAAGGCAAGACTTTAGCAGCAAAATGGAGTCAATGAAATTATTTTCATCAAACGATGGCTACTTTGAAAGATCATCGCTTCTACTGTTAAACGAGATCAACTCACCAAGGTCTCCGCAACAGTGTTCGATGTAATAACAGCAAAAGCCACTCCGGGTTTCGCCTTCTTGAACTTTTTTTCAACTCTCAGATTTCTAGCAACCTGATTAACCCAAACACTGTTATCTAGGCTCCCTCTGATTCTCTCACCCAAGAATCCATTATCTGCATTCTTGAGACAGCTCTTGTTTGATTGAGCCAAAGAGGCGTTGGCCTTGAGGGCCACACAGCAGGAATCCATTGCCGTCAACTCTCACTGCAACACCAAATCACGACCAATAAGCTAAGATTCTCACCCGAGCACTAAAAGACCACATGAACAAAAAAGGAACTGATTAAAGTAAGGCCACCCGATCTAAGCAAGCGAGTAAAGTGCACATTACATAAAGAAATGGAAAAGCAGTGGAGTCAAAGTTGAGTAACGCTAGAAAAGTAGCAGAGCAGTCAAAATCTAATATAATACACAAGATCCAAGAAACCCAAAAAAGAAAGATCGAAAAAACCAAAAGGTGGCGAGAAAGCATTCAAGCGCCCAGACCACGAATCTTGATGCATAGAGAAAGCGAAAGAAGATCACAAACCCAAGAAAGCAAGCTCCGAACTTGAAGCCTTGATGCTGTGCAACTCCAACGAGTGATCAAGAAGAGAGCATTCAAGCTCCCAGACTACGAATCTTGATGCAGAGAGAGAGAGAGAGAGAGAGAGAGAAGATCACAAACCCAAAAAGCAAGCTACCAACTTGAGGCCTCGATGCTATGCAACTCCCACGAGCGATCAAGAAAAAGATCGAAACCTCAAAAAAGAAAGACGGTGGAGAGAGCGAATGCGGTGGAGGTTGAAGGGGAGGGAGAGGCGCGTGAGGGGTGGCTTTGCTTTCAAGGTGGCCCCTGTGAACGTGAGCTTTTTCCCTCACGAGAAACGCCGGGGTTTACGCCCCAGTATTTATACAAAGATGGAGTGAGTCGAAAGCAAGAGAAAATCTAGCTGAGGATCTTTGAGGAGGGTGGCGCTGGTCGCATGCAATTTATACATCGAGAAATGAAAGGAAGACAGCAGTGTCAAAGTCCTGCTCTGCTCTGCTCTGCTCGGAGCGTTTCGCTGAAAAACGCCAAGACGATCTCCAGAGAGAGGGTGTACGTGGCCGTGACGCTCAGTCCATGGCGATCTGATTATTTTTACCAAGTTCCTAGGCCAGCTCTGTCCATTTCATACTTTCGTTCCATTAAAATAATCAACCTCGGATCTTATATTATTGAATCTCGTAAAGAAGTCGGTTGGCATTTTTACCGGCCGGCATTTCTTTTGATATTCCTTCTTTTTCTTTAGTGATTGCCAGTGCACATCATTTTTCGGCTAAATGAAAGTGCGTTAAATTTTACAGTGTATGTTGAAAATTCTGAAATTTATCACGAAAGCGAAATGAGTATTAAAATTTTTAAAAGGTACAATCAAATTATTCTATTAACTCTCTTCGACGTGACAAATGAAAAATGCTAACAAGTATAGGATTTGATTATACAAAGTCGATAAATTTTAAAACTTAATTGCATTTTCCTTAAGTTTTACGACTCAATTGCACTTTCGTAAGAAGTTTTAAAATTTAATTATACTTTTTGAAAGCTTTATACGACTCAATTACACTTTTGTAGCGAGTTTTAAGACTTCCAATACACTTGTTTTGAATTATAAACCTTTATATGGTATGATCTTCAGTCATTCCATTGTGTATTTTTGTTAGGAATGAACAATTTTACAAATCTTGTAGTCTACGGACATGCAATAACATCATTAATCAAAACGAAATTGTTGACGCGTGATGAAACACAATCACTTTCTGACTTGCCCCACTGCCCGTAAGGAATCTCGTAGAAAACACGATTAGTCCTCATGGAATCAAATGATTAAGTAAAGTACCAATCAATGAGTTATGTCGTGAAATCGGGATAGTGGTATATGAAAACGGGCTGTCGAATGAAAAATGGCCTTTGCGCATCATTCATTCAAGTAAAATCTAGGAGATTTACCAGTGGGCCTTTGGATAAACCTCAACAGGGGAAAGGTCGAGGGGTCAAACCCTAGGGAAGCATCGGCGTCTTAAATGTGATGTCGGGGTGGTGGGTCCGCTAAAGATCACTTTGGGGTTTGGCGGTATGTGCCTGCAAAGGCGATTTAACGGGTTCCCTGGGTATCAAAAAAAAAAAAATCTAGGAGATTTCATAAAATTTTTGGCCATCGCAAGACCAAAAATCAGAGCGAATTTGCCACTGATCGATCGATGAAGGTGGCGATGATGACAAGGGATGCGATATTTACCGAGAAAAGTCGCGCAAGAGGTCGATTCATGAGGAGGTCTTTTCGTAGTTAAAATCCACCGATGCATAATTTGACGGGGGAAAAATAACGTTCATGTCTGTCTCGCGTGGGCCCACGGGAATCACGTCCGAACAAGAATATCCCGCCAATCATTTGGGTTAATCGACCCCTTGATTTGAGACATGTCCCTCCACCAAATCTAATGGACGGTTGCTACTCCATACCGATGGTGCGCTCTAATGTCTCTCGTGTGGGCCCAACTCGCTCTAGCCCTCGCATCTTCTAGCGTATGTACTTTTACTTTTTGCAAAGCCTTTGGTGGGTCCCGCCAGTCTCTATAATTCCAGCCCCCTGCCGCGAAAATTATAGGCGCACTCCTGCTCCCATCGCCATCCTCCCCTGTCGCCGGATATTTACTAGAAACGGCTCCAAAACTTTCTGTACGAACAGCGATTCAGTTCTAGCATTTTTAATTTAACTAATTTAATCCTCAACATTTCTTCGATTAATTAATATAGTTATTTCGATTAGTTTTGATCGAAAATCACTAATATAACGATTCTGTTAACGCCTACCGTCTTATGTGATACGACCAACCCTAACGTGAATGATTTTTGTAAGCTCATGGACCATTTGAGTTTAAAATCGAATTAACATTCGTATAATAAGTTTAGAACTTTTTAGTAATTTTCTCAGTCAAATCCAAATCCAAATCCAAATCCAAATACGCGGGGCACCTAATGGATGAGTATGCAATTCATCGCAACCGCTGGATTATGGGTGTGGAGCCGACGCAATCCAACAGTTAATGATGCATTGAGCTCGAATGAACTTGAGCACTCAACATTGGCTTCTCCTAATAGGTGAAAATCTCACATGGCGGACTTAGATGAATGCAGCCATTCATTAAATCCGACGGACCGTTGGAGTTGACGAGCCTCGTATCAAAGGCTCTCGTGCATTGTATCACAAAGCTAATCACCGTTCTTTTTTTAATAAATACGGTTGATTCACTATATCTCGTCAACGTCACACACAATATTATTACCATACAAAATACTCTCTATATATGGGATTCAAATATTCAACAACTCAAATCATCTGATTCGCTCGTAAGATTATTTCTTCAACATCAATCTAGGGATTACTTATTTGTATATAAACATATGTAAGTTCAATCTTAACATGCAAAAGAAATCACATAAAATGTGGAAAAAAAAGACCCCCTCTCTTCTCCTCTCTTTCGACCTCGCCTCTGTGCTGCTCATCGTTGTCGCACTATTGGTCCATCGCCACCTTGTCCGTTTCATCCATTGTCACATTCAGCATCTAACCATATTGATATCAAAAAAATATGGTCCTCGTGCTATTCACGTCATCGCATAAAATCAAGTTTGAATAAGCCGAACATAAAATGACAAGGATGGTTAGATCGTATTCTCGGCTAAACCCTAGCATTTCCCTCATAGCAATTTGCTCCAACGATACGATGTCTCTCGAGGTCATTTGCCATGAGCAGATGACAAGGGAATTTACCATTGGTTTCGTTTCGCTTAGCTACAGCTTGCGAGCTTCCACCTATTAAGCACAAGACAGTTCCATCAGATATTTTCGTTCGAGCTTGAAGCCGACATTAGCAGATGAAGCGCACCGAACTGGCCATGACCCACTTTGGAACAAAGCCGTGAAAGAGATCGAGATAACGAAAGAGACGGACCAATTTGGTATCCAGCCATTTCCGAGCATTTCGACCAAGCGCCGAATACACGATTCAGGCCAATTTGCAATGTCGATCCAAGGCCGATCTGATGGACGATTCCACTGAGTTGCCGTCTGACTCTTGTGCTGCAGTTGGAGACTGGGACACTTCGATTTGTGACCCATTTGAAATAAAAAATGTTGCATTGGGCTTTTTCGACCGCACGCGTGTCCAGAAACAAAAGATCTTTTTTGTTTTTTTAAACTTTTTTTGGGAGGTTTGAAGTAGCAGTGAGAAGAGTAAGAATTCTTTTCGTTTGGCCTTATAAACAAGCGAAACGTGTGCTTCGGGACTGGCGCAACTGCTGGGGGTGCGCTGGAGGTGGTGTGGTCTAATCTCACCAAATGGTTGTATGAATTAGGGGAAAAAAATTGTTGACAGACCCTCAAGTAACTAGAAGAAAAATTATTCAAAAAATCATCAATTTATTATGCAGTGACTAATTTAACTGTGAATCTTTCAATTGTGCTAAGTGAACATCAAACATTTTAATCATTTACTAATTTCATAATAAATCTTTTGAAAATTTATCAACTCAGTCATCCTGATCAATTTTGACTGGAATCGCTAATTAGACATCAACATGATAATTTAATTAACATCGACTGTTCTACATGATACAATTGGCATTGGCGTGAATAACTTTTGATTTTTTTAATTTCTTTTTAATTTCTTTTTTTTTTCCTTTTTCCCTCTACTGGCCACCGATGAGGGCTAGAGGAGGGGAGGTTGACGACTTTGCTAGCCATCAACAAGGCATGGCAATGGCTAACGGAGGGAAAAAGGGAAAGAAGAAAAAAAAAAGAAAAGGAAAAGGAAAAAAAGAAAAAATAAAGAAAATAAAGAAAAATTTAAAAATTTGTTCACTTTAGTATGGGCCGTGTCATGTAGGATGGCCACTAAATCGTCACATCAGCAATTTCAAGTCAATTTTGACCGAAATGATTAATTAGCAAATTATTAAAAGTTTTAGGAATAAATTAGCAAATTATCAAAAGGCATAGGACTATTTTGTCGTTTAGCGCTAAATTGGCAATTTATCAAAAGATTCAAGGTTAAATTAGTACAGTCAAAAGGTTTCTGATTGAATTAACTATCGTATAATAGGTTTAAGATTTTTTAGATAATTTTCTCAATAATTAAATCTTTGTGCTTGTGTGTGTATACATATGATAAGTTGAATGTTTTTTTTTATGAAAGTTCCCTTGTCTCTGTCATTTGTGTAAAAGTGCTCTGTTTCTGTCGAAGGGTACCTCTTTTAATCACCCTTATGATTGGCGGTTTACAATAAGGAACATAATTAGCTTGATATTTAGTTAAATTTTTACAGGTCAATATCCCCAACTTATAACTTATCATTACAAAAAAGGTTAGAGAAAATTTCTTGCAATTTTATTCCAATTACGATGGGACAAAATACAGTCCGTTCACGAATGGGAAAACACCATGATGTCCTTTTCCCTCCCCACCTATCCCTCTCGCGAGAATTTTATTTAAGCCGATCGTACGGGATCGATCTCATGACCAATTCGATCTAGACAACTAATTTAGCATACAAAAATTCAATGATCAAATGAGAAATTTGGTTAGAGGCTAAAGGAAAGTGCTTGAATCACATGATCATAGCCAAATCAACTTGACCCGAGAAAAGAATAGGAGATGACAAGGACCCCCCATCGGCAACGTCAACAGCATGATAATGGAAAGCAAGACGCAATTAATTAACTCCCAACGAACCGATTTGAGCAGTGGATGCATTCCAACCATCGAAATGCATGTAAGAGCTGGAAAAAAAAAGTAGGAAATGGGACATGCACTCGCGGACAAAATATTCACGTGGTGTGCGCTACTGAATTATAAAGAGATGAAGACACAGGCATGGGAAAAAGGGAGCCTCGCACGTGCTCCAGTTAGTAGAGACAGCGACGTATATAGGAAGCCGCGGCACGGAGCGGCGCGGCCGAGTCCTGGACTGCCGCGAATCTGCCTGAGCCAAGGGCTCGAGACCGAGCGTTTTTAAACGATCCCGACATGCTTCATTGGAAACACAAGAACACGTCAGATTATCTTCCGGGTGTCCCCCGACATGCTTCATTGGAAACACAAGAATACGTCGGATTATCTTCCGGGTGTCCCTCGTCATTGCTGTAGAAAAAGGCATAGATGCAATGCAGATGTCTCCCCTTACATCATGAATGCCTTGACATTCGAACTCAAAATCACGCTACATGCCACAGAAGGAATGAGATCCGGAATGGATCGTTAGTCTTTAACGCGCTCGACCAAGCTGAGTCGCGAGTGCTGCATTTCCATAACTCGACGAGAATCTGACCTTAAGCCGAGCTTGTTCGAGGATACTCTCTGTTCGTGTAAGAACAAGGAGGGAAGATACCCCCCTTAGACAAATGAATGTTGATTGTTAACCACAGATGTTTCAAAAAAAACAGAGGAACAGGTTGTTCCCCCTCAGTTTCATGAATGTCGAGCCCAAATGTTATGAAATCCGCACTTTAAAACAATCTGTCTAGGATAGTAAAGACGATGTTATAAAGGGAAAATGGGTTTGACCTACAAGTAAGATCTCACCAAACCCATGTCCAAGAAAATCACCTTCAATCCCATACTCACCTTGAAAAGAAATGAAGAGAAAAAGTTCTCTAACAAGTTAATACAAAGAATTTCCACGACCATCTTTGAATTAGGAGCCTACTGCAGTACAGATATTGGCATACGAATCACAAAGATCTCAGAACCGCACAAATTTTAATAAGTGCTCCGAACAATTCTTTCACGACTTGTTTTTTTTTAGCAGACAAAATCTCTTTTGACGGTCATTCACGACCCCAAATGGCCAGTTCAAATCCAAATCATTCAGAGAATTCCATAAGTGCAGCACATCAACAAGGAAAATCCAAACGATGCATGTTAAATAGCAGTAACAAGGATCACGCTCTAAAAAGTCTAATACGTCCAAAAAAGGAACAGCAGAGTACAGCACCAACTGGAAGTGAGACAAAATTACAAAACATCTATGTGTTTGTAGCCCTTGTGTAGATCTGTTGGCTGGAATGAGCAGAAACCATCCTGATCAGACCTCTCGCCATCAGTTCTCTTATAGCCTTCCTCGCCAGAGAACCATTAACCTGGTGAGGCAAATCCAATAGCAGTTAGTATGCAAGCATTTTATCGCTCAACGAGAAAAGCACGTTAAATTTCCCATTATAGAACACTCAAATATCATATTATATTTTCAACGATCGGAACTAGCCGCCATTAGATTAAATTAGACCAATAAACTAAATTCTGTTCAGAACAAAGATATGACAGCCACTTTGATGATCACTTGACAGGGTGCATTTCTGAATTACCCAAGCCAGCGAAAATGCCACAAGTCAAAGAAAAGTTCACACTGGAAGAAACAATTATGTGATAAACCAATGAAAACAGCATACAAAGAGTCAGCTGCTGTTGATGGTGAATACATGAATTGTTGACCAACTGATCACCATAGTTCCAAGCACAACGAATTCCCTCACATATGAACCCTCAAAAGAGCGAAAATGAATTCCTTCTATGATCTTAGGAGCACTCCCAGGCCCGACACAAATAGTTTTACCCCACGACAGCAGAAGCAGATTCAGAGGTTTACGTGGAGACTAACAGAAACCTCTTACCTTTTATCAGTTCTTGATGGATTTAAAAAGATATAGAGGTTCCCTCTACACCAATACCAATCTAACTTCTAAAACCCAACAATCATTCACTCGGGCATATCATTGAAGAGAACAATGGCTCATTAGTCCAATGGAACCAATGACATGACAACATCCGCACACCATTCAAGCTACTAAAAAGGCATTTATGGAACAAGAATACAGAAGCATACCCTCAAGCGATCGGAGAGAATGGAAGGAGTGATGAGCTTGTACTTCGGCGCCTCGGAGAGAAGCTTGTCGTAGGACCCCTGGTCAAACAGCACCATGTTGTTCACCTTCTCCTTCTGCTTCCCCTTGCTCCACTTCTGCTCCCCCCACAAACAAGAAAATCGTCACGCCCGTGACCCCACACAAAACACAATCCATCTTTCGAGCCGGAAAACGCACAGAGCACCGACATCCTCAGACGCATCTCGTCGCTAAATAACAAACTTACAATTCTAAACCAGCAAGAAATTACCCAGTTTTACCACAAATCGATGTACATTGAGAACGACACTGGCAAACCATTTTACAACTACCGTTCTACCTCCGATTGATGAAAAAACAGATAGCAGAACCAAAGCTTGAGACCAATATGAACAAAAAGGAAGAATTTTGCGAGCATCCATGTCGTGAAAAGGGCTAACCTTCTTCTTCTGCTTGCCACCGCCGGATTTGGCAGGCTTTGAAGACGGAGGAGGAGCCTTATCCTTCTTGGGAGCCTGTCGACAAACGCGAGATTAGTTCAGATTCCCATGCAGATGCGGTAAACTTGAACCCAGAAACAAAATCATCGAGCGGATGCCGAGGAAAACGAGCAAAAGAAAGTGGCGGAGCGCGGCGGCGAATACCATGGAATCCGATCGGCGGCGGCGGCAGCGGCGACGAAGAAGGAGAGATGGCGGAAGCTGGGGAAGCAACAAAAATATCAAGATGGAGGCTTTTCTAGGGTTTCAGGTCGCTCGGGAGTCGAGAGCAGCTAAGCTTTGGTCTCCAAAGCGACGCCGTTTCGAGCACCGACTGGGCTTCATGGACATCATCAAGCCCAGCCCATATCTTTGGACCAGGCCGGACACCCTCCAAAGCCCAGACTTAAAACAGAAACAAAAATGAGTGTAGATGGCCAGAAAAACAAAGCAAGAACCAATTCAAAAGAATGGAAATAGTCGATTTATTTATCCAGAATCGAGAATATATTTTGAATTATTTAATTTCATTGAATTTTTTGCACCATGTTATCGATGATTGGCGTCTGATAATTTTTTTTTTCTTTCATTTGGTCCGGCGAGATTGGTCTAGACTATTTAACACAAATTCCATAGTGCCTACTATTGCTTTTAACTTCTATATAATATAACCAACATATGGAACCATCCTTATAAGATGATTTTCACTTTTCCATTTTATTGGAGAAGTCGCTCTCAGTGACGTGGAGTAGGGGTGATCGGGTCCAGGGTGGGTAGGGTCTAAACCTAGACCTTGTACCCAACCATGTTATAACCGGTTCTTCTTTTCTGGACCTTGTACCCGACCCTGTTTGTATTGGACCCTGTATCCAACTCACATTATTTTTCCAATCCAGTTTCAGGGTCAACCCAGTTTCCACTATAACCTGTTTTGCAATCTCTTGATATCCTATACGACTTCAAATTTTATATTAATACACGAGAAAATAACGTAATCCTCCTAATTTGTATTGAAACATTAAGCACTTGTAATAAATAAATATATGAACTTTTTGACTAAACGAAAAATTAAGGATCCACAAGGCTAATTATAATAAATAAAATCATAAGGCAAAAAATTAGCAACAAACATGGATTTAAAATTAGTCTTATTCCCACAACTACTACATGAAGTACTCATTTATGCAAGCATAACTCCTCCTATAAAAGAAAAATTAGGCGAGTTAATCCATGTAATACACAAGAATTTGGTGACAACAAACACCGTCCGTCCATCGGATGGTGCAAGAGGGAGCCAGTGAGGGACGAAAGCAAGTGAGGAAAAGAAATGACAAAGGAGGAGCGCCGTGCGTGTTTGAAAGAGCCAAAAAGAAAAACGTCGTACCGGTTCCCGACCCTATTTTTTTGGTGGGCCGGTCTGGGAACCGGGTATACCTGGTCCGGTTGCACACCCCTAACGTGGAGGTCCATACATTTTCTCCAACTAGTCTTGAATTTTATCTCATAAAAAAAAAAAAAAAAAAAAACCAACATGAAAGAGACAAGTTAAAAAAAAAAAAAAAAAAGAAAAGAGAACCTTTGTTGTCGAAGTGTATTCATGATTCATGAATATTAAAGAATTCCATGCTAGAGAATATTGTTAGAGATATTATTATATATCCTTTGATATTTCATTATTCTTTAAAATAGCTAATTTCCTTGTTAGGTTAGATTACTTCATTTCCTATACATGTTGTTCAAGTATAAATACTCTTGATTCTAATACATTTTTGTCAATGTCAAGTTAATTGAGTATTGATGTAGAGTGCGTTTTTTCAAGGAAAACTTCGGGATAAAATAAATTTATATAAAAAAATCATTTTTATAGAAAAATGATGAGTTTTCATTTGTTTAGTAGTTTAAGAAAAGTGACTTTCTCCGTATTAGAGGTGGAAATTGTTTGCAATCCGTGAAAACGTTTGCCGTAAATCAATTACCTTTTCCATCCTACAAATGCTAGAAGTTCGGAAAAAGAAAATTGCGAAACTAGTTCTTGTTCGAACAAACGAATCCGTATCAATTCTCTCTCAAAAAAATTCCCGAATAATTTACAGTAATAGAGGGAGAAAAACGAAGGAGTGCTTTGCTTTTACCGAGGAGTGAAGTGTGTGGCGTGCAATTATATATGCCTTTTGTTCTTGTCCTATATTCTTGTTTTCGCCTAAGTCATACAAATAGAGGCGATGATGAAGTAGTGGAATCCGATTCGACAAGCACCAATTCCTACGTGTTAGGTTCGTGTGAATAACGCTTGAGATGTTTTTATTTAATAAACTTTTTTTAAAGAAAAGTACCTATTTTATTTGTTTTAATCTAGTTATAAACTTTTCAATTATGTCAATTGTGTTCTAAATCTTTTATTGAATTGTCAAAATAATTTATCTGGCCAATTTTAGTCAAAAATTACTGACATGAACCTCAGGTTTTCACGCGGTACAATCGGCGTTTACGTAAATAATTTATAAATATTTTTCTTACTTTTTTGTTCTTTTTTTTCCTTTTTTTTTTCAACCGTGGGCCCGGTGACCGTGGGTGTGGTCTGGGCGAGGGCCTGACACCCTTGCCTATGGTTAATGATGGTCAATCGATGACCTTACTCGCCTAGAGTTCTTAACCAAAAAAAAAAAAAAAAAGAGAAAAAAAAGAGAAATAATACAACAAAAAATCAGAAAAATATTAAAAATATTAAATTTTATCCCAACAGTGCTAATCATTTTCGTAGGACAATCCCTATTTATATCAGCGATTTTTGGCCAAAATTTGTTGGATAGACTATGGTAAATCTTTAAGAGATTTATAACTCGATTAGCACAATTGAATAGTTTATAACTGAATTAGCACATATGTTAAAAAAGTTTAAGACTCTCTTTTTTATACTTTTCCCAACTTTTCTTTTCTTTCTTCAGGAATTAGATGATTTAATTTTGTCCAGCGGCGTTTGGTCAGATTTGGAGAACCTTCCGACGTGGGAATAATTAGGTATGCATCGCTCCTGAGTCAGTGGGATCTTCCGCTTCTCCGTCCCACGCAGCGTGCAAAGTCGGATAATGATAAGATGATGAATTAGAGCATGCCATCTTTTTTTGCATGGTATATATTTATATATTATATATTTTAAGTTAGGTGAATAATATCGGGAATACTTAGTGGGGCTCGATTTGCATGCCCAATAAATTAGTCCGACGCCACGAAAAAGGGTGGACAATCTATGGACGGAGGGAAAAGAGGGAGATTACTTTCCGATTTGGATCGACGTCGGATTTGATGCCGTCTGTCTCGGACATTCGTCATTCGAGAAGAAAGATTTTCCCTGCAAAATTTCCAGGGTCCGAAATGCGTTTCGTGCGAAGCATTGTCCATCATCTTTCTCTTTTGTGGTATGCACGCACGAGGCGTTTTCTAAAGTGAGACCTTTTTTTTTTTTCCTTTTATTTATTTTGGTATGTGCACGTACCTTATTAAACTCAAGATATTTATTAAATTTGGAGAAAAGTATTAAAAAAATCCTAAACTTACTATACTTGCATTAGTCCGGTTGTCCTAAACATTTCAATCGTGTCAATTTAGTTTTAAATATATTCGTATTTTGTTAATTGAGTCTATCTTGTTGATTTTGGGCGGAAATTGCTAACATAAATGCCGATGATCATATGTGATATGGCTGACTCTGATATAGGCTTTTTAAAAAAAATTAATTATTTTTCGAATTTTTCTCTTTCCTTTTTTCCTTTCCTTTTCTTTCCCTTCTCTTTCTACTAATGGCCGGTCATTAACCACCAATCAGGGTCAGCCAAAGCTACCCTCGCCTGGGTGACCTAGCCGACCATGATCAATGGCTGGTGACTGGCCACTGGCAAAAAGAAAATTTATACAAAAATGTTAAAGTTAGCTCCAACTGCATCGCATATGACAATAGGTATTCACATCAATAATTTTCTATCTAAATTGGCTGGATGAATTCAACTGATAAAAACGTAAAAATGTTTAGAACTAAATTAGCATAATTAAAATGTTTATAATTGAATTGGTATAAATATAATAGGTTTGGATTTTTTTGATACTTTCAAAGGAATTTGTGATGAGGAATTACATAGATTGTGTAGAGAATATGGACAATTCGAAATTTTGTTTGACGGCATGGATGCACGAGAAAAGCTAAAAGATAACGCAGACGTCGGACCAACTTGAGAGATGGGATAGCAATAGCATGCTTCTCAGACAAGGCGTCTTCCGGACTGGGGCCAGGTTCCTTCAATAATTCGCTCGACATTGTCTTTGATTCCAAGCGCATGAGAACCTCGACTTCGTCTGTCCTAATTCTCCTTGTTTCTGCAGAACTTTAGATAGGCATTCGAGATAAGTATTCTCCCCCTTAATCATCCCCTGATTTGGCAAAGCAACGTTGCTTCATTTCTAAGTGTTTTCTGATAGTTATCCCAACATTCTATGAAAATTAGCTGCATGGTTGAACATGTGAACATCATAGATTAAATAGGAATTCATGGTTAGTAAGTTCGGTATAATTTATTACCCGAGAGCCAAGATTCTGACCCTGTATATAATCCAGCAAATGATGGGTAGCTCGACCATTTTTCATGTAGGGTGCTTTTTAATGCTCGCTTTGTTCACTCCTAATTTAACTATAATAAAAACCAATTTCAATATACCGACAAAGAGAGCGACAAGCCACTAGTGCGAAGGCCACCTCATCCTATTTCTCGCATCTGGATCGCTTGTCACTAACGATCCTTACTATTCACAGGATGAAGAATTGTTTGTCTTATTAATTTCTTGTTTTGCTCGATTTCTAATGTCTACCCTATATTTTACCCTTAACAAGGTGACTAAAACTATAGCATACATAACCATGTCAAAAGGGGCCAAAGCCAATTTCGGATGTGAGTGTACATATTATGGACTCTTAGAGAAATCTCGAAGTAACAATGCAGAAAACATAGTTTTGGCATTTGGCATTAAGATAATTATTTGTCTGGTGGGCCTTAGAACACAAACAGTAATAACCGCGAGCCCGTTTCTTCATAGTGGTGAACTTAGAAAGCAAAAAGAGAGGGAAAAAAAAAAGTGGGTGAAACGTGGCACTTTCTTAGAGAGTAAGAAATGGAAATGGGGGAATCAATCGATGGTGATTGCCTAGATCGCAATTTGCAGCAATTTCATTCAGATTTCTATATACATGATTGAACAGGAGGTTTGAAAGTCTTCATGCTTTGCATAGTGCAAAAATGACGTGCTGCATCTTTTGGGGACACACTTCACCATAAGTGAATAATTGATATGAACACTAGTTTGATTACATAACAGCCAAGTCAGAGCATAGATAAGTTGTATTTATGACCATCATTTGTAGATTTGGCCATAGATAGCAAGTTGTAGCAACTTCTTTCAGATTGCATATATGGTTCAACAGGAGGTTTGGATCCTAAAAGTGGGAAGTCACATCCCTGCTGCAACTTGAGGAACTCAAGTCAAGACGATGAATGTAATTGATGAGCAAAGCTATATTACATAATAGCCATGTCTGAGCAATTTCCTGCCATTTTCTTAGCACCTAACAAACCTTCATATAAAACCATTAACAAGAAAAATGATCATTGATTTCAAGGAGAAAAATAGCAATGAAATAAGAGGAAGAATCATTAGCCTTTATTATGTTCATTAATAATAACTGTGGGAAAAACTTAATCTGCATATTCATGTGACTGTCAATTCTTGTTTGGTAAGATCATGGCATGATGCAATGGAAAGTTATGACTTGTACTTCAATTATCTTGAACATCTAAATAAGGATCTGCATGTTCTGTCTTTTAATATTGTACGGGCCTGTTCCTTAAAATAATTCCGATGGATGCATAAGTTGCTCACCAGGTCACCTCCCAATTCATAGTCTCTTCATTTAGGAAAAATAGAAAAAGAAAAAGCTATGCTTTTGGATATTTATTTTGTTCTATGTTGTTGACTTCCTTTATCTGTCTCTTCTTTCGCCTTTTCAGCTTTAAGAAGTTAGTTGAGGAAAATGTGGCTGGAAAAATCCAAAAGGTCAAGGGGTACATGAAAATAGGAGAAAAGATTTACAAGGAGTCACACCCAAATGGATGAAAAGATTCGTGGGCTTTGAGTCATGCATCGGAGATCTTATTTCCATATGAAGCCACTTGATGAATCAAGTGGAAAATTGGCATAAAATTTGGATTTTGTTGAGAAGCAAGAGGATTTTGATTGGGTAATACTGGCATTCGAGTGTTTTCTTCCTGTGCCAAAATTGGTATTATTTCTTATGTTGGCATAGATTGATAAAGGTTGCTAAAAGAATTCCTGCTGCAAACTATCCTGAAAGCATTTTTCTCAAGGTAAGAAATTCAATGTACTTATCCCACACGGAATGTGGGTAGATACAGCAGCAAGATTCAAAACAGATCTGTTTCACCACTAAGTTGATCATATGCTTTTGCCGCTTCTTTTATGACCTTGGTGGAATTACCTTTGAACTCTTGAAACATGCTTTTATGGTTATAGTTGCTCCTGGAAAGTTTTGATGAGTCCTATCAGCAGCATTTCATTGCGATGAGATGATCATGTTAAAGGGTGTGACTTGTTTGTAAGCTGTAGACTGGGTGCTGCACGGTCCTCAAAAGGGGATGAAATTTGGAAGGTTAGGAGCTGCAGACAATGAAGCAAATAATATGTTTAGGGAAATAAAAATTTGTAAGAATGCAAAGTTTTACCCATTGACTAAGTTTTTTTTTTTTTTTTTAATATCTTTGGGTGGAAATGTCAACCTCCAATCAACAATGATATGTCCGTGTTTTTGCTATTGTGGCCTAAAAATGTCCCTCTTACGAACAAGGTCAAAGGACAACCAAGGGAGAAGGAATGAAGCAAAATAGAAGAAAGAAAATTATAGATTGAAAATGTTGGTTGTGTTGTTGTTTATGGTAATTTTAGCTTTAAAACTTGACATGTTATGAGATTTGGCAAAAACCTGAGGATGTTGGTTGGGTTGTTCATGAGTTTTAGTTGTCGCTTTGTAAATGTATGTACAATCTATTGCATAATTTCCCATGCCGGCTACGGTGGCCTCTCTACACTTTCGATTTGGTGAAACATATCCATCCATTCCATACTTTGTGCATTCTTCATGAGTAGCGTGAATCACATCTGCAGTCAGCGAAGAAGGTGGCGGAGATATTTTCACGTGGCTCTGAAATGTCTAATTCTTTTTGTAGCTTCTAAATCTGAACAAAGGAATTATAGAACCATTGGTATCCATTATCATCTAGTTGACATAGAAAAGGCAGTGCAAAGCAAACGGCCTGTACAAACCGAATAGAACATCTAAAATTGAATTAATGGTTTGAAAAGAAACACATTTTCCATGAATAGGTAAAGGAACGCGTAAATTATATACTTGATACAAAAGCTGTAGCTTAGCAAAATCCTCAAAAGAAACCCTGCCGTGGTCCCCCAAAGATTTGATGAAGAGGCAATCAATACCTCCACTCTTTTTCTGAGATTTCCCCCAAGAAGAGGGACAAATCAATTTACAGCCTCAAAAAGAATCTTCGCTGGTCCAAGATTTATTAACATAATCTTGTTGAGTTTCATCAAGATCTGTGTCCATCAACATATGGGTACCTAGATTTGCAAAATTTAAACAAACAGTTTGTCCACATACTCACCTAGAACTCCATTCAACACAAACAGTAGCAAGAAACTATAGAAGGCAAAACAAAATCAGTTACTGCATCGCCTCAGATGTTTTAAATCAAAACATAATAGACTAAAACGTTTACCCTGTGACTTTCATCAGCTGCCTCTGCTCATTTCTTAAGTTCCATCATCTTATGGTAGTCATCTTCAACTTTGGTAATCCGAACTGTTGCTTGGAAAATATACCCAACAAGAGAGCAATAAACAAGAATGCCAGCTGATGTAATCAAGCCATGGCCATGGTGCTTTATGTTTGAATCTGTTTGCATTACAGAGTCAGTCATGCAAGTTTCTACAAATCACACAGGGGATAATTCACACAAAAATATAGATACCATTTAGCAGAATTTAGAACATCATAATTGTGGCTATCAAAATGAAAAGAAAAGAAAAGGCAAAAAATTCAGAAAACAGGGGCTAGGCCTAAGAGGGTGGGTCCTAGATAATTATTTGTCTGGTGGGCCTTAGAACACAAACAGTAATAACCGCGAGCCCGTTTCTTCATAGTGGTGAACTTAGAAAGCAAAAGAGAGGGAAAATCAAAAGTGGGTGAAACGTGGCACTTTCTTAGAGAGTAAGAAATGGAAATGGGGAATCTAATCGATGGTGATTGCCGGCTTGTCCGGTTGCCACCTGTGTGGAGCCTCACTCAGTATTAATCACTGTCAAGATCATGATCCACCGTTTTTCTTGCTTCAAAAGCTGATGCTTTTTTAAATAATTTACGTATCCGGTACTAACTCATTTTGATTCTCAAATACGAATCGTGTCGCTCGATCATAATGTCTTTTTGATAAAGCCTGTTCCTAACATTTGTAAATAGATCGACGAGCATGTCTTTAAAGATATAACTGCCGCGTGTATTAGCCTGGTTTCACGAGTGAGCAACCCCACTGTTATGGATATTTTGCATGCTAATTTTTATCATCAGGACATGATCGTAGGCTAGGATGATGATAGTAGGAATCTACTTCCTGGGATATGGTGCGCTTAGTTTAGTCATCCTCGTGAGAAGATGAGCCGAGTTGGATTGATTCCAGCTAGCTTGACAGGATTAGCACAAGAATAATGGAACAAGTTTTACTCAGTTTGTCAACAGTCCTGATATTCTCCTCCACCATGTCATTATTTAGATGAAATTTACACGAAAAATATATCCTGTAGCACTAAAAATCCTCTGGAAGTGGCGAGAGAGAGAATACTGAGGCAGGATAAAGCATATTATGGTGCTGATCCCACAACGGGCAAGTTTCCGGTAAAGCAAAAGGCAAACCAAAAAATAAAACAAAGAATAAAAAGAAAGGAAGCAAAAGAAAAAAACATAATCTTGAATTTCTAGAGTATAAATAACTCGTGCTTCAAGACCATCAGGCATTTCCCTCAAGAGAACGCATTGCAGAGAAGTACAGTCTTCTCTCAAAGCAAGAATTCATACTTCTCGAACTTTGTTTGCTTAATCCTCTTCCTCCTTCAATAAGATTCTTTCTCTCCGTGACTGTGATTATATTTTCTTTAGTTTGCACAGTTCTCTTCCATGAATAGTTGCAGTAGTACCTTCTCTATAAATGCTTTGGTCATGCTCCTCTCTCTGTTCTCTTTGAGCGGGGAAGGGTCTTTGCCCAAGCTTTCCTTGTATATCCCTTCTCGTGCGAGTAACGGGGTGTATAGTTTTCAATCCCTGGTGGTGCTTTAGAGATCACTAGTCGTTCCCAAGTCACTGTTCCTGATGGACTCGCTTCACTTTAAGAACATCAAAGTTGAGAAAAGGGCTTACAGAAGTACTGAGAAGAACTGCCAACTGAGAAAGATCGCGAGCTTGTTCAGGGTCATTGAGATATGCGTCATGTTGGTGTTGCTCTCGAGGTTTTCCACTCAGCTGCCGATAGCAGTCAAGAACTCGGGAGAGTATTTCCGGGACTTGAAGGGGGTTCTGGCGAGTCCTCAGTTCGTGTTCATCCTTGGGAACGTGATAATCATCACTCTGTTCGCACAGTCCAGACAGTTCTCTGCTCGGGATTCCACCGCAAAGAACGATCTTTATGATGAATTCTTAGAGAAGAGCGAAAAGAGTCGGAACAACCGCCAAACCGAAACCCAATTCCAGGACAAGCAAGTCATATGTGAGGAGACTAGCGACGACAAGCATGTTGTCCATAGGGATGAGGTGGCGAAGACTTATAAGAGGAGCCAATCGGAGAACTTGCATCACGAGAATCGTGTGAAAGTGCACCGAGTTTTAAGGCGTTCCGTGACAGAGAAATGCAGAGAGAGTGCCCTTTGTGCTGAGATGGGAAAATCAGAGAAAAATCCTTTCCCTGAGGATTCTTTGAGCAGTGAGGAGTTCCGTCGCACGGTGGAGGCTTTCATCGCCCGGCAACAGAAGTCTCTCAGGGAAGAGGAGTAGTCTGCGTTGTAAAATGCTTATCAGATCGTAAGGTAGTCGTACATAGTTCTATATTACTCTTTCCCAGGTTTTGGAACTATGTGTATTTCCGAATCTTATGCAACTCCCCATGGGTGTCTTTTCCTTTTTTTTTTTTTTTCTTCGGTTTGTTTTAGTTGCCATATGCTTCTGCCCAAGTTTTCTTTCATAGGGTAGGACATGTCGAGCAACTGGTTTCCATCCGTCTAATCTGCTACCGATACAAAGATTGTGCACAAACCGAGTTCTTTCTGAGTTCTTAGAATAAGAACAACTTTCTAAAGTATGCTTTTAGGCCGGCTGTGATCCAGTGATGCAACTTTCAGAGCATCAATTTTATTGACACCGGATACAAAGATAAGATATTCGAATTCGCAAACATTTTGCTAGCACACAAGTCGATGATACGGAAAGACTTTGATTAATAGAATTAAGTGACGCTCTGAGAGAATAATATGAACTGATTGGCGGGAATATATCCCTGGAATGTAATTCTGAGGTATAGCGTGCTTTGATGCCGTGCGCTTATAAGTTCATCTGTGTTTCGAGCACATGAGCAAAAAGCCAAGAAAGCTGTTTGCTTTTTTGAAATTTAAGTAAAGATCTCTCACAGATCCATCTAGAAAATTAAAGCTGATGGAGCAATAAGACACGATCTTCATATTGTACTTGGTCACACCGGTGAATTGTCACTCGATCGAGAAAATTATTAGCTCTCTTTCTAGTGCTGTACTTGCTAGTAACATATCACAATACTCCCAATAGAAAATTTGTGCTTTTCTTCACTTCTTTCCCATCAGATTGCTGACTTTTTTGCCGCATCTGAGCACTAAAATTTAGGACAAGTGACCAAAAGGGCCAGTGGAATGCACCATTTTTATATGAAGCACAGATCTAGATTAGGTTCCCTCTTTGGTTTAGCGCATCCTGTGTTACTTTCAATATGTGCAACTAGAGGTCTGGCTTTTGTTTTCGCAAGTGGATTTGCTTTCAACAATGACCAACTAAACTTGTCGGGCCATGAGAAGTATGTCGACGTGGATCTGATTGTGACTCTGGAAGGGTCGCTCTGCCCACCGGACTTGAGTCACGAGCAAAAGAATAATAGCCCACAAAATGCCGGCATATTGGTACGTTGCAGTTCTTGAAAAGTCTTGTAGGTAGGCATGCAATTTATAGCAAAGGCAAGGGTGGAATAGGTCGACGCAGCAAATTCGTTCTTAACCATGCTTGAGTTTCTGTAATTCGTACCTGTAACGTTGGGTCCTTTTCTCTCCTCATAATTTGCGTTCCCCATCATTCCACACCACAGACTGTGTTGCCAGAGTTTTGGGGTCAGAGGTTATTATCAAAGCTGAAGCAGAAGAGAGCAAGAGAAGGGTTTCATCTCTGTTGTAAGTAGAACTTCAAAGATCAAGAGCTCTGTCGGATATAATGCCGTGGGGACAGGCATTTTACCTCCAAATTCAGCTGCGAGGGCTAAATTCTCAACTAGGTACGGGACCAAAGAATCAATCTGAATCAATTATAGGAAGTCCTAAGAATTTCCCTCTTATTAAGTGCGTGCCGGCCGGCTTTTCAAATACAGGTCTAGAAAGTTTGCTTGATATGTCTGGACAAAAAATATCAACTTCAAAGTTGAAGCGGCGTCATGAGGAATGGACACCAACCAATAATTGGACAACTTATCTCTCTTTCTATTTGGATTCATCGATAAAAATCACTATGCAAACCTGTCGCTTGTTAGGCTGCCTTAAAAATGAATAACTAAATGCACAAACCTCTTGAATGACAAGCCTTGCAGGGGTCGATGCTTGCTTCTGATCTTATTCACTGTGGATGCAGAACACTGCCAATGCGCTTAGCCTCTGATGCTTTGTTAATGGCAATATGAAATAATTGCTATGGCCCGATTGTTGAGACCGGACAAATTCGATACCCGAACCTCTAGAGTGCCAAAAGTTGGCACAAAAGGACACTTAAGTGTCAAAAATTACGAAAGTGACCAAAATTGAAGCAAAATGGATAATTTAAATGCCAATCCGACTAACCACTGGGGTTCGCCCCAGTGGTCACCCTTCCAACTTGGAAAGGGGAGGTGTGGGTTCAAATCCCCACCTACTTAGGAGGGCTTGAAGTGGAGACGATTTCACTTCAGGAGTGTTTTTCGACTCTCACGTCCTATAAGGAAGTAAGGCAAAAGTCTGAGAGTATGTATTAGAGTATGATTAGAATATGACCGAAAAAAAAAAAAAATGCCAATCTGACCAAAATGCTGACGTGGTGATTTTCCGGCGAAGCAAATGCAAATTGGCGTTTTGGTGCTAAGGTGGTAAAAAATTAATATAAAAATTAATTAAATGAAATTTAAAACTAAATTTATTTAAATCATTTAAAAATTAAAAAAAAAAAAAAAAAATTAGAAAAAAAAAAAGGGGAGGCGGTTGAGGGCTGAACCCTCACTACCACCAGGAAAGGCTTGCGACGGAGGGGGAGGGTTGGTTGGGGTCGCTAGGCCCTAACTAGGGGCTAGTGACCCCGACCGACAGTGGCCCTCTCCCAAATTCGGTGAGGGTCGACGGCCCTTGCCCAATCGGGCCAAGGGCCGCTGCTCTCGGGGGCGAGGGCTCGCAGGCCCTCGCTGTCGGTCGGCCGGGGTCGCCGACGCTTAGCCAGGCTCGGCGACCTCGGCCGACCCTCCCCCTCTGTCGTTGGCCATTTTCGGCGGCGGCGGGGAGGGCTCAACCCTCGTCGCTTCCCTCATTTTTTAAATTTTTTTAAATTTTGTATTTGTTTTAAATTTAATTTAATTAATTTTTTACCACGTTAGCATCAAAACGACATCGTTTTTAAATTGTTTAGCCACGTCAGCGTGCAAAACAACGCAATTTTGCAATTACTTCGCTGGAAATTGCGCACGTCAGCATTTTGGCCGAATTGGCACTTAATTGATTTATTCTGCTCCGATTTTGGCATTTAAGTGTTACTTTCATAACTTTTGATACTTAAGTGTCCATTTATGCCAACTTTTGACACTTGAAGTAATCTTTTGTTGGACAAATTCCCTAGGGAGAATCGAACTTGAACTTGACCTCTAAGACAAGTAAGGACACAACGTCCCAGACAAATTTTATCACTTGTGCACGCAGCTAGCTTGTTATTGTGGTCCGGAGAACCATAAATATCCACAATCTTCTGCGAAAGATCAATACCTGATTCTGAACTATCAATACCTGATTCTGAACTGTCAAGTATCTTCTGTCAACCGAAACAATATTTTCTGATGCCAACATGCCGTCTGCCAAGACTATTGTTACCACTGCAGCTTCCGTTACTGCTTCAACGATGGTCGTTTGGTCTGTACTTCGTGATCTCGTACCATATGAGCTGCAATATTACTTATTTAGAAGCATCCGAGGCTTCCTCAAGTCCTTTTCCTCTGAAGTGACTGTAGTCATTGAAGAATTCGATGGCCTAGCCGGCAACCAAATATACAAGGCTGCAGAACTCTACCTGTCCAACAAAATATCTCCGACAAAGATGTCTATTTTCATGGCAAAGAATCAAGAAGTAACAGATGTCTTCGAAGGAGTGAACTTCAAATGGAGACAGATTACCAGAGATGTTGAATTGAAGCGGATGACACATGAACGCCGGCAATCCCAGGTGTCGGAAGTGGGGTATTATCAGCTGAAATTTCACAAGAAGCACAAGGATTTGGTCTTCAATTCTTACTTCCCTTTCATACTAAACGAGGGGTATAAGGTGCAGGAAGCACGAAAAACCTTGAAACTGTATACTTTGCAAAGTGACCACTTTCGAGGATACCCTAGTAGGGAAGATTCATGGCTTTCCGTGAACCTTCACCATCCATCTGCGTTTGACACGTTGGCGATGGATTCAGACCTCAAGAAGACAATATGGAGGACCTCGATAGGTTCGAGAAGAGGAAGGACTACTATGGGAGAGTAGGAAAGGCGTGGAAAAGGGGGTATTTACTGTACGGTCCGCCCGGCACGGGGAAATCAAGCTTGGTGGCTGCGATGCCAATTATCTGAATTTCAGTACCTATGACCTAGAACTTACAAATATCTCTCATAACTCTCAGCTGCGTAAAGTGTTGTTGGCAACTGAAAACAAATCCATACTTCTTGTTGAGGACATAGATTGCAGACTCGAGTCGAAAGATGAACAAGCAGACAACAATACATCAGCTTCATTTGATAAACGTCTCTCACCTCGACAAAGCCAGGTAAATGCAAACCGTAGGTTACACTTTCGGTACATATTCCATAAGCTTCTTGAAATTGCATTGAATGGTTGTTGAAGGGGCCATATCACTTTATGATCCGCCTCTTCCTCAACATTTCCTCATCTATTGAGCTTTCTTCTTGCTCACAGGTGACATTGTCAGGATTGTTCAACTTCATAGATGGGTTATGGTCCTGCGGTGATGCAAAAATCATCGTGTTCACGACGAATCACAAAGAAAAGCTCGACCCTGCTTTGTTGCACCCGGGACAAATGGACATGCACATTCACATGTCCTACTGCACTCCTTGTGGTTTCAAAACACTGGCGGCTAATTAAACTCAGCATGACCGACCACCCACTTTTTCCTGAAATCGAAGAGCTAATGAAGTCTGCGCTGGTGACCCCAGCCGAAGTTGGGGAGCAACTGCTGAAGAATGACGATCCTGACATTGCCCTACAAGGACTGCTCGGATTTCTCCATACAAAGAGGGGGGAAAATTCCCAAATTTAAGATGATGACCCGGACCATAAAAGAGGCAGCAAAGAGAAGTTAAGAGAACTAGTACAGACTAAATGAAAGTTGTGTGTGAGACCATGTCAAATCGATAGTTTAGAATAAAATGTATGTTTGCAGCTAATTCTTCGTCAATTCATTAAACCGTCCTAAATTTTATATTTGCACGCTGAACCCTCAGTTGTTCTGAGAATGGCCTACCGTTCCAATGTGAATTCAGACTCTTAAATCGTCGATGTACTCAGAGAAGAAGGCATTGCTCTTCTTTCTGTATAGACTGCAGAGTTTTCATCATGTACATAATGCAAGTTCCAAGACTACATCATCCAGCTTGTCTATGTTACGAGTCTGGACAGCAATTAGCAAAGAACGCATCACTGTGCTTTTTGGTACATTCATCCTGCACAAACTCTTTCGATTGCCCAGACATTGCACGCTTAGTTTTAGAAGGCTTCTTTTGTAATTCATATCGAATCAGTCATCAAGAATGAGCATGCGCAATCATTTCGTAGGACTGTCAACGGATCGGATATGTATTGGTTGGGTGATTGCCATACATGACATTCTTGACCTTTGTTAGTTATATACGGGATGAAAATTACGCAACACACGATGCGGACCCATATAAGTGTCATTTTTTGTTATAGTTATATGACAAACATTTGCATTGATATGTCCACATATATATTGATTGCTGTCACGAGTTTACATTAAATGTACCACAAATAAGTAAGATATAGCTATTTTGATCGGAACTTGAAAAGAAGAACATCGCAACCAACAATTGAATTTTGTTGTTGTCTTGTGTATCTAATGATTTGTTACAAGGAATTTCTATTTAATTATGTGAAGCCGAGTTCAACAAGATACTGTAATAATTTCGTTATATATATTAAACTGACAATTATGTGATTAATGAAACAATATAAAATAAGTAGAAAAAATTGAAGTATTTTTACTTTAGTGTAATACGGAATGCATTGTTTACATGTATAATGTATTTTACTCTAGAAAAAGAAGTATTCTTCTCGGAGTTCAGCAAAAGGGCGGAAGATTGAAATTTCATTGCAAATTACATATGCACATGTATTTTTATGTGAAAGTATGAATATTTTGCTGAAAAAAATCATGGTAAATCATCACGCAAAATGTGAAGTGGTAGCTCAATCCGTGATGTGTTGGAAATTTCCTATAATATGGGCTTACATTAATTAATTGATTTTCTATTTTAAATAATCGGGTTAATGGATATTCCAATATTTGTTGAACCTAAAGTGATCTGATTGAATTGGGTATTGGCATCTATTGATAACGAGTCTAGTTGTGCAGCAAAGTGTAGGCAATTGTGTTTAACTGAAGCATGTAATGGGAAGGGCCCAGTTGACACGCTGTTGATTAGGGTTTGCTAGGTCCCCTCTCTAGCCTATAAAAGGGTAGGTTATACCTATCAGTTGCTTTAATCATATTGAAAGCTGCTATATTGAAATAGGTCATAGAGAGGAAGATCTGGTATTCCGATAAATCACTGATTATCAGATTGATCTATTTTCTTCAAGTGAAGCAATTGCTCATATAGGTACGCTTTAATTCCGCTGTATTTATTGATCCGGTGTTTTACAATCATGTATAGATCCGTTTGTTCTTAATTGATTAATTGTTTATAAGAATAATATTCTTCATGTGGTATTGTCATATATGATTGTAAAACCCAAATTTTTTTCTTTTTATGGACAAATTCGAAATTTTCCTCTTTGAGCCAAATATGGGCATTATCTTTCATGTAGATTTTTTTGCTTGATTGATCCTGAAATCATAGGGCTTTTGTTCTACATGTCGAGATCTTTCCAACCATATATAATTTGTATAATTTCGTTGAGAATTGAGAGAGAATTTTAAATTTTAAATTCTAGGGTTTATACATGAAAAGTTCTAGAATTTTCAAATTACTTGTACGTTGTAAATCGTTGCATGGGTATTGTTATGTATGTGTTTTAGCATCCTTTTGTTGCATTAAAGTAAGCCCCTATCTTCCTCTCCGTTCTCTAGATTTGAAATCTTAATTTGGAAAACCATTGCTTCATGTTCGTTCCTTCAGTGACATGTTTATTTTGGCGTGATCGTTCGATAATTGATTTGGTTTTTCTCGGATGGGTTGGTATGGGAGAGGTACGAGTATGGTTTTGGATTGCTTTGCTATTGATAGCCTCTTATGCGCATGTTTCGCATTCTTGTTTCGTTGCAATGACCCTGTTAGATGCTGACATTCGGCATTTTTGGATGATGGGTTTGTGGAAATTCTTTTGTTTTGTGAACCTGTTCAAGGGTTAAGTTGATCTCTTGAATTAGAAGTTTTTTTAAGTAATGTTCTGAAAACTGTGGAAGGAAGAGTCTTCCTTCTTTTATGCCCTGGGGCTATGTTTATGGTGGGGGGGGGGAGCTGACGGTGTTTGTTTAATTGAATAAAAATAATGCATTCACAATGAGTAGATTGTACATCAAAATATTAGATTTTCTAATGATCCATGCACGAAACGCCGGAAACCCATCGACGACAAGCACGTCCGATTCACCGCGCAAGAAGGACTGTGTGATTGGGCGCGGTCCCGCGCCCCCTCGCGAAACCCTAAGACTCCTGTTTCAAATTCGATTGGAATGTGATTCGTCGAGGTGGTTCTTCTTTTGCAATGTGGCGTGCAGATGTGGATTTACTTTTGAGTATTGTTCTTCTTTGGCACTTTAATGCTGCTGGGACTAGGGATTTTATTACTTCAGGCGGTTTTGCATGAGAATAAGTGGCATGCTTGCCGGGGATTTTGATTTGTGTGTGAATTGAGTGTATAATTTGATAATTCTTTATGGGATATCCGTTTTGGCTTCTTGAGTAGTTCTGGTTTTGTGAGGCGTTTGTAGCTAGATGGAAGCGGATGATTCCGTGGGAATCAGAGACCGTTAGTGATGTTTTTTCTCGTTGTGGCGAATTCAAGATCAGTTTTTTTTCAATGAAATTTAGATGAATTCCATTAATGGTAATCGTGGGTACTGCTTATGGATTGATGAACTTGGCTTTCTTTGATGGATGGTGAACTTCTCATTCGATTATGTCCTATAAGCAATGGTCTGTGATAGTATTTTATGTGAACGATCATTGCGTAGAAGAAAAGGGAAAGTAAGTTTAAGGGGCAATTGGATTAGAGATCTTCTTCTATATCAATCTTGATTTTCGCTAGAAACAAACAATATTGCTTGTGCCATGCGCTGGATCTTACTTTATTCACACTCTCTCGCATAAATTGTATTGTAACTCATTATCGTAGATTGAATTCAGAAACATTTAAAAAAAAAAAATTGTGGCAAAAATTGTTACTTGATAAATGCAATATGATCTTGGGAAGCACATATTGTAAAGTGCTTCATATTATTTGATGAATTTTGGGCATAAATTTTTTTTGGAGTTTCCTATTGATAAAAATTAGTACATACAATTACCTGCCCAAAGGGGGTTATTGTGTATATTAATTTGAAAATTGCTTGAAAATAAATTCCAAAATTAAAAGATGTGGATGTATGACTCAAAAAGATTTATCTGCCCAAGGGGGATAAATTTTTTAAAGTTATATGTAATTTCCCTCTATATTGATATGTTAGAGATGAATGATGGGGATGTGTGACTCAAAAGGTTTATCTGCCTAAAGGGGATAAATTTTTTAGAGTTATGTGTAATTCTCATCTATGTTGAGATAATGGAGATATATATAATTTAAAGGATTTGTCTGCCCAAAGGGGATTGATCCTTGAAGATTATATGTAATTCTCTTTTATCGTCTCTATATATTGATATCATGAAGATGTATAATTTAAATGATTTGTCTGCCCAAAGAAGATGGATCATTGATAATTATATGTAATTCTCCTTATTTTGCTTTATAAACTTCATGCTGTGAAAAATAATGGTGCATTATACACTCGCCCAAAGGGAGTTTATAATGTACTAATTATTTTTGTTAAAATACTTATTGCCCATAATTGATCTTATTGCATTATGTGTGACAAAAAGTTATTTTTGCTATAAATAACAACAATGCCACGGTTGAAATGTTAATTGGATTAAACATTATACTATTAAGGACCTTGTCAAAAAGGGAGACATTGTAATTGAGAATATTAGAACTAAGTCTATATTGGCTGATCCTCTAACAAAAGCTTACGACCCATTTTATTTAAAGAACATGTAAAGAATATGGGTGTTTTAGATCTTTTGATTTCTTTTGTTAGTGGGAGTTATACAAATTGTATTTATGGATATTATAGTTATATACAGATTGATAATGCTTTTATGATGTTTATTAAAGCATTTATTTTAATAACTGTTGTTATTGATTATATTGTTATCATTTCTCCTATTGACTGAGAAATGGAAGTATAAAACAGTATCTTTAAACAAATTTTGTTTAAAGATGACTGGATGTCACTGATTATGAGATCTCATGTTGGATTGTGACATAATTGTGCAATTTCATGTTGTTTAGAAATCGCACTGAAGCAATTTCATGTTGTTTAGAAATTACGCTAATGCAGTTTCATGTCGTCGAGAAATTGCATTAAGGACCGATAAGAAATAGTGTATATCTTGATCACATGTTGGCATTATTTCTTACTACACTACTAGGCCCATGATCCATGAAAATATAATACTTATTATATGTGATTATGGAAGGTCTTGTGTTGTGGTATTTTCTTAACACATTGATCTCCATAGTCCTATATTGAGGTTATATATAATTGGATTGGTATTGAGATGCCATTATTGGAATATTATTTTTAAAAGTTGTGGCCACATAAAACAAAATTTTCAGTTATTAACCCGATAGTGTCTTTTTCAAATATGAAATCTTTTTCAAAATAATATAAGTTAATTAATGTAGCCCAAGTGGGAGAATGTTGGAAATTTCCTATAATATGGGCTTACATTAATTAATTGATTTTCTATTTTAAATAATCGGGTTAATGGATATTCCAATATTTGTTGAACCCTAAAGTGATCTGATTGAATTGGGTATTGGCATCTATTGATAACGGGCCTAGTTGAGTAGAAACAGAAAGGCGGTGTGTTTAATCGAAACCCGTAATGGGAAGGGCCCAGTTGATATCTTTGTTGATTAGGGTTTGCTAGGTCCCTCTCTAGCCTATAAAAGGGTAGGTTATACCTGCTTTAATCCCATTGAAAGCTGCTATATCGAAATAGGTCATAGAGAGGAAGATCTGGTATTCCGATAAATCACTGATTATCAGATTGATTTATTTTCTTCAAGTGAAGCAATTGCTCAAACAGGTACGCTTTAATTCCTTGATCCGGTGATTGTATTTATTGATCCGGTGTTTTACAATCATGTATGGATCCGTTTGTTCTTAATTGATTAATTATTTATAAGAATAATATTCTACATGATGATCACTCAAATGTTTCATCACAACTTCCCTCTTATCCCTCTATTTTTTGTGCAATTCCATCTTCCAAAGGAAAATCAAGACAAAGTTAAAGAGGAGTAAGAGATTGGATAGGGGCGAATCGAACGCCATCTACCAAGCACATCAGTTGAATGATCCACGTAACGATCCTTAGTGGAGCACCACAACTCAAAAGTCGAGCGCACCTAATCGAAGTACCCCAAAAAGGGCAAAGCCAAAGCGAACCTTTCAACATCCAAAGCATCAAGAAGTGCCCACAATCAACTGTTTCACAAATTTTCTGTAACTGAGTTGGACAAAATCGCTGACTTACATGGTGGGACCGAGCCAAAATTTGAGTTCACCACGACGGTTTTCATAGGATGTTGTTCCTCTTTTTTTGGCGAACGTTTCTGAAAGAGAACGAGAATGGTAATTTTTTGGACAACTGCTGAGGGTCAAGGAAGGGACACGATTTGGCGTTTTAGTTTTTTGGCTCTTTTTATTTTCTAGTCTTGGAAACAAGAACTTCGGTTTTGATAGTTGGTGAGAATGCGTGGGAGGAGAGCGTAGCAAACAAACCTTCGAACGGAGTGGCTTGCATTTCGCTTCTCTCTCCCTCTTCTCTCTCTCTCTTTGTGGACAGGTTGTCCTGGGACACATTGACCGTCCTCAAAATTTCAGAGATATATTCGGGATCATAGATAAACCTTCCCTTTCAGGCTCCCTAAATTCTTGTCCAGACAGGTATCTCTCTCTCTCTCTCTCTCTCTCTCTCTAAAAAAAAGCATCTTCCTATTGTGGTTTGTGCCTTTCAATCTATGTGCATCTTCTTGTTGGGGATAATTACCAGATATTTCTCATTTTTAGCAAAACCCGTTTCGGATTTTTTTTTTAGAGTTGGTACGATTGCTTAGAACTCCCACTTGATCCTTTCATGGCAAAAGTTCGTCTCTTGTACAATCTTGTGCATGTGGGGGAGGTGTTTGAGCAGTCCGCAGTAGTTATGTGCCGGTTTGTCTAAAATTGGTGTTTCCCCATTACAAGGTAAAATTTTTGGATTCTTGAGCTGTTTGATGCTGCAATGGAGGCGATGTTGCATGTAAATGATGTTAACTTGACCCCCTTTTGGCACCAATGATTGATACATTGATTGATCGATTGATTCTTGTGTGCCCATCGATTGGTTGATTGATTTATGTGAGCCTTGTGTTCTCATTGATAGATTAATCGCGTGTGGCAAAATGACGGGACCTCTTGATCTCGCTGCTAAACCAGGTACCAGTTTTCCTCTTCTTCTCCAATATTTTCCTGTAAACCTTTGATCTGACAAACATCTAAAATGGAGGCTTATATGTCTCAGTTGTACTGCAAGTATGAATTCACTACGTGTGTTGTGGACGTATAATTTCTCAAGCAAAATTTTTGGAAAAGTATTGAAGGAAGGAGTCAATAGTCAAGAGCAGGGGTTTTCCATCATTTATTGAATTCTGGGAACTCGTTGCGGTAGCCATCAGAAGCTACATAATTGAGAGGAGGGTTTTCATTTCTGGGTTTGATCTGTGCGAATAAATTGTGAGGCTACATATTTTCGTTTTCTAGGTGACTGAAGATGATCAAAGAGAGATTATGTGGTTATAGCATGTAACAATCATCTAGTATATAAGATCATACAAAGTGAATCGAAGGTTGGAACAGCTGCATGCTTTACATATTCTAGGAAATATTGAGAATTTCCCACCATATTTATCCAGTATGGTATTATCATAGAAGCACCAGAGCTAACAGTTCTGATCTCAAAGTTGTCAAAATGCGGATTCTTCTCTTCACTTGATTTATTCAAAAAGATACTTTCACAATAACAGCAGTACTTGCTCTTCCAAGTTGCTTTAAGTGCGTTTCTGTCTACACAATGGTAACATGTCATGAGGATAGAGGAAATTTTTTTCTATTAAACTCTGATTGCTTCATAGTATTTGGTAAAGATGAAAGAAAGTTTCACCTTTTTGCTCTTGCTGCAACTTTAATAGTTCTGTCATTTCATTTTACAGTTCTTGAAAAGCCTGACTTTGAGAACTCTGAGGATGAGAGGAAGACCAGGCTCGGATCTCTTAAGAAGAGGGCAATTAATGCTTCAACCAAGTTTAGGCATTCTTGGACCAAGCGAGGTCGAAGAAGCAGTAAAGTCATGTCTGTCTCATTTGACGATGACTTTGACTCAGAAGAACTCCAGGCAGTTGATGCATTTCGCCAAGCTCTCATTCTTGATGAATTATTACCATCTAGACATGATGACCCTCATATGATGCTCAGGTCTCTTCCTTGCTCTCGCACTGAATATTAAATGTGTGCATTGGATATGAACACACTGTTATTCACATATGGAAGTGAAAACGGAGGCAATCAATCAAAGCACTGACAACTGACTTTACCAATGTGTAAATTTGTCATTGACAACAAATCATTTTCTCATCAAAGACTTTTCACAGTGACCCGCACCGTATCATTGAAGAAAGTGCTTTGTTTTGCCATCTATATGTCACATGCTTATTTTAGATTTCAGATACCTCCGTAGATGCTTCAGCTTCTCTAGTATTTGTAACTCTTAGCATGTTTCTTCCTGTGTAATGTGTAACCCAACGCCTTGTGGATGCAACACCCCTTGCCATGATCATCATTGCATACTAATCTAGTGATGTAGATGTATCTTGGACGGCGTTTCTCCTTTAATTCCTTTTTTGGGCCCGTCGTGGATGGAGTTCAGACAGTGTTATTTCTGTTTGACACAGATTTTTGAGGGCCAGAAAGTTCGATATAGAGAAGACAAAGCAAATGTGGGCTGACATGTTACAATGGAGAAACGAGTTTGGTGCTGACACTATCATGGAGGTACCAATGGAAAACTCAACAACCTGTGTGTCAAGTTCTTCTGCTTTACTACATACTTTTGGAATATAAGACCATTATACCCAGTTCTTGGACTTCATTTCTTTGGTTTCTTTTGCTCAGGACTTCGATTTCAAGGAAATTGATGATGTCCTAGAGTATTATCCACAAGGACACCATGGTGTGGACAAGGAGGGAAGACCTGTATACATTGAGAGGCTGGGTAAAGTTGACCCCAATAAACTGATGCAAGTGACGACAATGGATCGCTATGTTAAGTACCATGTGCGGGAGTTCGAGAGGACATTTGCTGTTAAGTTCCCAGCTTGTTCTATCGCAGCCAAAAAGCACATAGATCAGAGCACGACCATATTGGATGTCCAAGGAGTGGTGCGTAAGACGTTCCCTTAATTTTCTCAGTAGGACACCCTCACAATATTGGTTATCCGAAAAAAATTATCTGTTAACGTTGTAAATGGTTTCTGTGATATCTAAACCTTGGCAAAAGAAAGATGTCAAGCTATTATCGAAGTAGAGCCCTGTCTTGAGGAGGTGATAACTGAGGCAGAATAGACTTTTTAACACCGTCTTTAGGAGTCAGGAGACAACATGATTGGTTAAACTGTTATACAGGGGGTTTTGATTACAACCTAAATGCTAGCTTCATCGCAAATGCAGGGGCTCAAAAATTTCAATAAAGCTGCAAGGGATCTTGTCTCGTGCCTTCAAAAAATAGATGGGGATAACTATCCTGAGGTACTTTGCAAACTCAAACTTCAATCCCCTCAAGCTCTCTAATTCCCTTTTCGATTCGATTCGTTTATTATTATGATGCTCACGGATGTCCAACGAATTTCAGACTCTAAACCGTATGTTCATCATTAATGCGGGCTCCGGCTTCAGGCTTTTGTGGAACACGGTTAAATCCTTCCTTGACCCAAAGACTACTGCAAAAATCCATGTAAGGACCTTTCCCAGATATGCTGCACAAGAGTGCTCCGTTTTTGCTTCAGCTGACCTTAGCATGTTGGTGCTTTTTCTCTACTAGGTTCTGGGGAACAAATACCAGAGCAAGTTGCTTGAAATAATTGACGCAAGGTTGGTCCAACCTTCTTTTGTCTATTCTATATGCTTTCAATTTGCCCTCTCATTGTCTTGTGTATCTCTGTCATACAATCAATAAAAAGCTGCGATTTACCAAATACAGTGTTTTCTAATTATCTCGACTTGCCCAAAAAAAAAATGTCTTTGACTTATAACTCTTTGGCTTTGACCAGTGAGCTGCCAGAGTTCCTTGGTGGTTCATGCACTTGTGCCGACAAAGGTGGTTGCATGCGTTCTGATAAGGGCCCCTGGAACAATCCTGACATGTTGAAGGTTCGCTGCCGCTTTTTGTTCCCGCCATTTGTACCACTATCCATGTTCAATGCAAATAAATAATGGAACTTATTCATCTATATTCAGATGGTTCACAATGGTGAATCGAAATGTGAGAGAAAATTGTCAGACATCGACGAAAAGACAATCTCTCAAGAAAAGGTAACTGATGCCAGGGGAATCAGGCTTGATTTCTGAGTTCTATTCAGTAGTGGGCCTCTCTTCTTCTTGGATATGAAACTTTTCCTATCTTGTCCCGATAAATTGGCCGACATTCCATCTGTATAACATCAATATGCATGTGTCCTTAATGCAGGAGTGCGTTTCTTCCAACTTAACAGCAGTTCCCGACGTGAGTAATTTAGAACCTCCATGTGTGACAAAAGATAAGGTGCGTTCTATGGCATATCATTACATGAGGGTGATACCAGAGCTTTTACTGATGGATACTCTCCTTTTGTGTAGATTTTCCTCGCAAAAAAGTGTGACACTGATAATGCTTATGATCACTTTGTAACTATAATTGACAAGGCAGTTGACAACGATTGGATTAAGACATTACCAACTTCCAAATCTGGACTGAAAAAAGGTATGCAATCTGATGCATGTTCCAAGAATAATTCTATTTAAATGCTTCTGAAACTTTTTATTTATACAAGGTCGTAGATGCTTTAAGAATTTTAGTGAGAGCAAAGTTTGAGAGCCCGTTATCATCCAAGGTTACCCAACTGCATCGGCTTTTAAAGTGGCAATCATTATAATTTCTGAGCTAATCATATGCCGCCTGTTAACCAGGTTGTTTTGTCCCGCCTGATCATTGCAAACCTCATGATGCTATAAGCAGCCAAATCTTAAATGGCGTCTTGGCCTTCATCATGGGTATTTTCACTGTGGTCCGCTTGACCCGTGACATACCAAGAAAGCTTACAGACGGAACCCTCTACTCTACTCCCACTTACTATGTTGACACAATGAAAAAGGGCCATCAGTTGCCAGAGCCTTCTATTTCCCGCGATGATTACCTGAACATGATGAAGCGCATGGCTGAATTAGAAGAGAAAGTGATTGTTCTCGGCACAAAACAAGCATCCATGCCGTCTGAGAAGGAGGAAATGCTTACTGCTGCAGTCAGTCGCGTTGAAGCTCTAGAACAGGAGCTATCTTCAACCAAGAAGGTAAATGCACAGCGTGAGCTTATACATACTATGTTCTCTGCCTGTTCCCAAATGTATGCCTCCTAATTCATCAAGTTAAGAGTTCAAAATCTGCACTGAGTGCTTGCCATTTTGATCGTTTGAAAATCATAGGATCGACAAATTTATTCAGAATATTATCCGTATTGACTACTGGATTCATGCAGGCACTGGAGGAATCCATTGCCCGACAAGAAGAGCTCTTGGCCTTCATCGAGAAAAAGAAGAAGAAAAAGAAGCTGGTGAGTTGATATACGCCATCAATATGACACTATGCATCTATCAGATTTGTTCTCGTGCTTTCAACTGATGGCTTTTTCGGTCGTAATTGCAGAACCCCTTCCGTTGGTAAAGGCGTGGATTTCAGAAATCCAAGCTCCCATACAGTCCTTTTTGTACTGAAATTAACTCTCGCCTGACCTCATTTTGTTTCATATGTATTCCCAATTCCTGAAAAACACAAACTTTTCATTTGTTCATGTTTGTATCGCCAGTAAGGCCGTGTGCCCTGGTTTTGGCGTTTTGAACCTTTATAATATAGATTGTCTGTGATTGCCAGCTGCGAAAGGAGAAAATAATTTTCTCAACCACTGTTGAAATTTCAATATGTATACAAGCCATCCTCTGATTGGTGGCGGAGGGGTTGTTCGCCTGCTCGCATGACTCGGCCAGGACTTTTGCATTGAGTCACGGCACGCGTCGCTATTCCTACCTTTGTAATACTTTTTACTGCACCAGAACCCGGGAAAAAGAAGGCTTTGCATGGCGTCTGAAATATTTGCCTCAAAGCATCTTATCGTCGGAGAAACAATCAACATGGATAGAGCTGGATTTGGTTACGAACAGGGGTGAGCACCGTGGACCAACCTTGGACCAGTCCAACCCTACCGATCCCGATCCCGTTCTTATGGGGATTGGGTCGGTTCTTAGTCCTCAAATCGCTGGATCGATATTATATGAATTGATCATTGGTCCTGGGAGGTTAGGATTGGTCCACCCAGACCAACCATGACTATATAATATGTATTTATATATAATGTATTTAAGATATATTATATATAATATTCTTATATCTATTCTAAAGAACAAACCACAACTTAAACAACATTACCTTAACTTAGACGGCGTTAAACGGCATATGGCATCCTCCTCCTCCGGCACTCTTATTCTCCTTTCCTTTTTATCCTCTTTTTTATTCCTTATCTTCTTTAGTTTTTACTTGAAAGAAATAACTTTTCGCTCATGAGCAACCTCGCCCTGCTTGCCGCGCATCACTCACCTCGCTCGTCACTCGACACTTGCCCTGCTTGTTGCTCCACGCCCGCACCGCTGGTTGCTAGCCACTCGACGTTGGCGCTACTTACCTCTCTTTGCTGGTCTCACTTGTCGCCGAGTAAATAAGAAAGGAGACAAAACCTTAATTAGAAACCCTCTTTGCTCATGAGCAACGCTCGCCATTAGTCGCTCATTTTGTGGCTTGTCTTTGTTCACTCGTCTCGCGGCTCGTCCTTATTGATGGTTATATAATTTAAAGTAATAAAAAAGGTTTAAAAATTTTTAGGGAATACATAACGAAAGTTTGGGATTTTTTGTGTCACAAAAAAAAGTTTGGAGTAAAAAAATAAAAAAAAGTTTGGGGTAAAATGTCACTCACAGCGAAAGTTCGGGGTTTTCGCTGGGAACTTTTTCCTTTAAAGTAATAGGTTTTTTTTTTTAGGGAATACAAAAAATGAAACAAAAAATAAAAAAATTGGTTAGTCCTGAGTTAACCTGGAAACTAAACCAAACCCATAAGGTTGATCCAATCCTCAGTCCCAAGCTCAACTAGGTCAATCCTTCATCCCAAAAATTAGGGACCAACAATGTGCGGGTTGGTCCCTAGATTAGGGCTCGACTAGCCAATCAGATCATGATCACCTCTAGTTATGAAACTGTTTTTCTGACTTTTGGTGTCTAGACTTTAGAAACTTGTGGAACATGATTGGAAATTAGTGATTCATGACAGATCTGAAACTAAAGGTCTTTTCCGAGGTTCCTGAGATGCACTAAAATACTGTATACATATTAACATACTTCTTGTAGATAATGGAACTAAATCTTTCGATCTTCCCTACATGCTACTACGAAAAGAAAAGGAAATCCTTTTCACTCTGAAGACGTCAAGGAGTTTTCACTCTTTTCTTGGTCCGTAAACGTGGTGGGAATATTTACATTCTCCCTCTCTCGACAGCTAGGCAATGTCAAGCTGTTGCCACTCACAACATCATCGTCTAATATGGTGTACTCGGTCATCTACATAATACCATCATCTCACTCTTCCTCTCATTGTCCTCGTTGAATCTTCCATTTCCATTTTCCGTATACGACAAAAGATGATGACATGATATTTGTTAAGCTGTCCAAATATATTGCTACAGGATCAAGTGTTTTCACTCATACAAATCCCTACTCTTTCAACCAAATTTATCCATGACAGAGCTCATTTCACTGCTAGATGGAGACGTCTGCTGGTGTTGTATTGCGAGAGTTGATAAGACTTAAGACTAACGAGACCAGATCCATACCGAGGACCTTTCTTTTGAGACACATGGGATTTTGGTGATTATGGCCTTAATCACAGACTTTTGAATCTGGATAGATTGCCGCAACCAATGAACAATCCCCATTTTAGTCGCCACACAAATTTAGTCGTGTAAAGAACTGCATCATTTTACTTTTCAAACTTATTTTAAATCGAATTCACTAGTACTGGTACAAAACGGAAGAGGGACGATATTCGCTGACTATGGTAACTCATTGTAAAGATAGAAGGGAAAAACTATCCTAAGTTACTCTGCAAACTGAAACTTTAACCCCCTCAAGCTCTTGTTTCCTTTTTAACTCCATTCGTGTATAATACATACTATTACAATGCTCATGGGCGTCCAACCAATTCTAGACTCTAAACAGCATGCTCATCATCACCGCCGGTTTCGGACTCAAGGATTTTGTTGAAGACGGCTAAATCCTCTCTTGATCCAAAAGATTACTGCAATTTCCATGTAGGGGACCTTTAATAGATATGCTGCACAAGAGCGCTCCATTTCTGCTTTAGCTGACCTTGGCATTGTAGGTGCTTTTCCTCTACTAGGTTCTGGGGAACAAACACCAAGCAAGTTGCTTGAAATAATCGACGCTAGATCGGTCCAACATTCTCTAGTCTACTCTTCATCTGATTCCAATCTGTCTTCTCACTGTCTTGCGTCATCCTTTGCCGTATAATCAAAGAAAATCTGCAACTTGCGAGAAAAAAAAATATAAAAAGATCTTTGACTCGTAACTCTTTGGCTTTGACTAGTGAGCTGCCAGCATTCCTCGGTGATTCATGCGCTTGTGCCGACAAAGGTGGCCGCATGTGCTGTGGTAGGGTCCCTGGAACAATCCTGACATATTGAGGGTTCGCTGCTGCTTTTTTGTTCCCACCAATTGTACTACTATCCATGTTAGCGGAGATAATTGATGGGATTGATTCATCAATATTCAAATGGTTCACAGTAGCTATTCGAAATGTGCGAGACAATTGTTGGACATCAAGAAAAAGACGATCTCTGATGATGAGGCAACTCGTGATAAGGGAATCAGACTTGATTTCCCACTGGTATTTACTAGTGGGCCTCTCTTCTTATTCAATGTGAAACTTTTCCTACTTTGTGCCGATGATTTGGGTAGCATTCTTCCCTAGGATATCAATATGCACACGTTCCTTAATGCAGAAGTGCAATTCTTTCAACTCTCCAGCAGTTCCCAGTGCGAGTTATTTAGCACCTCCACGTGTCACGGATGAGAAGGTGTTTCCAAAACTCTTTCCTGTTCTTGAAGTAAGTTCTATGGCATTTCATTACACGTGGGTGACACAGAGCTTTTAATGGTAGATAATCTCCTTTTTGTCTAAATTTTCGTTGCAATAGAGTGCGATGCTGGAAACATTTATGATCGCTTTGTACCTATAATTGACAAGATTGTCGTATTAACATATTACCAACTTCCAAATCTGAATAGGAAAAAGGTATGCAATCTGGTGCATACTCCAAGAAAATCCTCTACAAGATCATATACGATTGAAGAATTTGAGTGAGTGAAAATTCTGAGAGCTTGCTATCATCCAAGGTTACTCTGCATTGGTTTTGAAAGTGACCTTTGACATAAATGAGCTAATCAGATGTCACCTGCTAACCAGGTTGCTTTGCCATGCCCGATCCTTGCAAATCTCCAGAAGCTATAAGCAAGCACATCTTCAATGGTCTCTTGGCCTTTGTCAAGGGGATGTTCACTGTGGTCTGCACGACATGTGGCATGGCCTTCAACCACATCAGTTGCCGGAGCCTTCTATTTCCTGTGATGATTACCTGAACATGATTAAGCGCATGGCTAAACTAGAAAAGAAAGTGATTGTTCTCAGCATGAAAAATGCATCCATGCTTACTGCTGCAGTCGGTTGCGTTGAAGCCCTAGAACAGGAGCTATCTTCAAACAAGAAGGTCTATGCACAACTAGCTTATAAATATCCAGGCTTCTGCCTGTTACCAAATGCATGCCTCCCAATTAATTAATTAGTGAGTAAAAAACCTGCACCGAGTGCTTTCCATTTTTGCTTGTTCGAAAATCATAAGATCCACAAATTTATTCAGAATAGAATCCACACTAATACTGAAATTCATACAGGCATTGGAGGCTTCCATTGCCTGACTGGAAAAGCTCTTGGCCTACATTGAGAAAAAGAATAAGAAAAAGAAGCCGGTGAGTTGAGAGTCGCCCCCAGTATGACACTATGCATCTTTCAGATTTGTTCTTGTGCTTTTGATTGATAGATTCTTCTGGTTGTAATTGCAGAACCACTTCCGTTGGTAATGGCGTGGATTTTCATAAGGCCATGCATCCTGGTTTTTGGCACATTGGACCTTTACAATACAAATTTCGCCTGTGACTACAATTGGAAAGTTTTTGCTTTCATTCTACAGCGACGTGGAAAATAATTTTCTCAGTCATAGTTAAAGTTTTAACATGTATACAAGCCATCCACCAGTCATGGTGGAGTGGTTGGTTGCATAATCGAGTGACTTGACCAAGACTTTGGATCGAGTCACGGTAAGTGCCACTCTTCCTAGCTTTGTGAATGCTCTTCTCTGCACTTGAACCCCAGAAAAAGAAGGCTTTGCATGACGTCTGAAATATTCGCCTCAAAACATCTTTTCATCGGAGAAAGAATTGACATGTGTGGAGCTGGATTGGGTATTTTTATCTTCACAAGGTGCTGATTATTTTGCACACGGGGAAAACTGTCCATTAGGAAACTGAGGTATCTAGACTTCAGTAACATGCGGAAACAGGACTGGAAAATAGAGAGATTGAAGACAGATCTGAAATTACAAGTCTTTTCTAAGCTTCCTCGGATGCAGTACTGTACTCACTCTATTTCTTACCCTGACTAGTAGCAAGAGACCCTAAAGGCATGTAAAAACAACTTACGAAATGTCTCAAATCTGTATTCATGTTTTTATATGCTTTGCTGATAATGGAACTAAGAATTTCAATCTTCTGTACATACTAGGACGAAATAAAAGAAATCCTTTCACTTTGAAGATGTCAAGAGTTTTTCACACTATTTTCTTGGTCTGTCAAGATGACAAAAGTATCTCTCTCTCTCTCTCTCTCTCTCTGCAATATCGAGCTAGATCTCAAACGGCAACCAAGTAAATTTGGTCGTCTACATATTACCATCATCTCATCTTTCCTCTCCTCAACTTGGTTGAATCTACCGTTTCCATTTTCCTCGAGATGGCATACGCTGGTGTCGTACACAACATGAGATGAGGACACGACATTTATTGACCGTCTTATTTGTATACTACTACAGTATCAAGAGAAGGGCAGAGCTCACTTCACTGCTAGATAGTGAGATCTACTGGTGTTATATCACAAGAGTCGATAAGACTCAAGGCCACGGACTCAAGCATTAGGGGCCGAAGATTACAGAGGCTTGCACTTGGCCTCCATAGGCTGAGCAATCAGGTCAGTCCAAGTTGCGCTCAGATTGGAGCTTGAAGCTTTAAAGACACCGAAAGCAAAAGCTGCCAGAATGGTTGGTTGGAGGAGGCAAAGGACTACTTCAAATTAGAAACACAAGATGCCACCACCGAACTGATAATGCGTAAGCGAAAACCTGAATGACCGACCCAAACATGTAACTATTCATAATCGAGGGCACGCGCGATCAGACCATACCCATGTCGCATGCTTGGATCACCTGCGCGTGTCCCGCTCCTCAACCTATCAAATTCGTCCCGTGAGTTAACAGATCGTAGACCGACCGATGCGTCCAAGTCACAGGCCTCGACGCTGTTCATAAGGGAAAAAAAAGCCCCGTTCCGCCAATGGCGACGGAACTAGAAAGTCCTTCTAAAGACATACGATTGCTGGAAAGAAATGATGGTGTCATTTACCAAACTCGACGGCCTATCAACTTGCGCTTGGCCGTTTCCTCGGACGGGGAAGTCCTGCCCAAAGTAATTGAAAAAGCGAAAAAGCGAAATCGCTAGTTGGGCATCGGAAAAACACGAGGAGACAAAACAAGAAAAAGCCCCGAGGGATGACGCTTTCGTTTTTGCCTGGTGGGTGCCCCCCCCCCACCCACACCCAATTATACTTTTCTTCACTGCGAAGGTAAGTTCCCCCACCGAGGCATATCACCAAGACACGACCTTCTCCAGATCTAATTCGCTCTATCTCGAAACTCCACGAGAACCAAACTGACAGAGAGAGATAAAAGCTGTGTGTTTTAAGGATTCTCTCTGTACATGTATGAAGATTCGTAAAGATAACAGAGAGCTCGGGAACTGCAGATTTCCCACGTTCTCATCCCGTAATTCTGGTACAAAAACAAAATGGTGGATGTCCGCTGTTCTTGCACAAGAAACAAAACAAGAGACGTAACGCGGATTTGTTCCAAAGATTGACGATGATTGCTTAACCTTGGATAAGACCAAAAGAGAAGGAAAATAAAAAAACCAACCCCTCGATAGAAAATCAAAAGCACAACGAAAAAGAAGAACTTTGAAGCAGGGTGCGCACATTTGATTTGACCACATTTATGTCAGGCGCATCACCCCATCTCTGCGACGTCCTTCCCTTTCCTTCTTCCTTTTTCGCAGTTCGATAGAGAGAGAGAAGAGAGAGAGCAATGAAAGTCGCTTCCCAGCGAAGCGGAAAAAGGCAGATGGTAGTGCACCTCGAAAGCTGAAAGGTGATCTATCGCGGCATATTCTCTGCTTTTTGGATATCCCCCGTTTCGTCTTCTTGATAGGACTCAAATTTGCTCATTTCGAACGCACGTTCCGGCGAGAAAGATCGACATTCGCTGGCTATGGTAACTCGGCATCGTGATGAGCTCTCGTTCGCGATTCGATCCGGCTCAATTTTAGATTATTCGAAGGGCCAATGGTCTTTGGAATTTTTGAGGTCGCGGGGAACGAAAGAAGTGGTGGGCTTTGCGTCGACATCCGAGCTCAACTTTTGGTGATCAAGAGCGATGCTCTAAAGAAGTAAGCACGTTAGCATACTTTCCGTCGCTCGTCAAAAGAAGGAAAAAAGGAAAAGGCTTACTTTTCCATCGCCAAATCACTTGGCGTAAACGTGCGCATGTCCTTTTCTTTTGTTTATCATGTCGATTCCCCCAGCGATGCTGCATGTTACTGTACTCGCCAGTCAAAGATGCCCGTGTGTCAAGTAAAGTAAGGAGCGTCCAATTCAAAATATATGTGTTTTGTATATGAGTTGCGTAAAGGAATAGACTCGTGACCCTATTGAGAAACCGCAACGAAGCTCGGGACTAGCTTTGGACTTCATTGGCCATTACACGAAGTTAAAAATAATAAAGCGAAAGAGAGAGATGTGAAATTTATTATATATATCGACATATATAATGAATAACTTTATGAGATGAATTTTAACATATATCAATCATGATTTGCACTATCAAATAGAGACAAAATCAATAGAATTATCAAATGAACTCTCTAATTATCTCTAAATTTTCCTTAAACTCTAGGGGACTGAGTTTGCTTGAGTTTAAAATCAAGTCGAATAACGTCTAGATTCATTGACCGACAATTGTTCGAAAACAACATGCGAAAGGTCAAGAAGTAGAGAGAGAAACGACAAATGGTCGATGCGACTAGCTTGTGAAGTAGTAATTGAAAGATGCGGCCTATATAGCTGGTGTCATAACATCCTGCTACCTACATGATTGGCTTGGGAAAATAGTTACTGAGCAATGTAGCATATGTAGCCGGCATCAAAAGAAAAGCTACCTCCATGAAAAATGCTCAAATGGGTGACGTGGTCAATTGGCGTCAAAACACAACCCTTGTGGAATGGACTTGACTAGATACTTTGAGACTTGTGCGCATAGAGGGAACGCTGTTAATTGGCGAGGATGGATGCATGTGTGCATCGGATGTGAAGTGCACCCAATGCACCCCATAAGAAAGCAAAAGAGAGAATTCACACCCAGTGCAACTCCATAATAAAAAGTGGAGGAGAGAAATGTGAAATTTGTAGATATGTTAATATATATAAAGAATAATGCATCAGCCCATCAAAATGACTATAAAAAGTAATAATATATCAATCAAGATATATACAATTAAATGGAGATAGACAAACAATTTTAAGAGATACATATAATTAACAAAATTATCAAATGAAATCCACAATTATTTTCAACACGAAATTCAAACCCAACAAAATTTAGAAGTAATTATTCAATCAATTTTAAATCTATAATACATATATAAATTCAGTTATAAAATTTTTGAATTTGTCAATTGTAACCTCAGATCTTATCTGTTTCGGCCAATGGGCCAATTTTCATTGGAGACCGCCTATTTTCCACGCGTGGATTGGGAACGTTACTTGTACGGTCTCTCGGAGCGGTTCATTTTTCGATGGAAAGCGAATTGCCGTGACGGGCGAAGAACGAACTTCAAGAAGTGTTCACTCCAACTGCTTTTTACTGCTCAACGGCTTTTTAACTGCCTCGGGGACCGACCGTTCTTCTGCTGTCATTTTCATTCCAGGTTTGCGTTCGGACGATGGGTAAAAAAAAAAAGAGGGAGGAGTAGGCCATAATGTGGCCTAAGCGCGAGGCAGAGGGACACCCCCGAAAACGGCAAACCGACAGCCTCGGCGCCGGCCACTGAGCACCGCGTAGGGTCCGGTCCATCCAGCTGGATCTGCACGTAACGTTAAGTGCATTTTAAATTATATCGACTTCTCAGGACAGGACATTAGAACCGCAAATAGTATGCATGATTTTTTTTTTTGAAAAAAAATAATTAGTACGCATGATTGAGTTGCTTCGGTTTTATTCACTTTCAATTGCTCCTCAGATCTTCGTCGTTTCCGATACGTCGATTTTCTCATTATTCGTAATTGGTGCATCAAAAATCGAAGTGGGATTCTGTTGATGAGCGACTATTCGCTAAGCAAAAATATTAAAAAAGAAAAAAGATGTTTCCATATTTAATGCGTCAAATGTCCTCTGAGCAATTTTTTTTTTTTAATTGAATGTGTCCTCAGATTTTCAAAAAGAAGGTTGACCTTATAGCTGCTCCACAATGATTCTCTACTTTTCATAAGATTAAAGAGACGCATGAAGTGAACTTCAATTTCAAGATAGAGAATTTTTCAACCCTCGATTTTCCCATTAAAGCAAGCTCACAAATTTGCTCGATATCATCAATTTGGATTCATGAAGCTCCACTCTTTCCAATTTGGGGCTGCTATGCCTTTTCTCACCGGATCAAATGAATTCTTAATTCATAAGATTAAAAAATGAAGTGTCTTAAACAAGAGAAACAACGTTCTCTAGACATCAATTATACATCAATTATACATGTCAACATCCATATCAATTAATACAGAAGGAAAACCTTGACTTTGTATAATTTCAAGCGTTTTCTCGAGATTTACCTATTAAAAAAGTATCTCGAAAATATTCATTAACAAGGGCCCTATGGAAGAATGGGTGCAAACACGCGAAGCAAACCCGCCAATGGCAATGGGCAGAAATCAAAGGGCCGGCAACGGAGGGGAATGCGGGTGCAAATCCCGGATGGAGAAGGGAAAGTGGCCCCGGCACCAACCCACTCCAACCCGTCCCTAACTACAATCCTCCCATTTAGATTTCTCGCTTTTTCCAAAGTGACTTGACGTCGCTGATTCAGTGTATCCACCCTAGTTAATAATTTACCCGGTTCAACTTTTTACTCCTTCGACAAAAAAAAAAAAAAAAAAAAAAAAACCTTTTTGCTCCACCTAAAAAAGCGATGTCCCAATCCGGTGCAGTTGCGTCGAAGCATAGGAAGCTCTTCTCCTTCTGGCCGCCATGGCCTTTTTCCCTTTTACCCCTTTATGCTATCAAATGATTAAAAATAAATTAAATTTTAGTGACGAATGTCCTAAAAGACATTTGTTATACACCCACGTGGAAAGAGTTCGACCGTTTCTTAGCACTATTGTGTCGTGCGCAAGGTAATTCTGGCACTAACTGGGATTAATGAGTATTTGCTACGGATACTCAATGACGAGAACTTTAACTTTTGCCTATTACAAAAGAAATCCAAATTTATACCTACCCTGGCATAAATATTCCAAATTTTATTAAATTGCTAAAAATCTTAAATTTATCTATTATGATACAAATACTCTAAAAAAAAATTTTGTTAATAAAAACTCCGAACTTATATTGATATGATAAATATACCCTTGATATAATTAAAATACATGATGAGTATGTCATACATGCATAACAAAAAAATTTGGGGCTATCTTTATCATATTAGGTAAATTTAGGATAAGAAAGGTTTAGGGTAATTATGTCACAATAAGGATAGTCTAGAATTTTTGTGATATTTGCCCTTTGTAAAACAAAATACTTACTTGCATTTTGGCATTTTCACCTAGACCGGGAGTACTTTTTTCCTCGTAATCATGGATGTACGACACATTCAGGTCCCCTTGTCATTTGACACTAAGGGTGTCGTCTCTACCTCGTTAAAAGACCGATTGGTCATAATGACGCAAAAAATTAGGCGCGTGATGTAAACTCACGGGTCAAGAGTTCAATTACGTGTACGATTCTTGATAGACCCAGGAGAGGTCGTCGCCCAACTTCTCCCATTTTTTCTAGTTGGCCCAGCGCTTACGTTTGGCTAAATAAGTTAAAGAAGGATTAAATAAAAGAAGGATTAAATAAGCCCTGCAACAAAAGGTTTTATTCATATCTCGACAAAAAGCTGCAGACCCAATTAATGAATTCGCGCAGAAGCGCCCGTGCCCTGCCCCTAGGGGATCGGAAAGGTTGGCACTTGCCAAAAGGAAAGAAAAATTCATGCCTACCTTGACTTTTTCTTAAATTCATCATTTTATACACGGCCCTAACACTACTCGTATCATTATTTCTTTCGTACAGTGTTCACAATAACGTACACCTAATTCGGAAAGAGAGGTGCAGCACGAGTCATGGTGTTTTTAATTTGCAAATCGAGACGCAAGCCGAACGAGACATGAATCTAACCCGCGATGTCGTGACCTCGCCCATGATGTATTGCGCGACATGGGATGTCATGCTGACACCGCGCCCGTGGGTAGGTACGCTGAAAAGCATGATTGCCGTCGCGAGATGTTGGCGAGATGATGATTACTCCGGCTGCTTGACGCGAACTTTTTCTCGGAGAGACCTAACCTGGTACGGGCTTTGGCGTCCGTCCTTGAACAAGAATCGTCCGGAGCAAACGTCCGAAAGAGGTGGCGGTGGCGGTGGAGCTCTGTCGGACCTTTTTTTTTTTTTTTGCTTTTTTTAACGGTGGCGCTTCCTGTTGTCGACAGTTACTGATGGCAGAAGATCTTTTGTTTTTTTTTTTTTTTTAATCTGGATTTTTTAACCCCAGCGGTGATGGTGATCTTGGGCGGGGTTGCTGGTGAACAGCTGGATCTGGACGGTTGTGGAGTCTTCTCGCCCCCCAACCTCACATGTCCCATCAACTTTTCCCAACAACTTTTCCTTACAATAGATTCCAAACCTCCTTTTCCCCCATCATTTTCTCATTTTCACAAATTTTTTTATCTCTCTCTCTCTCTCTCTCTCTCTCTCTCCGGGGCTCTGCTTTTTCCTCCCTCAATAATTCGTCCGAATGGCAGTGTTGGCCTTGCAGTTTTTCCTATAAAGTCCGCGCTCCAACGTGATGAACCCTCCCCTGCTTTCGCCAATTTCTCTCCCTAGTAACATCAGCAGCATCGTCCCTCTGTTTCTATCTGCTGGTCCCACTCTGCCCAAGAGGCCCATCATCTTCTTCTTCTTCTTCTTCTTCTTCGTTGATCTCTCTGGTTCATGGTCTCGATCCTGGCTTTCTTGAATCAGATTTCCCACTACCCATTTGCTCCATTAAGCCATCTAACTGTTTTCGGTTTCTGGGCAGTTACAGTTTGCTGGAGAAATATCGTTCTCGACTCGTAAAAGTCGTGTCTTGAACTGATATTCCGTGCTGGGTTGAAGATCCCGAGCGCAGTCCGTTCGCCTAGCCCCCGCCCCTCTATTTCTTGGCATAGTTGCGGTTCTTCTCCTACCGTCTTCATGCTTAATCTGTTGTTCTTGATGTTTGAGGTCCATGTCTCCAATTCTCAGTGAAATCCTCCTCTCCGGTTATATGATAAGTTCCTCATTCAGGCGCAGGACCCACTTAGTTCAATCCTTCTCCGTCGCCTTCCTCTACTGGCTGTACTACGTTTCATAACGTCTGCTGCAAATCTACGTTAATTAGCCTCTATATCTATCTTTCTATTATATCGTCGTGTCTATTTCCCGAAATATTTGCATAACTACTAGCTGGGTCCTGTCGTAAGCCTTACAATAAATCTACTATTAGCTGAGTATTGGGTGTCGAAAAGTTTGCACAAAGCCACGGACTATTGGCAATCGATCTCATGGATTCCTCGAGCGGGACGTCTTCCGGGTCAACCTTCATCCAGAACTCGGGATCAGAGGAGAATCTGCAGGCCTTGATGGATCAGAGGAAGAGGAAGAGGATGGTCTCCAACCGCGAGTCGGCGAGGCGGTCGCGGATGAGGAAGCAGAGGCACCTGGACGATCTGATGCTTGTGGTGGCTCAGCTCAGGAAAGAGAACCAGCAGCTGGGGGACAACGTGAACGTGGTGAGACAGCATTACATGACCCTGGAGACCGAGAACTCCATCTTGAGGGTCCAGATGAACGAGCTTACCAACAGGTTGGAGTCTTTGAAGGAGATACTCGGTATCCTGGATGCAGGCGAGGGTGGCAGACCAGGAAATGGTGGCGGATCGGGATATAATGGCGGTGGCGGATCAGGAAATGGTGGGTTCGGATCACCTGAGGAAATTGGTGGTGGCGGTGGCTGGACAGATCAGCCCATCGATTACTTCTTCAACCCAATGAGCTGTGCTTATGCTGTGAACCAGCCTATTTTGGCCTCTGCAGACATGTTTCAGTATTAATCTCAGAAGACCGCGAGAGAGAGAAGTTGAGATCTATCTGATCTATCCCATGAAGCATTTAGGCAGTTAATTTTTAGTTTGTTTGGTAAGAGTGTGAGATGATAAGGGGCTTCGAACTGTAAATGGGGGTTGCTTGCTTTCTATTTGATCGAAGAACCGTATGTAATTGGTCAGCTTAGTAATGATAATTAGTAGATGTTAATCCTACTTTCTTGTTTTGCTTGCTAAATCAACACAGTTAGTCCTTTCTTTCTTGACCATATTCTGATGTGTTTTGATGGTCTAGCTTACCTTAGACCAAATCCTTTCTTTTTAATCTCCCTTTTTCCTATTGAAACGAAGAAGAAGAAAATGATCAATCTGTTTTCCTTGACGAAGATTCGAGTTTTACCTCTCGATTGAATTTCTGAAACATTTAGAGGACGAACTAGCCTTGAACTACCGAAAAAGCGCGCAGCTAAATACTTGAAAAACAGTAACATGGAAAGTTACTACGATTCTTCTTGGAGCATATGCTTTTAAAAGCAATGCCTGTTTTCGAGTTGACAAAGAACATTTTCCGAGTTACCGAAGGATATGTTGTGATTAGATCGGTGAATTGGAAAAATACAAAGTTAGCTGCATCTCGAGAATCGTGATCTAAAAGAAAATTCGATGTTGATGCTGCTAAAATTAAGCTCAGTATATGCCATGCCGCACCAGATCGTTCAGTGAAAGGAGGGAAACTTCCATGGTTGTGTCATAGCTCCTGAGTCTATTCACCCTTCATCGGGTTCGGTGTTCAACTAAATCAATTCTGACGTGAAGCCAAGAAAAAGTCAAAGGTCAAATGATGAACTCCATCTTCTTCTTTTTTTAATAATTTTAACAACTGCATCTAAGAGCTGAAATAATATGATAGTTATTTATGAAATTATTTCACCGTAGATCCCGCCACAAAATCTCTTTCATCAAATATCATATTTTGATTTTTATTAAAAGAGACTCAAGTTCTGTGTTAACTTTGGATAAAGAGGATTAAATGTGAACAAGAATACACCATATAATTTCGAATTTAAAGAAGTCGCTTGATACGTTGAACATGAGCTCAATACCAATGATAATCAATGTCGAAATCTATTCAACAATGTCATCTACACTCACTTTAATATAACAATGAAAGACCATTCAAATTAAAGTAGTTTATACAAGATTGAAGAGGAGTCGATAATGCAAATGCACCTGGACAGCACTACTTTTTAATCAGTTTGAGGATACAACTTCAGAATCTAATCGGCAACGCTAAACAATGAAGATAACACCTAGTAGACATTGCTCCTAGGTGGGTATGAGAACACAACGTTGGATAGTGGTAACATCACCTAGCATACACTCTTAGATTGATATGAGGACACAACGTCGGAATTTAATCAACGATGTTGGACAATGGATTAGCCTTAGAATCTAAGCAACAACATTGTCCAAGATATAGACATTCTCTAGAATTGAATTAACAACATGAATCTTAAGTTACAGCTAAGCCATATTAAGTAAGGCCAAAAGCAAGATAAAGTGATTTCGTATGTTTTTCGGAGGGTCTTTGTTGGATTGCCTACGGTATTTATAGGCTAATTTGATAGCTGTCAATGATTGGTTACTTCCCCCTTAAGAGTTGCTCCATGTTCTATGGTGAACCGCCTTATCTATATCTGGTTTCTAACTTATTTGAAAACATTCTCATGGCTTGTCCAACAAGGATTGACTACTTCCTCTTTTAACTATTCTCCCCTTATTCCACTATCAATGCTGTGTTTTCAACGACGTCCTTTGACTTCGACACTTGACAACCAATTGCTTCATCATGAAATTATATCTCTTTGCTTGTATGCGATTGAAATTCAACCTAAGGATTCTCGAAATACTATACTATTTTTTATTCTTATAACTAGTTATGAACTAGGCCAATATAAATTATAGCCCACATATGACTATGAGGGTAATTTTAGAATTTTCCGTCCCCTGTAACCAGCACATGCTTTTAGGGGTATTTTTGGGTGTTAACAAAAATAAAATATAGAAGTGACTTAAAGTAATAACCCCGGCTATTAATAAAAAAAAGTTGCATGTATTCGATGTTTTTTTTTCAAGAAATGTGTAACAATTAATCTTGCACATAAGTTCCATTTATTTCACAAAAAATAATCGCTTGAAATTATTAGTTAATGAAAGATAATTTTATCATCAATAAAATTTATATATAAACATTTTCTTGTAAGACGAAAATATTTTTCGTTCATTCAATTTTGTGTATATATTTATGATTTTTTAGATGAAAATGGATAATATAATGATTATATTTATGATTTTTTAGATGAAAAATAATGAATGATTTGACAAATACTTTTGAAAAAATAACTTGTATCGTTTGAAATAATTAGTTCGTGAAATTTAGGTGTTTGCTTGTGTTATAGTATTGTTTGATTTTAAATAATTAACGCCAAAAGCGATGATTTGATAGGGACAACCTTTTGTTATCAAGCTCATCCCAAGATTAACATTGCTTAATTAATGTGTAAAGATGAAAGGAAAGCTCAGTAGCTCACCCGTTCATGTTGATCTCTCCCTCTCCTTCTCCTTCTCTCCTTTCTCTTCTCCACTCATCCTATCAACTCAGCTTTTCCGAGCAAAGAAAAGGCCTCATCACCATCCGGCAAGGGAGCAAAAGCAAAAGGGGTATCGTAAAAATCGAAAGTTCATTTGCCTAGAAAAATCAATGCAACGAGAAAGCGCCACACAGTACAAGATTGAAAAAGTTAAAAAGAAAGAAAGATTGCATGAAACTGTAAGTTGAGATAGACGAGATGTCACTTTCTTGATATAATGCAGAACAGATGGCCCTGCGTGGTGGAACCCAGTTTTCAATTCGAGTGGCCCGTCCAATCAATGCAAATAATAATACATACCTTAGAATTTACTAATCATAAAAACACCTCTGTACCCCTAACATTAGAATTTACTAACACATTCCATAATCAAACTTCTCATTTCTTCAAAGTTGAATGAGATTAAGATTAAGTTGTGCTCAGATCACGCCTAAGGCATCTGTATTTCCGTCGTGGGAGGTTTAAAATGCATTAGGAGGCGAACTTATCCCATCTTATCACCAAACGAAAAGCCAACAATGGTCTTACCCTCTGAGGAGAAAGTTTCTTACGATGCATCCTCAAGAGAATGTTCCTTCACCCCGCATGATCATTAGTCAAGATGGGGACAAGTTCGGTGGATCGCGATGCGAACGATTTTGCAAAAGATTACTCATGAACATGTGAGCACAAGAGGCAAATTGCGTCGACACACATGCATGCAAGCAGACCACCCGCACTGACCACGACAACAGCCTCATCAGCGACCAGATTTTTAAAGCCAAAAAGGACACAAACAGAGCGCACACTCGGGTGCGGGAGTGACCGAAAGAAAAGCGGAAAGAGGGACATCGCAAATGGGCTCCAACCAGATATTATACAGACCGGAGAGCTCTTGTCTTTCCTCAGATTCCCTTCTGCTTTTCGTACTTCCCCTCCCTCCGTCCTATATGACCAATGGCAGAAATGACCACATGCTCCGGTTTTTTTCCACATATAATAAGATCCGATACAAATGAGAATATTGAAACGAGAGTGATTTCTAATCAAAGTGGTTTGTGAAAATCAAGACCTCACATGGGCCAAGACCCATCTTTTACTTTTTAGATTTTCTTTTTTTTCCGGGAAAGAAATAAATGTCACAATAATCAAAGGCTTTGAAGTTCTTTTTTGGTTGATCGAAATAATACTGGAGAGGGATATAAAAGGCTTTCAAATTTAGAAAATCCCGAGTAACCTGTTGAACAAAACAAAAGCCAGAAAATAACAAAGCATTGTTTGTAGTTACAAGTACATTCTTATCCCTAAAAAATGGAGATGACACCGTAAATGATCGACGGCAGATCATGAGATCCGGTGATGAGCATTAGATTCGGTGACAAGCACACACAAAGATCTCTCGCTTTTTTTATAACGGTTTACGGTACGCATCTAGGTTCAACGTCCTCATCATCATCAACATACAGAGACATCAACATCAAAATGTTGAAAAAAAACACATCAAATACCTATCAAGAGCTCCCAAATCTATATGTAGATCTAGTTTGAGAGAGTAGAACCTCTAAAACTTGACCGAAATCTAAATCAAGAGAGGAGAAAGGTCTAATTTTGAAGAGGTTGTGGAGTCACGTTACAAACATCCTCCTCAGTCGCTATTGAGTGGATGATTGGTCGAACTGGTCTCCACGTTTATGGACGATCAACTGCAGAAATTTATTCACACTCTAACTTCCGCAACAAATCGGGGAGAAATAAAAAAGAGAACTTCAAAAGAGGCAATAGGCAGATAGAGAAGGAGGGGAGGAGGGAGGGACCCTATCTTAGGGACGGCACTAGGTAGGGAGGCAATGACTTCAAGGGAGAATAGAGGAAACTCTAACCTAGAGTTGTCCTATTTGCCCAGCATTAGATGCCCTCCTCAAAGAGAGGCGTAAATGGATGACTTCTAAGAAAGTCACTCATCTTAGAATTACTTTAGTCGAAGCATGTTTAATTTCAGAGTTGTGATAAGGCTTGGTGCATTAACAGCCATATGATTACATCCACCCCATTTTTCTTTTGATGCCATCATCTTTATCGTGTTAAATGTTCTTTATTTTTTCCATAAAAAATAGAAGAGAATAGCCATCACCAGTGGATAGCGAGTGTCGTGTTGAGTCGAGTCGCCATCGAAGAACAGCGCTTGAACCATAGTTCCGTAAGCATTTTAAATATGCAATTGCTCCTCCCTTTCCTCCCCCTGTGTCGAGAGTCAAGAGTTTCACTCCAACCTTTTTGTCAATTAAGTGGGACGGTGGCATGAAAGCGAAGTTGTACAATCATGCGATGACAAGTTTCCCATCATCGACAAGTTTCCCATCGTTGCTTTGATTTTTCTCGCCCGTATAAATTTACGAATTTTGTCGGAACTCTTGAAATTTCTAGATATACAGCTTTTTCTCGTACATGCGGTCGATATTCTGGGAATTGTAATATTTACGTCCCAAACATTTATGGAGTAGACTCTAATACAAAAGAAAATCCTAATCTGATCCCCTCCTGCTCTCTCCCTCTCTCAATCAATCAAATTTGGACAAATCTTCTAAACTAAAGTTCCGTGAATGGACTCTCTTTCTCTCGCTCGTGAAACGACCGAAAGCGTCTTCATTAAGCCATAATCATCGTCCCGAGAATAAAATCCTTCACTAATCACAGGCATGTCCGTATTGTAAAATGGTGAAAACCGAAAACCCTAATGGCCCTGGGGTTTGACTTAATTGGCGTTAACTTCCTCTTTTTAATTTCAAGAAAAAAACGACACGGTTCTGATCCTTGTTAGATCGAGACTCGAGAACCAATCAAGAATGTGTGCATTTAGTTAGCCATTATGTACATGTTAAAGACAAATTGCTAGGTAGGTAGGATGGTTTGATTTGCATGGAATGGTACATATTAGAATCCTTTCAAGATTTTGACGTCCTATCATGACAGAGACTTGATTGGTATATCGATAATTAGTCATGATTAAACTTGCAAAATACTCGTGACATAAAATCGATATTGACACAAATAGATACTCATGACGTTAAAACAAGTTAGAATATAATCGCAATTTTAAAGTCATTCTTTTCTTCCTCCCTTTGATGACCAATTAACCTCATCGGCTTTGTTTTACGGGCTACCTGTATAGGTAGAAACGATCGAACTATTCGAGTAGAATTATACAAATGGAAGGATATCGCAAATGCAATTATTTAGCCTTGCCAGAGTAGGTATCAAAAGGTTACGAGGGAACTTAGTTTAGGCATGTAAATTCATAAATAATACAAGATTATACGGACTCCAATTGCTGTTGGTAAATTTGATGATTCCACTAGTCACACTAGGTTAACGTAAGGGGACAGGAATTCTGAAAAAGACATTATTTGGTGTGGGATTTTCATAATTCCAAAGTACCAATCAATTGCTCAAGAAATAAATAAATAAATAAATAGCTAATAAATAAATAAATAAAAATGTGCTGCTATATGCTAGATGTGCCCTAGCACAAAAGCACAAAAAAGACAGGTACTATCACTCTTTGTAAAGTAAAAGGGACGGTGCAATCAGGTACACGGTGGTTTCAAATCTAATTTTTTGAAAGCATACAAAAGTAATTTTATAATGTTTCTAAAATTTAAAAAAAAAAAAGTCTAAAAAGCATTCTACTCATTTTAATAAAAGACGAATCACACAAAAAGGGGAACATTGATGACGAAATCACCTATCACACCTTTCTCTCTTTTTTCTTTTTTTCTCTTTCTTTTTTTCCTTTTTGGATCCGATTGCGTGCTGGAAAAGAACTTTTTTTTTTTTATAAGAGAAAATACATATAAATTTAAGAGATGGTGGGATCATGTGGCCAGCCATGCTGGATTCTGTTCTGTGAAAGGTGAGATTTATTAATTAGCGTATAAGTTTTCTCCAAACTCTACGATACAAAATAGAAATCTAAATCTAATCAGTGAAGGTATGCTTTGAAGGTTTATGCCCTTATCCTGGCCCACCACCTCTTTTCGTTTACGATCACGCCTCTATATTATTCCAAAAATTCGATAGACACCCCCGGCATATTCCCCCGTGTTACAAATCAAATTCAATACATGATAAATTTGTATGGAATGATTCGATATCCTAAAGCACATTTGGGGGCCATAGTGCTAAACCTAAATGTAATATTAAGAAAAGCATAGAAAGCGAAACAATTTCATTCGCTATTTTTAATAACTACCAACTCCATCCACCACCTCAGTACAATGGCAGTTCGAGTATGGATATACTGCGTGCCTCGGTCGAACAAGGTCAGGACATAAAGAGTGTCGTGGCCGACTCGCACAAAGGTTCCGTCTCATTTGGGAGGAAAATCCGTTAAACTCAGAGATCTTTACATTTTCCCAAAAACTTTTCCCTAGAAGCCGAACCAAGCGCACCCCATGACGACGACTAGATTAAAGGTTGGATGTTTTTGTATCATTGGTTTAGGAGCACTGTCACGTTAGATGGGCTGCAAATTGGGCTGTCAAACTTCTGCTGTTAGCTCGTGCCTCGAACCGTTATAATCAGGCAGTGCAATTGATTTGCCAACTCTTCTAGGGCCCAGTGAGGTGCCCCAGTTCATGATCATTTGAAAGCCCTTTTGACATGCTCAAAAGAATGTCATCCAGCAATGAAAAGTTCAACCAAGTTCCCATGTCACTTATCAAGCGCTGGTGATTGTATCCTCTGAGGCTGCACTGCACTGCACTGCAATGCAACTCATCTCTTGAAAGTCTGAAATCAACGAAGAAATTGTCGAAGAGGAACTTCATGTGCAGTCGTCTATGTGGGGCAGCCCAACCTTTCTTTCCCTGAGTTCTGGTATAAGACCTGTCCACATTCTCAGCTGCAAAAGTTTCCAGGTCTCCTCCATCTCTTGTCAGTAGACACGAGTACTCAAGATGGGTTCTTTGATTCTTTCCGCTTCCCAACTAACTGGAACAATCCAGCTTTACCAGCAGTCACCGCAAGAGCATTCCCCGTGCCTGAAATAGTGGAAGCGTATGCGATCCCTCATTATTATCTCCCTCTGGTATATCTTGGACATTAATTTCATCACCGCATGGCAGTCCTCGCAAGACCTCAAGTTCTTCACTATCCGTATTTCAGACCCCGGATTGGTCTTAATCAACCCGAATGCAATGGCAAGCTTTTCGCTGTGATGGCGCAATTGAAATGCTTTAACCTCATCGTCTATTTCAAGCAGTACCTGTGAAAGTTTAGGACTATGCTTTTCTTCAAGCAATTTCTCTTCAATCTCTTCCAATTTCTCGTATATCTTCTCTGCTTCCGGATGACTTGAATCTCCCGCTGCAAATTCATGAATTAACCCGTCGATCTCAATCCTACTGGATCCTGGTGGTTTCCTGAGTCCCTTCTTATCCATCAATTCCCTAACCTTTGCCTTATCGCGCCATTTTCCAGCTGATGCATAGACATTGCCGATGAGCACATAGCTCCCGCAATCATCAGCATTCAGCTCTGAGAGCTGGAGATTCTTCATTAAGCGTTTGCCTCTTTCTATGTCCCCATGAACATTACAAGCCCAAATCAAATTTCTCCACATAACCGCATCCGCTTCAATAGGCATCTTTCTTATGAACTCTTCAGCTTCGTCCAATTGCCCTGCTCTAGCGAGAATGTCCACTATACACCCATAGTGATGAATCGTCGGTCTTACCCCATATTTCCTTCTCATGTTCTTCAAGTACCGCAGACCTTCATTACCCAACCCCTCATTTCGACATGCTGACAAAACTGCAGTCATCATCCTTTCATCTGGTTTTATGCCCATTTTCCTCATCTCGCGGAATAAATCGATAGCATCCATGCACTTTCCATGACTGGCCAGCCCAGCTATCATCGCTGTACAAGCAAAAGCATCCTTTTCCGCAATGTCATCAAAAACTTGCCTCGCACTGTTCAAATCCCCGCACTTTGCGTACATATCGATGAGTCCAGTGCTGACATTAGCCTTCGAATCAATCTCTATCTCCTTGGCAATCTCATGTACCTTCTTCCCCATTCCCAATGCCCCGGTGTCGGCACACGCTCGCAATACCGAGACCACAGTCGCATCATTAACCCCGACTCCTTCCTCCCTCATCCTCTCAAACAACCCGATCGCCTCCACAGGACAATCGTCATCAACCATCCCGTCGATCATGCAAGTCCACGAGACCACATCTCTCTGCGACATTCTATCGAACACCTTACACGCCCAACCCGACCGCCCGCAAGCATAGTACATATGGATCAGGGCGTGCTCTATATACCGATCCGAAGCGAGACCCGACTTGACAGCCAACCCGTGCACTTGCTTTCCCATTCGGGTCGACCTCGAGCGGGCGCAGCACTTGAACACGAAAGGGAAGGTGAACTTGTCGGGCCCGGGGGCGGGGCGGGCCGGGTGGTGGAGCATGGAGAGGAAGAGGGGGAGGGCGCGGGGAGGGTGGTCGGGGTCGGGGCTCTGGGAGTAGGCGCGGATCATGGTGTTGAAGAAGTAGGAGTTGGGGGCGGCGAGGGAGTCGAGGATGAGGCGGGCGTAGCGGAGGTCGCCGCGCGGGGAGAGGGCCGAGAAGGTGAAGAGCTTGGAGAGGTTGAGGTCGGGGCCGGCGGCGGCGGGGGACTTGAGGATCTGCGCGTGGAGTTGCATGGCCTGCGGCATCGTCGTGATCTCCATTGCGCGTCGTCTGTGAACGGATTGCTTCCGTCGCCGTCTGCTGCTTCTTCTTCTTCTTTCTTCTTCTTCCTCGTTCTCCTTCTTTTCGTAAAATCCGCTGAGACTTATCTAGATATGAAAAACATGGGTATCTGCTAGCCCGGCCCAGACCGGCCCATTAGTGTTAGTCTTATTGGGCGGGGCCATGGCCCATGGCCAAGGTGGTCTGAAATTCAGAATTGCGGTTGAACTGTCAAATAGGGCAAGTTGTTCAATCTAGAGCCGAGTCATCATTTTAGAGCCGAAAAGAGAGAATGTTGCGTCCGGATCCATCCATTCTAACAAAAAAGCCCATCATCACTTTCTAGTTTAGGAAAGGGATAATTTCATTAATGGTCTACGAAATTTGGCTCAATGTATCATGTGATCTCTGAATTTTTAATTTATTCAATGTGATCCATAAACTTTATCTAATATATAATGTGGTTTTTGAACTTTTGGTAAATGTTCAATTTAATTAATAAATTATATGAAAATCTTCAATGTTGCATTTCCATTAATTGAAGTTCATGGACAATATTAAGTATTTTCATCTATTTCAAGGACTAAATTGATCATTATTAAAAGTTCATGATTATGTTGAATAATTTAAAAGTTCAAAGATAACATTTCATATTGTGGTAAAGTTTATGGACTACATTTAATAAATTAAAAGTTTATAGACCATATTGCACATTTAACTAAAATTCAAGAATCATTTGTATTATTTTCTCTTTAAGAAAGATGAACGTCTTTGTCTACAAAACTAAGATAACTTAAGGTCACGCACTCGTGTGAATCTATTTGAAACCTTTGATTTCCCTCTCTATCTCTAATTTTTTTGACATAATCTTTTATGCCAAGTTTGAATGGTTGCTTCTAGATATTATATAAGAGTCAGTCAATTCGAAACTTTAGTAAGCTGTTCGTATACAAGTTAACAAGTTAGTGCAAAAGTTGATGATTTGCAAAATATTTAGAAAAAGTTTATTCTTTTGTAAAAGCAGTGATAAGTACAAACAAGTTACTTAGAAGAGAAGTGGCATGTCAATTTTTCTATCGATAGTTATTGTACGGTTCGTTGAAATTTGCCAACTTGAACAAAAAAAAGTTCCCCATCTTTTGACCCGGGAACAGCAGAATGTTGCTCCGAAGAATGGGGGAAGTGCCAGAGCAAATTTCAAAGAACATCCCATATGCAATTTGTGCTTCAGCCTATACATATGCAATAATTAAAAATATATCAAAAGTTCAATGACCACGTTGAATAATTTAAAAGTTCAACAATGATACTGCATATCAAGGTAATGTTCAAGAACCATACTGAACAAATTAAAAATTTATGGATTATATTAGATATTAACTCAAAATTCAATCATTTGTGTCATTTTATCTTTGAGAAACAAAGAGAGATGAACATCTTTGTCTAGAAAAGTAAGATGACCTAAGGTCTCGCACGAATATGAATATATTTCAAACTTCTCATTTTCCTCTCTGTCTCTGATTTTCTTGACTTGATATTTTTTACTGGGTTTGAACAGGTGTGCTGAGATATAATACAAGACTTAGTAAATTCGAAATTTGATTAAGTTATTCAAATATAAGTTTGTGCAAAAGTTGATAATTTGCAAACTATCTTAAAAAGTTACACTTTTGTAAAAGCGGTGATAAAAGTGGTGATAAGTACAAACAAGTTATCCGAAAAAGAAGCCGCGAATCATTTTTTTTATCAATGGTTGTTTTACTGTTATCTTGTTGAAATTTACCAGCTTGAACCAAAAAAGTTCCATATCTTTTGACCCAGGAACAGCAGAATGCTGCTCCGAAGAATGGTGGGAGTGCCAGTTCTCTTTCGCGTTTCAAGAGCAAACCTCAAAGAACGTCCATATGCGATTTGTGCTTCAGCCTGTATATGCAAATAGTTCAGAACTTGAGATGGGTTCATGACGCTTGGGGTTTTTCGACAAGTCCATCGTGCATGACCCATCTGTTCTCCATTCATCTCCTTCTTGCGTCAAGCGCCTCATTGCGAAGAAGACGCCGATTGTTCATCTCATTGGCATGCGAATCTGCCAACCACATTCCCCGCGACTTGGCGTAAAAGATCGAAGAATGCTATCGGCGGAGAAATAATAGAGGTTCCCTTTTTCTTTTTTCTCTCTTTTCTTTTCGTAGCCTGTGTGCAAAGGTGCCTGTGTCTATAAACTAACACCACGCGGCTTCATCTTTCTCCGAGTAAAGGGGAGGCTAGTATGAATAGTTTAAGTTTCGAGTTCCGTCGAAGTGCTCCTCTTTATTGCCCACCAGTGTCCTTTCAGTGACGTTTGGTGCGTTGTCCTTGTCGTGGAAGGATTATTGGAAGCACCCAGGTCGTCCACATTAGTTTTTCAGGACAACCTAATCATCTCCTTTAACCAGCGCGACTAACGATGATTAATACTATTTTAATGCTGACACATTCTCTTCTTGTAAATATCTTTCCTTCCCCAGTTTGTCTTACAGTTGATATATATGTATATATCCACATTCCAAATCTCTCTCTCTCTCTCTCTCTCTCTCTCTGTGTTTGTGTTGAACATATTACCTCTCCTTGGCAAGCATTTGGGTCATTGGGGCAAAAGTTTAGACACAATTTACAGACACTTTCATTGTTAGCTTGATTGTTGAATTATTACTATAGGAGTCTCCCTAGAATTCCTAAAAGCATACCAACCCTTTGAACCTTAATCAGGAATAATTGGGTATGTGTTTAGACCGGACTAATGACCCACTTTGGATATTATTGGATTTGAGTGGACATCACGCTCAAGACTAGCTTCACTTTAAATTAATCATTTGAAATCAATCCACTAACTTCTTAAGACTTGTAGTGCTGGTTTCCAAGAGAAAAGTGGTCTCTTTTCACCTTTTCTCTTTAAGTTTTATAATCAAAAGCGCGGACGACTCCGTTCGTAAAGTTAAATAAACTAATAGTTTCCCGTTATCTCCATCCACTTCCACTACGAATTGTTTTTAATGTTTTCAAAGAAATACAGGAAAAGAGACATTATTCTGCTGCCCTGCCCCCCCCCCCCCTCCCCCTCTATTTTTATTTCTCTCTCTGCTTATACACTTGGGAGTGCCAAAAGGACTCGGGAATTTCAGAAGAAAGGGAACGTCAAACATGGGACTCGTGCTCCTGAAGAAGATCAGTCTTCTGTTTCTCCTCCTCTCAGCTTCTCTTCTATCTACTTCTCTGGCAGGTCCGTCTTTTTAAGTCTTTTTCTCGGCTTTCTTTAGCGACAGACTACTTACAGTTTCATTAATCTCTCACTCGTCGACCGAAATTATCAAATAATAGGTGACCAACCGCCATGAAGGTCAGGATCGGGAAGTTCCGTTAACATTCTGATGACTACATAGAGATGTCGATGTTCAACGTGTCTGCATGCATGGGAAGAGAAAATCTTGAAGCTCATTTTCACAAAACTGTCTGCTTAGTGATCAGTTTTCTTTCTGTGAACTTTTCAGGCCGACCGTACAAGATCACGAGTAGGTTGGCCAAAGAAGTGAATCCAAATGCTGTTACATATGAGGTTATCATTTCTTACCCTTCGGTTCGTTCCTAAGTACCGCGAAAATGATCTCCATGCACGTCACCTAGGTTTTCCTACCTTCTTCCAGCTCATTTTCGCATCACCATTTGAGATGGCATCACCAATCTCATGTCTCTTTCTTTCTTCTCACCAAACTCTCGTTCGAAACTACATGCCGAATCATATACTCCAAATGCACAAAGAGTTAAACAAAGGCGTAGTTTCATATTATACTTCTAACTTACTGGGCTAATAATTTCATGCGAGTTATACTCTCTTTTTTTCTGGCTGATATTTTAGTTGATGGGTTTAGTGGGTGGTGTTATTATTAGGAGGGGTCACAGGATGGAGATGAGGCAACTGCTGTTCATGAAAGGATTCTGAAAGAGAACAGCCACGACTATGGCAAGTACGACCCTGCGCCAGCCCTTGTTCGACCTCCTTTCAAGCTCATTCCCAACTGAGGGTCGGCGTCTATGTTGTGCAAAACCAATAAGCTGTGATGCGGAAGAACTTACCTACTTATGTATAATATAAGCCTCGATATCTATATGTATACATGTAATCTAGGATCTTGTACTAGTGTATAATATGGTCTTCATAATGAGGGCACCTTAAATTTTGTATCTCTTTGATATAGGGCACTATATTGCCCTCGAAGATGTGCGTGCTTTGTCTTACTGACTTGTTAAAGTCAAAAGTGCAGCCGGTTATACTAGAAAAGAGCACACAAGGTTGCCTGTCAAGAGAAAAAGTGCGAAAAAACTAAATCGATAGAGAATAATATAGCATCTGAAGATTTTATTCCATTTTTTCCATTTTATTTTGAATGCAAATTTAGAAGATAATAATCTCCATCGATCATTAACCAACCAAGTTATCATAAATTATGATTTTATTCGTGTTTTCAATGAAAAGACATGAGCATTTGCTCTCTCTTTTACTTTTTACTCAAATGATATTTGATGAAATGTCTGGAAATGTCTGGAAATGATATTTTGTGCTCAGCCCCTTAGCTTCCAAAAATCGATTTTTGAAAGTGATTGCAAAGACTTAATTGATGTCATCCAACAAAAGGGTCTTTGCCCTTGGAGCATCAGCCTTTCATTGCAGATTCTCACTTCCTACTTCAGCCAAATCCAGGTTGGAGCTTGGCCTGGTCCGTAGATCCAATAATGGAGCTGCTTATGTGCTTGCAAATTGAGCTTTTAATCAAATAGGCACAGCATCTTTTTTCTTTTCCATGATCTCTTGTCTAGAGTTTAAAAAAAAAATTGCATTAATTGAGTCTTCTTTTATTTATTGTTCTAATATAAGTATTGCATCCATTCTATAATGTTTTGTATTGAAAAAAAAAGTTTATTTCTAGCAAAAAAAAAAATGGAATTTGAATGTTATTTTGAGAGTCGTGCTTGGTTGGGCCTGAAATCGTAGACTTCGGGCTGGACTAAAATATCAAAGCCCAAAGTCTCTACACTTGACAAGTAATAATCTCGGGCTTTCGGCCCATTTAGAACAGTAATGCATTACCGATGGTTCCGTCCATTTCATTTCGAAGACTGCTACCTTGGATCCTTGGGTTGGTTAATGAAAAAAATATGTATCGTGATGAACATATATTTTCGTCAGTTCTGTCAAAAAAAATGTTCGGTTTGGAACAACTAAAGACCAAAATGCACTTCTTGTCTCTAAAAGCGAGATGAGTACTTACACACTCATCAGTCTTTTTCCATAATCTTTTAAACCAAACTTCTTTAACACGTGAGATGTTATAAAATTTCGACAACCCCACTTTCAGTAATATATTATCGTTAAGACTTTCTCCGATGTAAAAATATTCTCATATGTAACCGTTTGATGAGTAATCACATACATTTGAAGTAGTTTTATGATTAAATTCTCCGCATGCTAACCATCTAACTTTGATTACGGTTACTGTTGAAACACATTTTGTTGATTTCATCGAGTGCAATGTACTGTTATTTTATGTCAAGATCTGGTTGTATTCTCAATTGGTGCAATCCGATATACCCTTTTTTTTCTTATGCCAATGATTGTCTAGGTATATAAAAAGAAAATGAGGGAGAAAATTCAAAGAATACAACTACAGAAAGTGGGAGCAGGTGAAGGTGAATTCTACTTTCCCTTACCTACCCGTTGGCATGAATTCAAATTATTCTTTCTTCTGCCGGGGAAAAGTTGAGGTCATTATGGGTGCGTTTGTTTGCGTTGTTTAAAAATTGTTCCAGGAAAAGAAATAGAAAAAGTGTTTGTTCGCGGAACAATTTTTGAACAAAAACGCGTTTGATAAATTTGTTCTGGAAATAAAATATAAACGGAAACACGTTTAGTAAATTTGTATAATTTTTTTCTTTTTATTTTTAATATTTTTTATTTTTTTCTATTTTTTTCTTATTTTTCCTTTTTTCTTCTTTTGGCCGGTCGCCGACCTCGGCCATGGCCGGTGACCGGCCGACGAGGGCCGGCGGCGGCGAAAAAAAAAAGAAAAAAAGAAGAAAAAAGAAGAAAAAAAAAAATGTTTAAGTTTTGTTTGAAATAAGAAACAACTTTTTGTTGTTTTTTATTTCTATTCCATTTTGTTTATGTGAACAAAAAAACAAAAAGGAACAAAACGCATCCAAACGCGTTTTATTCCTTTTTGTTCCTAGGAAGGAAAAAAAACAGAAAAAGTGTTCAAAAACAGAAAAAAAGAAATACAAACAAACAGGCCATATCGACATAATCGCTCAATAGATAACCTATCCTAAAACTTAAAGTTCGCAAGAGAGTGGAACTGTATGCACTTTTCTCGCAGGTTAATGTCCTAAGATGAAGTTTCTAAGACATGATTAGCTGAGAGCGAGGGGAGTGGTGAAGAAGAAATGCAATGCATGTTCATTTAGTCAAAATCAACTGGAGTTATGTTCTAAGAAATGCTGGTTGCTAAGAATTTAGTCTAATGACATCCTTTGCGATCGGATGACTCTGAAACTTCTGCCATGTCTGATCATTGTGATCTGTTTGGCTTCTTGGCACCTCAGAGCTGGAAGAGTAGAAACACACGAACACGAACCAGTCGGGGCGGACACGGGAACGCGCCACGTTGCCCACGGTCCAGCCACGTGGTGGGATTTCGTTTTGTCGTTTTCGTTTCCCTCGGCTCCACGCGTGTAGTTCTTGCATGTTCCACCGCCATTGCATCTCCCTATTAAACAAAACCTCTCCGCTTGAATTTGATGTAAGGGCGTTTGATGCAGAGATTTTCGTGAGGACTGTCTCTGTAGCTTTCTGGATCGTGGGTGGAGTGGAAGAAAGAGAGAAAGAGAGAAGAAAGGGAAATGGCTAATTTGAGAGACGAGCATGGGAACCCAATACAGCTCACCGACCAGCGTGGCAACCCCGTGCAGCTGACCGACGAGTTCGGCAGACCCATGCACATCTCCGGCGTCGCCACCACCACCACCTCCAGCCGTTCCGTCACCGGCGTCGGGGATCAGCACCATCCGCATGAGCAGTGGCAGGAGCGCCGCGAGGAGGGTGAGGCCGGCGAGCTCCGCCGCTCTGGCAGTTCTAGCTCCAGCTCGGTGAGTGGCGGGTTTGGTAATCCCGGGGAAAAAGAAAGCTTGCCCTTTTCTCGGCCCTGATTTGAGGGGCGATGACAACTCAACTCTTCACTGACCATCAAACGTTCTCATCAGCAGCCCGTCTTTACTCTCGATTCTTGGGAAATTTGATGCGTTTTTCATGATCCCTTTTCCGTTAAGACCATGAAAGCGAGGAGCGCTGCGTGTCACAGTACTCTACTTAGGAGTAGATAACCGCGAGTTCAATTCGAGTTTTATGTTTTGGACCGAATCGATTCTAAGGGCTCGTGTATCATGCTGAACTGACGCTAATGTTTTCAATGCTTGTAGTCAGAGGAGGACGATGGGCAAGGTGGGAGGAGGAAGAAGAAAGGCATCAAAGACAAGCTCAAGGAGAAAATCACCGGGGGGAAGCACAAGGACGAGCACTCCGAGGAAGCCACGGAGACCACCACCGTCAAGGTCGAGCATCACGAGCAGCAGCACGAGAAGAAAAGCATGATGGACAAGATCAAAGAGAAGCTGCCTGGCCACCATAGCCATTAAAAGAGCTGTGCCTTCGTCCTAGAAATATGTACATAAACATATGCATGCGCTTTGCTTGTATCGTGTCGTGGCGTTTGATTTGTCGCTTTGTTGCCGTATCGATTAGACTTGGATTTTTAAGTTAGATGGTCTCGAGAGGCTCGGTGGTTGTCCTGTAGTAGTCTCTGTCGGTCGTCGAATGTCAAGTACTATGTCAAGTACTTGGATGAATTTCATGTGGAGGACAAAGTCGGATAAATATTAAATTTTGCTGCGCTTCTGTTCGCTTGTCTACTAAAGAGAAAACGATTTTCCGGCGATTGTATCGGCGCTGTTAGCCTTATGCGTGGCTCGATTTCCAGTCTCGAGTGAGCAGAATTTTTTTAGTGCGAAGTGAGGCTGCAGAGCCCGGATTGGTCCATTCTGTTTCTGGCAATGATTGCCTCGTGGTCCGCAAGAATTGGCCAGATTTCGGACAAAACATTCGAACTACAAGGTTCAGTTTTTAGCGTGCTGAAGGACACAGCATTTCGGACAAAACATTCGAACTACAAGGTTCAGGTTTTAGTGTACTGAAGGACACAGTTGCCGGATTTGCAGAACCATTAATTGCAGTGATGACAAGAATCTCTCCGACCCAGATAAAGAATGAGAGAGATGCATTTCTGCTACAAAGATCAAGGCAAATGCATGGAAAGAACGCCATGGAGAAAGAGTTTTTCTCCTCTCGCCCTTAAGAATATCGCTTTTTCTTCCCTCCCTCGTCCTTAGGAATATCTCCGAATTATACGTCCCAAAATGAAGACAAAGCAGTTTAAGCAATCTTAGGATATACTCAACTCTAGATGTTTGATGTTGATCTGAAGACGAAATAGGTCCATGTTGTTTGATGTTGATATGAAGACAAAGCAAGACAAAACAGGTCCATGTTGTTTGATGTTGATATGACGACGAAGCAGTTTTAGGACATACTTAGGTCCATGTTGTGCTGTGATGTGTGAAAAGAAAAGATGGGGTCTTTATTAGCATTATTCATTCATGCCCATTACAAGGAGAAGAATCTTTTCCCCAATCGCTGCCACAATCACAACCCCACCAATTCAAAAGTTTCAACCCCAACATCCCCTTTTCATTATTTCTGTACTAAGCTTGGCTTGGCCCTAATTATACAATTCCCCAGTTCACATATTAAACAAATAGTGTGTGAATCTTAAATCTTTACAGATCTTGCTAACCCTTCCAAAAAAAGAAAAACATTATCATACAGACTTTTCTGTGCTGGTGGCCACAATACAAGTCAAATCCCTAATATCCCTGCCGCAAGCTTTAACGGAGTGGTCTCGGAGGCTTTCTCGTCATGAGGATAGGTCCGTGGAGGTTGTCACGCCACGAAATCGTGTAACAATTGCGTGGAACCAAATCTCTGCTGCTGGTTCCCGATGTTGATGCTTTCAAATTCTGTCGTCTCAGGGCCTATGGAAGAAGCCGCCTGGTTGTACAGGTCATCCCCTCTCATGGCCAGGAAACCGCTGTGGGCACCAGCAGAGACGGGCAAGGTGCCTCCCTCGCAATGTTGCAGCCCCAGAGTAAGGGACACCCCGCTCCCTCCCCCAAACCTTCCCATCTCGGCCATTTGATAGGCAGCGGCAGCAGCCATAAACCTGTCATTGTTGCTGCCGGACTGAACCATGGAATTCTGGAAGAGACCGCAATCATCGACACCAGCTTGCTCTCCATTGAGCTTCATCTGGCCATATTCGGCTTCAACATCTCCATGTCTCCCGTTCAGGTAGTTGAATCCCACAGAGTGGCCCACCATTTCGACATCTGGAGTCCGGTCGAATGATGAGTCCATGAGCTGGCCTGAGCTGCATCTCTGTGTAGCTGTTGAACTCTGTTGCACTTCTTCCACCCGGTCCTCCATGGAGGACTTGATATCTCCTGTTTTTGGCTTGGCTGTGTCGGAGGATGAGTTGGAGTCCATTTCCGCATCCCCAATCTCTTCTTTGTACATTTCTTCGACCATAGGTTTCCAGAGACGCACTCTTGCATTGATGAACCAATTCGAGACCTGTGGCACACCCGGTTGATCAGTTAATCAGTTAAATACACAGACGTGTCAACACTAATCAGCTACATATCTTGCACAATGTATCTTACACTATGCAAAAGGAACTAATGTCATTCGGGCGCTGTAAATTCTAGAATATCTTTGTTTGTCAATGCATAGGAGAAATTAATGTCTAGTCTCACCAGAGAATCTGTAGATCTTCTCCTCTACATGACAGGCTATGATACAATCAACAAAGCAAGCATTGCCATGGTTAATGAATGATGATAATGATTGGCATGGCAGGGTGAAGATGACCATCCTCCCATTAAACTGCCTCATCCATCTGCTATGCTCTTAGCCTTTCATTCAAGTCTTTCCTTATGAACAAGTGGTTTCTTAACTGCTGCTCCTTGAGTCCAATTTTTTTAAATGTTAAACTACCCTCCCATCCCAGCCTAATCATTCTTGAACTGTAATAACATAACCAATGAAATCAGACTGCTGGTTTGCCTCCAGCAATGTTTTTTTAATAGAGCTCCAGGAATTAGGATGTCTCGATTAGCTCATGCTTCACCAGTTCATGTTCATTTGCTGATTAAGCTTGAGTTCATTTCTCACCTGACTTCTTGTCAAGCCTGTCTGCCTTGCAAGCAGGATTTTGTCAGAATCCTTTGGGTAACTACACAAAGCAAAGACTTAAATAAGACATACGACATGGAGAATACTCAAATGACCATACATGGAAAAAAGTAAAGACATATAATGGCATAATGGCAGTCGCCTTACGGATGAAGAAAATGCTCAAACAGCCAGGCCCGAAGAATAGAAACAGAACTCTCAGGAAGTCCTCTTTGCGGCCTCCATGCATGCTGTTGCATCATCCCAAGCTGCTGTAGGGCTCGTTGCTGCCTGAGCTGCTGGTCCAAATAACGAAGCCGAGGTATTCCCACTCCTCCTTTACTGCTTCCAGAAGCATCTTGTTCCCCAAGACTCTTACGGGTTGCTTGAATTTGGGTGGTTATTGCATCTCGCAAGCACCTAAAGTGGCGTGATATCGTCTGAAGGGCAAGGGCTGTGTATGGTTTAGCAGCACCAGGTCCTGCTATCACATCGAAGGACGACACTACAATCTGCATCTGATAGTAATACTGTTTGTACCTTCTATCAACCTGCATCCATGAACGGTTCATGATTCCAAGATTTAGAAGAGTTGCACATTGCATTATAACATAAGATAAGGATCAACAAGACAATGCTATTAATCACCAGAGATGTTGAAAAGAAAGCATCAGAGATACAGTAAGACTCTGCTCTGTGTAATTATTTTTCAGTTCCTTACTTTATCATTTAATCAGAGAAGGAATTCTACAAAAATAAAGAAAACAACCATCCACAGCATGTTAATAAAAGAAGACCGCAGGATATGGTAAAATGACCACACGTCCCCATGTGATCACTATGTATATTTGCCGGTCATATACTAGCATGGAAGCTCTACATGCATACAACATGCCTTTTCCTTGTAACACAAGGGGCACATAAGAATTTCAATCAACTATTTAGGTTAAATCAATACTAGATGACAAACTTTAAAGCCAAGTATTGGCAAAGTTCCTATGACATTGGGAAAAAGCAGGCATTAGATCTGTTCACCCAAGTTTTTCTGTAACAGCAAGGAATTTCTACCCATGCATGAGAGGAAGATAATCAACTCAGCATCTTGACTAGAAAGAGGGGATCCTCAACAGAAATCAGCAGGATTTGCATTTATCTCACTAAATTTACTGAGTGATTAGAGAGTCTACGTACTTCTCGAATCAGCAGGCAGACCAAGATCCCATGTTCCATTAACCACAAATTTTACCCTTGGCTACCTTTGTTTTATTACTCTTATATTTCCTTGAGTAGTCAAGTCATGAATTGAAAGTTTTTCAGAGCAGAAACCGTGGTTCAAGAGACAGGGAATGAGTAAACTGCTTTAATTATAAAACAAATTTAGATTAACTAAGAATGAGAGTATACACCAAAATCTAAACAATATCAACAAACATACCTCATCCAACATTGACGAAAGTTTGGCCAACTTGCTCTGCAATTCTTGTCTTTCAGCCTGTGAAAGGTCACCAGCGGAATTACCATCCGACTCTTGAGGATTTGAGACCGCATCTTTCTTGGAATCCTCATCTCCCTCTTCAGACTTCTTAATCTTCTCACTATCAGATTGCTTCAAAGCTTTCCGAACATTAACAACCTCATCAAGCAGCTGTTGAGCTGCCCTTAGGTATCTAGAATTCGAAAGCATTCTTGACATGTTTGACATTCCATTTACAGAAAAGTTCCCTGTGTTCAAGTCTTGGTTGGCTCCCACTAGACTCTGGGGGAAGAACTCGGCACTTCTTGGTTGTTCATCAACAGTGGAGCCATTTCTACTATTGCTTTCAGCCGATTTCGACGAATTAGGACTTAAGAACGCAGTTAAACCCAAGTTCTGACTCCGATATTGACTCGAAGGAATGTGGATGCCTGAGGGAATATGCGTCCCCAAACTAAGTGAAAGTCCCTGTCCCTGCAAGTTCTGACCATCCTGAAGGACTGCTGAGTGGCTGGCCATTGGCTGCATAAAAAGCATCTCATTCCTCCCATCTCTCCACCCAGCCAAACCATGATCGCTCATTTGGGACCCACCAAGGCCAGAAAACATGGCTTGGTGCTGCGGCATAGAATCCAGACCACCAACAGACGACATATCCATGCCGTTACTTTGCTGCTGAGGATTCCCAGTCAATGCACTCGAGAAGAATCCGGAAGTTACATATGTCATATTATTGCCAGGAAGAAGAGGTTCTTCAGCGTGCGATGTGGGGGCGTGTTCTCGTAAGTATAGAACAGGTGCAGCATCTCTATGGTCACTGGAACTGGTATAGTAAGTCGACATGCTACTTGCAACTGCTTATCTGAGTAGGCCTTTCATAAGCACCGAGAGGGCTGAAAAATGGGAAAGAGAACATTTAGTAGAGCTTATATAGATGCGATAGGAACCCAAGATTCAATTACTAAAGTTTTTGTATCACTATGGGCCATGTAGCTAATTTGACAAGATAACTACTCAAGATGAGGGATCAACCCTGCTGCGTCCAATTGCATATGACTACTGCAGCAATTTACCATATGCTAACTACGTTTAGCTTTGAAAATTTCAAATGGAGATGCCATTGCAAGACTGGCTTAAAGTCAATAGGAAAATTGAAGGCCACGCCTTACAAAGCAAATAGGCAGTCTAAAGTCTAACATAGAAACTCAACCATCAAAAGACTACCTCCAGGCATGAGATGCAAACAGGAATTTCGGACAAAAATCAATTATTTAAGGACGATCCTTTGATAAATTCAAGACAAGTCCCGCTTCGTCCAATTAAACTAAGTAAGAAAAGAAGTCAAATCCAGCAAACAAGCACGCCCAAACACCAACAAAATAAATACGATGAAACAATCCAATCGAGTCGGAGAAGACATGCTATGTTGGACAAAACAATCTCGAGAACGAGCTCGGAGCAACTGGCAAGCAAGAAGTCTGCTTAGTTAGCCTCCTAGGAAAGTAGCTCAATAAGGACTTGCTAGAATAGAAGGGTAATTACAAGATAAGTTTAACAAGTTGTTAGCTGGATCATCTCCATTCCATAGTTGGAGAAGCACACGCAAAGATAAATAAAAACAAGAAAGGAAGGAAAATTCTTGTTCATCCACAGAAAAGGATGGAGAAAAGACAGCAAAGAGAAAGAAAAGTCAAGATCATTGGAAACAAAGAGAACCTCTGAAGGCCTATACCAGTTGAGGGTATACCACAGAACGGGCAAAAAACTCTTCCAAGACACCAAACATCCACTGATCCCGAGAATTCAGCAGAAAGAAAGGCTCCAATTTGCAATGAACTATTGGAGAGACCCAGTTCACACACCTACAAGAACCCAACACCCAGATGAATTAAAAGCAGGAAAAAGAAGAAGAAGAAGAAGAGAGAACTATAACTTTTTCCATAATTCAGACGAACAACAAAGTTTTGCACTTTTGTTGCCTGCTGAATCATGCTAGCATGCAACCATCATATCTAGCAATCCCCACCTGAGAACCACACACAAGACCCGACCCTCTTCCTCTCTCTCTCTCTCTCTCTCTCTCTCTCCGCAAAAGTTGGTTCTTTTTTCTTTCTTTCTGTCTGCAACCCACACAAACACTCACTTTCCGAAACAGTCACTGCTTTTTAAAGCTCCGTGGATTGCTTAGCTTTGGGTTCTTGCTTGAAACAGCGCTAGCCGACTAGTAGTAGTTGTTGGTGTTTTAACCAGCAATGTTGCTTCTCCTCCTCATTCCTCCCCTCCCTCCCTTCCCCTCTAATTCCTGGCTGGTGTTTGGTTAAGGTGCTTAATCTGTAACCACCAGTTGGTAGACCTAAACCCTCCCTTAAACCCCCTCCTCTCCTCTCTCTCTCACACCATCTCTCTCTCTCTCTCTTGCTCTCTACCTGTGGCCGTCTCTCTCATCCATGAGCATGGAAGTTCTCTCTCTCTCTCTCTCTCTCTCTCTCTCTGGTTGCTTCAATATCCACCATATAAACCCATGAGCATATTCTATTCCCCTTTTATCTATTGGTTTTATTTGTTTGTTGTGGTTAGTTGCCCCAATTATTTAATTACCCCCTTTGAAAAAATTATTTTTTTGTTAATGGAGGATGCGCGACAGTAGGTGCCCATTTGGCTCCATACTTGTCATTTTTTTGGCTTAAGACATATTTTGTAAACATCAGGTTTTTCTACTTTTTTTATTTATCTCATCAAGAAATAAAAAAAGAACATAAATTCGTGTAATAATATCAGTTAATTTTTTTACTCCTAAAATAAAGAATTGACTAGGGAATAGAGTTGGAACATAATTAAAAAGTAAAATAAATCTTCTTCTTTATTAATAGGAGTAGATATGAAGAAAAATTATTTTTGAATCGGAATTATTCTATAGAACTAAATGTTTACCAAATAAACGTTTAGTTTCTCCTTTCTTTTTCACCTGTTGCATTTGCATTTTGATTTACTAAATTGGCCTAGCTAACTGAAAACGAGAGCATGAATTTTGTTCGTTTAGGTTTTACTCCATGACATCGCTTGGCATAAGGGTTTCATATGTCAATGTTTAATGGGCCTAAAGTTACTGTAAATGCTATTCTCGCTCATGCGTCAGCATCAAGCATCGAACTCTTCCTTCTGTTTTGCCTTTTCAGCAAAACCCCCCATGGAGTCAGCGTCATGCTCATACTCTTCAAGTACGCACGTAACTGTTCTCGTACCGGATGTTTGGAAGCCGCTCTTGCACTCCTTAGGACAACCTTGTGGACAAAGATTAGGCTCCGACATCTATTAGCTGTGAATGGCAGAAAAAGAAAAAAAGGAAAACAAAGAAAGAAATTTACATTAGGTAGATGATATCGTTTGACAATTCGATTCAAACCCCTTTTTATGGCTTTTGACGAAACGCGCAGGTCGGAAAACTTTTCAAATGAGTATTGAGGTAGAAATTGATCACCAATTGAGAGGCCTAGCGTGTATAAAAATCCCATCTTTCGTATCCATTATATACTAAAGTTGGTATAATGGCAAGAATGTGTCGAGAATCAACCCCTCCGCAATAAAACGAGAATAATTATTGCCAAACGAACATCCCATTGTAACGGTATTTTTTCCCATTTGCAAAGGGGAGAAGCTACGCCTATGATTTTCACTGATATGAAGTGTTAAAATAACAACCCGTGTATTCAAAAGAAAGACTTGCAAATTCGTTGTGGTCTTTTACTAGTTCTAGGAAAATGCAATCAAAACTTATCATAAAAATGCAATTAAATCTTAAAATTTTCAGAAAATGCAATCAAATCTTGATACTTGTTATGAAATGCAATCAAATTCTAAAATTTTCAAAAAATGTAATTAAAAAAATGACTTGATTTGACTAATTTGGAAGTTTTATAACTTGTAATGAGAGTATAATTATTACAAGTATAATTAAGTTCTAAAATTTTAAAAATATGCTATCAAGTTTTATAACTTCAAATGCACCTATTGCCTACTTTTAATGTTCAATCAAACCACGTTAAGAAATGGGAACAGCTGTCATTTTCACGTCCATGAACGTGAGATTTCCATGGCCGCTCGATGACTCCTGAGCAGAATCTACGAGCATCATGAAGAATACCACAATCCTCAGTTGGCATTCAAGCAAAAAACATGATGGGGGCGAGAGTCCTTTTCTTTGCTTTTTATACCTTCCCCTTTTTAAAGTTCAAAGTGCTTCAACTGAAAAAGGGCACTCTCCCCGGCAGAGGGGGGGCCCCAAATTTCCCCTCCCAAAAAGAAAAATTTACTTACCCCTTTTGGGGGTGCAGTCAAATGGGGCTTGAGAAGATGGAGAGAAATTTCGTTGGCACGTGCGGTTATGCACCTCTTTTCTATTGGGCACGTGCCAAGCTTAGTAGGTAACAAAGGACTTCTCATAATTACGGAGGAGATCTAGATTGTTTGATTCGGTAGCCATCTTTAGCAAAAATGCAAGCATTAACCCTAGCTAGATTCGGCCATCTTTTACCATTAAGTTGCGAAACTGGAATATTCCATCATGTTAGTCGCCGAAGTAGCAAACGATTTTACCTAACTCAAAGCCGCTTGAAATAAAAATCAACCCAGAAGTCATAGTTAGGAGGTGGCCGACATCAGGTTATCAGATAAGCATGGCCAATTTCGTTACCAATTGCATTAAGAGGAGAAAAATAAAATATGGAAATTAATTGGATTTAGGATTAATTAATCTTACGAAAGCACCACCGTCTACTCATTCGAAAAATGAAAAGATACTCATCCTGCCACATCGCCATCTGCTGCTTCCTAGGTATAATGAAAGGGGCAGTACGCTGTTCCTCCTTTCCAAACAACTTATTTTTGTATCCACGATGGCGAAGTGTCGATACAGGACTGATCTTTTGGGATACATCATGGACCCGATCCGAAAAAGATGATGATGCCGGGGCAATTTTCAGGACGGTGACGACCGGTCCCGAGATCGTTCGTACGGCGACGTTCGTGCCGAGCTACGCACGCAAGTGCTTCAAGAAACGCAGACAGATCGAAAACCCTAAACGAACCCACGAAAGATCGAGGAAGAAGAGGAGGAGGGGTTCAGAGAACCGATGCAGATCGGGTTGCTGTCGATGATGTCACGATGCACGATGATGTCCCACGCATTGTCGTTCTTTTTTGCTCGAAGGAGATCGTGCATGATTGCTTCTGATGGGGACGTCTGTGATTTTGCTGTTCCTACCGCTTCTTGTTGAGTTGCTTTCCGGTGGTCAGTCCTTTTTCTTTAGTTTTCTAAATGGAATTGGTTAGTACTTAGCACAGTGCTTCTTACTTACTCCGGAAATGATTGATTTTCACGAAACGTACGGTCGATCGATCAAATATTAAATACGATCAATGCATATGTTTCAAACATGTCCAATGCAATCGCGTGATGATGTGTTTGATTATGGAAAATTTCGGACCTTTTCAACCTTTTTCGAGCATTTTTGTAGGGATTTGCGGGCGCATGAAAGTCGGAAAAAAAATACCGATGAGTTTATTACAGCTTTTATAAAGAGGATTAGGCATCTAGCTCTTCTTCTTTTCCTCTTTTTTTTTTCCTTTTACATTGCAACCACGTGTTATGGATGCCTTCAAAAAATTGCTTTTTCAAAAAGATATTGTAGGTGAAGATGACCATCAAGTTTTGTGGCTACAGCTACCCTTAATCACGTCATAATGATACCGAGCGGCTAAACTAATCTTTTACGAAAAGCCAATTTCCTAAACATTATTCCACGTGTGCCAACCATAGCCACAAAACTCGAGAGGAGACCTGAATAATATCCATCTCGCTTAAGTACCTTATTATCATCTCATGATTGTTCGATCCATCAAATTCTATTAATTTTTTTCTTCTCGAGATAATATAATACTATTTTCTGTTCTTTTGAATTCACGCAAATCGCGAGAGCCGCATTATCCACAGGCCGTTTAAAAAAAAGAAATTAGGTGGGCACCTAATACATGGCATTTATCCTCAACAGAGTTGCTTGAAAGACAAACCAAAGAGGGTTTCAATAATTGTAACTTAAGTAGCCTCCCTTAAACCTAAACCGAAATTTCGTGGAAGTCGAGGAGGTGGATGGAGTGGCAATCTCGGTAAATAGAGGCGGAAACGGAGGGCAAAAGCAAACGTCGGGAAAGCTGCCTAGGATCAGAGGAACAGAACAGGAACAGAAACCCTGCAGGGGAAGAAGCGATGAGATCTAATTACGTCTGCAGCGGCAGCCCAGCAGGTAGCAGCAGCGGGACACGGGGATTCGCGACAAAGGACGATCTCGACAGCTTATAGATAGATTTAATCGAGCCGCGTTGCGATTGGCGGACGGGCGTGGAAAGCAAAAGCAAAGAAGCTTTTCTTAAGGGGAAATTAAAGATTAAAAAGAATTTAAAAAGAAAAAAGGCGATGAAATTTTTAGCGGTACGTTTCTGACACGACAGGGGCTGGAACCATGCGCTGACGAGGCCTACTTCCGTGATTTTAGAAAAATATTATTATCTTGGGATCGGGTGGGTCGTGTTTGGCTCGTAATGACGATGATTATATATTAATGGTGATAATCTTGTTTTTGTGTTGCGTTTCTTCCATGACTTTCACAAGTTCATGGTATTTCCCCACTTCCTTGTTTTCGTAGGTAAAGGTTTTGGATGCTCCTGGAGAGAAAATTTATTTTTCTTTTTTTAACTCTGGTGGGATCGAAACGTATCTAGATAAGTTTTTTTAATATACTTTTAGCTTGATTCGGATTTTGCAAGGAGCATGCATTTTGACTTCTTCTTACCCCGTGATATTTGAAACATTCACATAATGTAAATTCGACAAGTAAATATAGGTATGGTATTTTTTTGAGGTTTGGAGAATTTTTTCTTTAAAATTTGATGAGAAATCATAGGGTTTTTTCCTTTTTGGCTTAAGCATAAAAAAACATGTGCCCTTGATAATTTCTTTTGCAAGTCTTGTTATTTCTTTTTTATTTTGAATTTGATCGGTTTTTCTTCACAAAATATTTCGATATTTGCCCACTCTCGTGAGGTATTGTATATTTTTTTTTTAAAAATTATCAAGGGCTTTCCATGAAAATCAACGATCGAGTAGATACAAAGAAAAGTTAATAAGCATCAAATCCACGGACAATATCAAGGTAACTTCATCAATTTCAAACAATGGTGGAGTTAAAAAGTCGGAGAACTTTGTTTTTGCAATTTCGCATCATCTTCCTTGGCTACTCCAAAAATTTGTCTTGATATAGAGTCAATGCGCATTACAAGATCAAAGGGGCTCCACGCGAGCTAGATGCACGCATTGATTTATGCGAAAGACACTCAACCCTTTTTTTTTTTTTTTTAAGTATATTATTAGTGTCCAAACTTGACTCGGGTGAACATTTAAATGTAAAAAATTCCTAAAGGTACACTTATGTACAAACTTTTTCTGAAAATTAAGACTTTTAAGTATCAACTCTGACAAGAATAGCCATAAATCCGATGTGACTTATTGTAAGAATAAATGTGATCATGTGGCTTGCCAAAGTTGTCTACTCGGTAATCAATGTGCAAAATGATGTCATTTCGCTCTAAAAATTAATTTTCAATATAAATATTAATTTAATTTAATTTAATTTAAAAACTTTTTTTTTTTTTAAAGAGAGGGGTAGCATTCAACGAGGGCCTCTACTGCCCTTGCTATTATCGTGTGACACTCTAGCATGTCATGGCTAACATAGCATAGTTGTCTTATTCATTTCATTTTTTTTTAAGCATGCAGAAGAGTAATTAACCAAAATGATCTAGAAGTACATGTGAACTTTTACAAACTGGACAACTTTATTTCTTATTTATTTATATATGTATCGGGCAACAAGTTGGGTACACTGGATAATTCAAAAATGTTAGTACCACTGACCACATTCAGTTGTGAGTCAATTACCCCATCTTAACCTAGCCATACATGTGGTCGCCTAACCTTGGCCGTTAGCTCCGTCCAAAAACCAATTCTTAAAAATCCAGCTGCCCTCGCACCTCCTTTCTATGCAGTGAGACTACCTCCATTCCTTGGTCTGTCGATGAACAACAAGGGAGGACCCATCGTGCGCATGTTGACATGGGCATACATTCTAACGAACCCAAGAGTGATAGACCCCATCGGAGGCCTTATATCCACAACTAAATGAGACATGATCCATATGAAGACTGTATCCGGGAAACCAAGGTTTATGAACTCATCCTTTTGCCAAGTGAAGTCAATCAATACTCCATCACGAACCATAAGGGAAGCAAGTGGGATTGCCATTTCTATTGATCTGAAAATATATAGTTAACAATCAATAAGCCTAACCTCAGCAAGTAGAAGGTTTACCAATCTATGCCATATAAATCGATCATTGTTAGAAAGCTTTTATGTAAAGTATATCAATTATCAAACCTCTTCAAAATGATATAACATATCGATAAAAAACATTAACTCAAATTAAATGTACGTAGGGTTTTATTTAATAGGAATTTCTTGTTGCCATTGTCATTCGGGGAACTCCATTAACCCCGGGCATCTCGCATCCATTCGACATCGCGAGAACATCTAAGGGAACCGAGTTACACTCCCCAGGGATCTAGAGGAACTAGTTACCCCTCTAAGCATCAACCCAGGGTATCATCGTCCCAAAGACCGATGGTATTCTTAGTCATATATTCATATCTTGATGCAGTAATTTCATAATTCAATTTAAAAGCATGTTGACTTTACTACTATCCAGGGAATTAAGCGTGAATCTAATGAATTCTCAATCAATTTTCTCTTAAACTAATATAAACTCACCCTTGCTGATATTAGATGAACCGTGAGAAGAATCTCATATCTTAGGCCCTAAACAAGTCTTATAAGGCGTTCTGCGCATCTTTAGAAATGGCAGCTAGTGTCTAGGTAAATGGGTTTAAAAAATTATGAAACTTTAATTTAAGGTAGATAGGATTTAGAGGGACATTTTTCATGAGGATTCTAAGTCTGATTCCACTCATACAAATCTAATGTCAGAATTCTTGACTGAAAATTTTTGTGGAAAATGGAAAGCAAGAAGAGGTCGATGCAATACCCTTAAAAATAGATTTCACACTCAGTAGTTTTTCAAATATATCCTTAAATTGTCGAGCTAGTATTACAGAAAACCCCAAACCAAGTCAAAAAAAATTTACTCACAATTAGTTTTCTTAATACGAAAATCATAAACTAGTACATCTGTAATAAATTTATCATACATTAGTTTAGCCGCTTGGATTTGGATTGGATAAAGTAGGACTAGAAATCCCACAAATATTCTCAAGATTGTAAGGCTGCGCATGGTAAAATTTATGTTTCTCAATTTCTCAATTTCTGTTCCCTAAACAGGTTTGGAATGTAGCAACGTTTGGTAACGCAAATTGATTTCTCTGTTAGGAATAGAAATCTGTTTTAGAAATTGTTTTTGGTGAGAAATCGAAGCTAAAATTTTAGCTTCTCTATTTCGAAGTAGAAATAGAAATTGTTTTTCTATCCACCCCGTCTTCTTCAAAGAAACACGTCGACTCCTTTTCTCTCCTCGAAATAGAAATTTTGAGTCGTTATCAAACGGGTTTCTTTGCTCAGAAACTTGTCCAGGGAATAGAAATTGAGAAATTGATTTATGGCTAGAAATCAATTTCTGTTTCAGAAATTTTACCATGCGCACCCTAAAAATCACTTCCCATGTTTGGTGCAATCCAAGATAAGATTCAAATTTTTTGAAAATCTCACTTGCTCATAGGGTTGATACTTTTCAAATGCAGTGCAACGTGTTGCTGACGTAATCTCAAAGCATTGAGACTAGTGCCATTTGAGCGATCACCATAAATCAAGTGACCCCCATTTTTATTGTTCTTCTTTTTCAAAGATGACTTTTTGAGTCGATCCATCAATTTCGATCATTCATCAATGATAGTTGATTTGGTTCAATAGTTGTCGAAGGATAATTGGTTGGACAGTGACGATGATCGGTGTTGGTCAAAGACGATGGCGATTGCACGGTGGTCGAGAGTGATAGGCTATCATGGTGGTGGTCTTTGCACGATGGTCGACAAAGCCGAACTCCATCACTCCATTGTTAGAAGGAAATTGTTATGTTTATTTTTGTTTTTAGACTTTTTTTATCAAATCCTGGTCTATCCTATCCCCTAGCCTGGATTTGTTATCTGGCATTTTATCAGGGTATCTACGGATTTATCGAGTCTAAAAGATGTCACCAAACATAGGATATGATATTTTTGTTATCCTATATGGACTCAAGTTCTCATGTATCATTCAAATAAACAATTTGATGGTAAATTCAATGTAAACTAATGGAAGATAAATTTGTTACGGACATATTAATTTGTAATTTTTGATGATAAAGAAATTGATTTGAGATAAATTCTTTATAAGTGTATAAGTTTAGGACTTTTTGTAAATTGTCGCCGTTAACGGTAAAAAGAGATCTCAAAAAGTGTTATTTCAAGTGATACTACAAGTCCGGATCTAAACGGTTCAGCGGACTTGCGAGACATTTCATGAATTCTCGAGTAGAGAGACCTCCTTGCTAGTGCTCTTGAATTGAAAAAAATAAAATAATATAAAATTAATAAATGAAAATGGTCCCGGTATTCTCTTGGTAAGGGAGGCGGGAACAAGCACGACACCGCGCCCGTGAGCGATATTCAAGAACTTCTGGAAAGCCATTGACTCATTATGCCCCGCAAAAGAGAACAAACCGAGAAGTTCAGGGAAGCAACGTCGTCTCACATATTATACGTCACACATCGGTATCAAACCCATTTTTCTAAGTTTGAAAAAATATGTTAGTTGAGCCTTTTACTCCAAACTCTACCATACATTAATTGCTAGGGGGGGCCAATTAGGTGCGCTCGGGGCGGCGCGTCGAATTAGGACAAACCAAATGGAAATGATTTTTTTAGAATATCATTTATACGGCGTGACACGCGCCTTCAAGTTTGAACTTTTTTTTTCTCATAATTATATCAAATACCTAAAAATTATTAGCATACAATCGATTAGAACGGAACATATATTATAGCGTGACGAGGTTGCCAGCTGTAGGTTAGTACGCGTAATTAGTCGGTAATGAGTAGATTGGTGATCTGATTAAGGGTTGATAAAATCTTATTTTTCTTAATCCGTCCAATCGGTTGGCAACGGCTGACGGGGGCCGGGGACACGTGGCGGGAAGCGATTGCCCGGATGGCGAAGGCCCGGGTTCGAGCCGGGACCTAACAAAAAAAAAAATAGCGATTTTTTTATAAATATATTTTTTCATTCGTGCGATTAATCAAACTGGGGTGGGATGGGACCCACGAGTGGCGCCTAAAAGGAGAAAAAATTGCAGGACCAGGCGATGATATAAAAAGCTGATCCCGAGGGAGGGAGGGTGGGGGGAATGCTCCCCTGGGATCGGCTCCACCGGTTCGGATCGTGTCATCGTTACGTGGGTGGGACCCAAGGGGAGGTGGTGGTCCCCACACCAAGGGGGGGACATCGTGGTTCGTGACGCGAGATTACTTGTGCAGAAACATGCCGCTCGTGGAGAGTGGGAATGGGAAATATTTATGCCGAAACGTCAGGTAAACGCGTGGGATCAGTTTGAAAACATCTGAACCGAAAATTATAATACTCTTATTTATTTATTTAATTAGAACTGCTCCGAAAATTCTTATTTACAAACATATTTAAAGTTACCAAATGCCTCAAACTTTGTTAATTTTGACATATTTAATCTAAACTTTTTTTTTTGTGACACAAAAAATCTCGAACTTATATTCATGTGACTTTTTTGTGATATAAAAATCCCGAACTTGTGTTTATGCGACCCGTTTATACAAAAAATTTGGGGTACTAAAAAAGTTTAGGAAATTTTGGATAAATGTGTTACACGAGTATAAGTTAAAGGAATTTGGTGTCGCAAAAAAAAAAGTGTTTGGGAAGAATTTATCTCACGAGTACAAGTTTAAGGTTTTTGGTGCCGCGGAAAAAAGTTTGATGCATGTATCTTACATGAGTATAAATTTAAGATTTTTTGTGTCAATAAATTAGGATAACTTTGTCGTCACGGATGAATAAGCTGAGTATAAATTTAAGATTTTTTTTATCTATAAATTAGGATAACTTTGTCGTCACGGATGAATAAGCTTGAAGTCACTCGTGGCTAACAAGTCATGTTAAGCGGCTAACAATATTTTGCTTTATTACTCAATGGATTAAAAAGTTCTAACCTATTACTTCTTCGATTACGTAGCCCCGATGTTTCAGCATCTTCAAAAGTTGTTGCATTACATTATGCAAGTTTGACTTCAATCTCAATGAAGGTAATTTTCTCAAAATCGTCATTAGTCGTGCCGGATTTATGTCTTGTTCAATTCCTTAACACATTCGAATCAGATCTCCTAACGCTATAAATTCTTCAGCTTTTTACTCACAAAAAAGATCGGGACAAAACTTTGACCGGGCCTAAAATTGGAGTTTTTTATTTTTTTTTATAGGGAATTGACTAAAATTCTTACGTAGACTCGGGTGACGGGTGGATCTCATCATCATGGACGTCAATCTCCATGATCCACCGATCGGACGGTTTGGATCAAAAACAGGCCATCCGAGTTTTGGTCCAGGCAAAAAGTTCTTTTTTTCCCCAGGCGGAGGTTCCACGAGGCGCTTGCGCTCTCTGTTGTTTGCTAATTTACAATTCAAAACGCACTGTCCCATTTTGGGCTCTGCGACCATTCTCGCCGCAGGGGCTCCAGGCTTTTCATCTTTGGGAGATGCAAAAGGACACGCTCCGACAAGGCTGCTCGGCCCCCTTACGTTCCTGTTCTTTTTGACCGCCCGCTTTCGTGCTCCCCATGCCTGGATTCCCTCGCCAGTCGATTCAGGGGCAAAAAAGAAAAGGGGGCGAAAGCATCGAGTGCCACCAGTAGAATTCATTTCGTGCACGGAGAGAGCGACGTACGTGAGACGCGACAGAAACTCAACACCCATCGGAAAGAGTTTTTACTCCGAATCTGTCGACCAACTCAGTTGAACCCGGTTTCAATTGAAGGGTGTTTTCGTGAGGCGATTAGAACATATCAGCAGTAGACCCAACGTGGGATTTCTTTCGTCCGATACCCCTCACATGTCCACCTTAAGTCATGCTAAGATTGCATGCTTGGCCCATTAAAGGACAGCAACGAGCCATTTAAGGTTAATCGCTCGTCCTAAAAGCATGAGGGCTCATCGAATTTCTTGTTTCTCCTCCTGTTGAGATTGTGTTTTCTTTGTGGCGATACATTCTCCTAAGCCAGATTTCTAGTTTTAGAAGATTGCTTTAAAACGTTAAATAGACACTGTCCACAAAGGTGAAATCATGCGAGGGTAAGTTACGTAGTCCCTGAACACAACTTCATACACGCAAAGTAACTCGAATTTATTAACTCGAATCTGATAGACCCGATTAGCACGCAACGCTCAATTCCCTGACCTCTCACTGAAGAAGGACAGGATCTCAGTAGTGACTTGTTCCGCCCTCTCCCCTTCTGGATAAAATGATGGCTGTCGATGACCAGAACCTGAAGACCAGGCACGAGTTCCTTGAAGAGTTCACCCTCTATGTAACTTTTGGTCCCGAATGTTTTTAACGCGACATCCTTGTCCCCGACAATGAATTTTGTGGGGACACTTATTCTCGCCCCCTGCCATGGCGCGAGCATCCTTGTCCCCGTTCTTGCATTCAATGGACATGTCAGTTCTTGCCACTCCGAGAAGTTAAAGATCCGACTTGCAAATATCGAATTCAAATGAGAAATGGGAAAGAGGCTCCGGGCAAGCGAGGCTGTCACATAACGCGCCTGCAAGTTCTTGCTGAAATTGATTGTGTTCGTATTCGCAGTCCGTGGGGCATCTTCACAGGGTCGGTCAAAGCAGATGAATGCATTTACTCCGTCATGGAATTTTCATAGATGAGAGAAACAACATGGTTCTGGCAGACGTGTATTGTGCAGGACCATAAGGAGGCATGAATGCGAAAAAGTTCATCCTAGACATCACTTTTCGTAACCTCTTTCGATCTTTGCTCAGATTGGATTACTGTAAATGCAAACTCTGGCTAAAAGGCCGATCTTGGCTCCTTTTTGGTCACTCTACTAGCTAACTGGACTGAATCTATGCGCTTTTGGGCTTTCGATATGTTCGAATTGAACCCGGTTTGAGCCAATTACACGTCCATGGCGCGGTAGTAGTTCAATGCCCCGGTGAAACCGAAGCACCACCCCGGTGGCCGGTGGTGCGACCAGAAGCATCGGGATCGTTCACCAGTAAGAACTTCTTAAACAACGTCAAACAGTTGTACTTGGCAAACGACTTCTCGGCTCTTCCCTGTTCCTGCATTAGCCACGATAAAGAGGAAGAAGGAATGCAAGCTCTAGTACTGTACGGCTTGCCCAAATCGTGCTTTGATAATCAAGGCCTCAGACCTTATTGAAACTCGATTTCCGACATTTTTCCTTGCCTGAAACTAAGTAATGCAAGGTGCGTTTGGTTTAATTTTTCCAATCTTTCAACCTCCAAAGCTACTTAAGGAAATAGCAGGGTGTTTGGCAAACCTGAGCTTTTAGTCAAATGTTGGCAATAGGAAAGCTAAAAGCCCAAGAAATATGAGAACTAGTTTTGAGCTTTCAGCATTTGGCTAAATGCTGAAATTTTTTTCTTTTTTTAAAAGTATTATCATAAATTTTTAGTTTGTCAGTTTTATCTCTCATTGTTTCAAAACTACCCTTACTTTCACTAGAATCGTCAAATAATTTAATATTTTTTAATAAAAAAAAGAAAAATAAAATTCAAAAGCTCTTTATAAAAAAAGATTTGTCAAGCACTCTTTATGCCAAAATATTTTTGTAAAGAATTTTTTATCAAACGCAATTTGCATTTCTCTAATATCCTTTCAGCCAAGGATATTTGCATTTTTCCAAGGCCCATTTCTGAAGCTGAACTGAATGCAGCCGTAGAGCCAGTCGACGAACTTTGTCGCCATGTATTTGGACGGCTTCGACTGTGGGGACCGTGGTCGATAAGGCAGGCCCAAGTTAACGAGCGCCTTGACTCTATCCGGCCTGAAGAGGCAAAGGTGCCATGCTATTTGTGCGCCCCAGTCGTGACCCACCACATACGCCTGTCGACCAAACCCATTTATAGTTTCATCAGCTTTTTTCGACGGAAGTATGAACGAAACATAGAAAAATCAATGCAGTACAGGCTATTCCCAATCCCGGTCGGTACATATTCAGAACCGAAAGACTTTGGTTATAATCACGAACATTCAAATTCTATAGCAAGCAGCGAAACCTTCTACGAACAAGAAGCTATCTTGGTCATAAAATACCCTGCAGACTTATAATCACCATACGAATAGCACAAATGCTAATCCTCACAGAAAAGGCCCTACGAGTACTTAATCATTCTGCACCTGATCTTGACCAAGTGCATCAACGGCGTGGTACCCATGCTCGGCCAAGCGATGGATCTGGTGCTTCCATGTGGATCAGAGCTCGGGGAAGCCATGGATGAGCAGAACCAGAGGCCCGTCTCCTTTCTCTATTATGTGCATCCATATCCCATTCGTTCGGACTCTCCCGTGAGCTATGTCGGCCATGTTTGTACGATGAATCTTTTCTGCTACCGGTTTTATGCTACATGCGCATCCTATAAGGTGGTCAATTCTTATGAGTTCATTCATTGGTTCTTAAAATTCAACGCACGAAGTTTGTGCCTTTTAGGTACGGATTTCTCTAAACATCATCTGTGATGTTTCAATCAGTTTTTTTATACTCATACGCTCTCTTCGAAAATTAGAATTTGTTTTTGGATGCGAAGGCATCATTCTCCACCACCATTGAGCACGGCGACGTCCATATCTTAATAGATGACTTCTCCGAAGGGGCGTAGGTCTAGAATCTACTGCGACTCGAGTCCCAATGAATGGGTATCCATATAGGGTAACGTCGGGACGGGTTCTCATTAACCAACACACGAATGGGACACCATGCACACTCAAATGTCTTCATTAAAATAGTGATATTGGCCTATTTTTTTCATATTAAAAACACTCGGTGAAAATAGTCACGAGCATTAACACTCAAAAAGTGTTTGAAACCAACACACGATCAATTAATCTCAGCTCAGGACACCATGCATTGCACTCAAATGTCTTCATTAAAATAGTGATATTGGCCGGACCGCCGAAAAAATAAAAATAAAAAAGAAAGGAAAAAATGAAAAATAAAATAAAAATGTTTAAAAAATTAAAAAAAAGAATAAAATTTACCAAACGTGTTTTTGTTCATTTTTTCATATTAAAAACACTCGGTGAAAATAGTCACTCATTTGATCTTCCCGCCTAAAAAAAAGTGTATTAGTTCAGGTTCTTTCATGCTGGGCCTAAAAGGATTCTTTCACGACCAATCCATTAAGCCCAACCCACACTTCTTATTCTTCTAAATCTGGGCCGTATCGGCCCAAATTCAAAATCCATAAACCCGAACCCGCTTACCCCCCTCCTTGTCCGGACGTTAAACGCCGGCACTTCCGGTGGGTTTGGTTTCTGCAGCAGCGATGGGGAAGAACAAGCGAGCCAAAGATCGAGCTCCCGGCGCTCACTCGCCTTCCACCGTCTTGTTCTCCAACTTGCCTTACTCCTTCACCAATGCTCAAATAACTTCCTCCCGGGCTCTCTGTTTTGATCTTTCAGCTCGAGGAGACGTTCGGCAACGTCGGTCGGATCAGGCGCTGTTTCAATGTGATCAAGAAAGGTGAGGGAATGTGATGATATCTACACCGGGGGGCGCTTGCGTGAGGGTTATACTTCTTCTATCAAATGGTTGGTACATATGATCATGCTGATAGTTTCTGTAGAGGAAATTTTATTCAACCGTGTGAGGAACAAAATTTTCTACCCTGTAAACTTCCCTTTGAAATATACTTTTAGAGCTCTTTCATGTTCTATAATTACTGATCCAGAGAATTATAGAATGTCGTGTGTTGACGTGAATGCAATGACATCAGTTTGTATGTTGGTGTTCTGAAGGGTCGCGAGGACCATCATATTTGGTGGTCTTGTAAGTGCTAAAATGGCGGACCAGGTTCATAGTAAGGCAAAGGAGATTGGGAGTTTGGGACGGTGTGTTCTCTGTCTTATCCACTTCCTGAAAAGGATCTTCACCAACATGGTAAGTGCACCTTTGCTGTTACACCCTAATTGTTGTCATCATGGTCTTGCTCTTCATTTCTCTCGATAGTTGGTTTTCTCTCACCTTCTGGCCTTTTCCTCTCCTGTATTTCAGTTAAAAACATGCCGAATGGTGATATATTAAAGGGCCTGATGAGATCTCAAACCCCATCTTTACCGCTTGAGTGGAATGTCATCAGTTAAAGGGCCTGATGTGTCAGCAACTAACTTAAAGGTGTGAATTGACTCGACAACTAAGTGCACATAAGCATATTTGCCTTTTGGTAGTGTCATTTACAACCAACACTGTGCCAGTACCTGCTCTTCTTCTGCCTTCCCTTTGCCTAGCGTTGTTTGTGCACGCTATTCTTTCATCATTGCAGTCATTATCAGAACCCTCCCTAAGAGCCCTCTGTTGCCAGCACTTCTTGCACCAGCGAGAATATCTCCTCCTCCGCCATAACCTTGTTGGCAGTACCCCACTAGTAATGGTTCTGTAACCACAACTTGACAATGAACTGCGGTGCCCCGGAGACCAGTTGGTACAATCCTCCTGATGTAATGCGAATATCTACTAAGTAGAGGACAGAATAATGGATATGTGCCTTCAAGAGTGATGAAGGTAATGAACTTTGTTGGGGAAGAGGGAAGTTGTGAATATTTCCTCTGAGCTCTGTTATTTGCACATTCGATATGATGCAAAGTGCATTCAGCAAGGAAATGCAGGATTTACATTAGCTATTCTAAACGGGAGATTAGTAAAAATAAACATTACAATTTTTATGTTTCCTGTTAGAAGATGTCTCAAAAGGGCATGCTTCTAAGAAGTGTGGGCTATGTTGCTGGTGGGATCGACAATGTTCCTTGTCAAACATTGAAGTTGTGTTATGTTGTAATTTGGAAATATAACTTTCTTGGGTTGGGATTCTGAACTGGTTGTCATTTGTGACATACCAGGCCTTGCACAACATGGATGTAGAATGGATGCTTCTGCCGTTCCTTTTACAAGTGTTAAATCAGCTCGAAGTGTTGTTGCCATGTTAGGCGAATTCAATTGAAGGTGCCCTTGTAAGGCGTTTAAAACATTTTAGCAATAGACCCAATGTGGGATTCCTTTTGTCAGACACCCTCGCACCTCTACCTTAACCATTTGATATTGCATTTTTGGCCCATGAAAGGACAACGCAAGAGCCAATTTTATTTCCGTGAGCCATTTAAGGTTAATCGCTTGCTCTAAAAGCACGAGGGCTAATCGAATTTCTTGTTCCTCCTCCTTTTGATCTCATTTTCTTTGTTGTGAGTTCGTCATGTGCAATCTCCTAAGCCAATTCTCCACTTTTAGAAGATTGCTCCTTCTAGAATCCAACATATGTTGCACGACCAGTGCTCAACCATTAAGTAAACACCATCCACAAAAGTGAAATCATGTAAAGGGAGGTTATATAGTCTCTAAACACTACTTCATACACGCAACGTAAATCGAATTTATTGAATTGAATCCCACAAACCCGATTGGCACGTAACACTCAATTCCCCGACCTCTCGCCAAAGAAGGATAGGATCTCAGCAGTGACTAGCTCCGCCCTCTCTTGCTGGATAAAATGGTGGCCGTCGATGACCAGAACCTGAACACCAGGCACGAGCCCCTTGAAGAATTCACTCTCTATGTAACTTTTGGTCCCGAATGATTGGAACCCAACATCCTTATCCCCGATAATAAATTTTGCGGGGACACTTATTCTCCCCCCCTGCCACGGCCCGAGCAGCTCCCAATTCCTGCATTCAATTTCAATGGACATGTCAGGTCCCGTCACTCCGAGAAATTAAAGATCCAACTTGTAAATATCGAATTCAAAGGAGAAGTGGAGAAGAGGCTCTAGGCAAGCGAGGCTGTCGAAAGATGTGCCTGCCAGTTCTTGCTGGAATTGAATGTGTTCGTATTCGCAGTCCGTAAGGCATCTTCAATCGGTCGGTCAAAGCGGATGAATACATTTACTTCGCAACGGAATTTTCTTAAGTGAGAGAAACAACATGGTTCTGGCATAGCAGACAACTATTTTGCAGGACCATAATGAGGCATGAATGCGAAAAAGTATATCCTAGACATCACTTTTCATAACCTCTTTCGATCTTTGCTTAGATTGGATTACTGTAAATGCAAACTCTGGCTAAAAGGCTGATCTTGGCTCCCTTTTTGGTCACTCTACTAGCTGACTGGACTGAATCTATATGCCTTTAGGCTTTCCATAGGGTCGAGTTGACTTTGAGTGCGATTTTGGAGCGGACTTACCTGTCCATGGCGCGGTAGTAGTTCAATGCCCCGGTGAAACCGGATCTCTGGAACTTCTCTGCCCTGTACTGGAGCTCCTCTTCGGTGGTCCACGGGGGCAATGAATCCGGGGTTTCGAGGGAATCGATGAACTCGACACCCGGTGGAGCTGCCAGAAGATCGGGACCATTCACCAGTAAGAACTTCTTCAGAACCGTCGGACAGTCGTACTTGGCAAACGACTTCTCGGCCCTTCCCGGTTCCTGCATTAGCCACGACAAAGAGAGACAAGAAATGCAAGCTCAAGTACCGTACAGCTTGCCAAAACCGTGCTTTAACAATCGGCGCCTCCTTACCTGAAACTGAGTAATGTACAACCCGTCGCCGAACTTTGCCATGTATTCGGACGGCTTCAACTGCGGGGACCGGGGTCGATAGGGCACGCCCAAATTAACAAGCGCCTTGACTCTATCCGGCCTGAGGAGGCAAAGGTGCCATGCTACTTCCGCGCCCCAGTCGTGACCCACCACATACGCCTATCGACCAAACCCATTCTTATTTTCATCAGCTTTTTTTTGACGGAAGTGTAAACAAAACATAGAAGAATCAACGTAGTACAGGCTAATTTCAAATTCTGGCAAGCAGCGCAACCTTCTATCAAACCACACGAATGGCACAATTGCTAATCCTCACAGAAAATGCCCTGCAAGTACTTAATCATTCTGCGTGGCGATGCGACGCACCTGATCTTGACCGAGCGCATCGATGAGGCCAACCAAGTCGCCGACCAGGTGGAGGATGGTGTACGATGCTGGGTCGGTGGGACAGTCCGAGTCCCCGTAGCCCCTCATGTCGGGGGCGACGGCGTGGTACCCACGTTCAGCCAAGCGATGGATCTGGTGCTTCCATGAGGACCAGAGCTCGGGGAAGCCATGGATGAGCAGAACCAGAGGTCCATCTCCTTTCTCTGCTATGTGCATCCATATTCCGTTCGTCTGGACTCTCCTATGAGTGATGTCGGCCATGTTTGAATGATGAATCTTGCCTATGAAAATTTTCTTGCTACATTTACATCGTATGAAGTGGTCAATCCTGGCGTTCTGGTGTTTGTTTTTTTATTTTTTATTTTTGGGCACAGATTACTTGAGACGTGATATAGATTTATAATGCTCCAGTGAGTTGTCATTAGCTCTCTTCGAGAAATTGGACTTTTCTTTCAAGTCCGGAGACGTCATCCGCTGAAGTAGAATCCATCTATTTAGGGGCCGTTTGGTTCAACTTTGGGGAAATGCCTTTGCATTCTTAGAAGAATGGGCATTTTGTGAATGCTGAAGTGTTTGGAAACTTTTTTTATTTTGTTGCATTTTACAAAGGAGCTTTGAGCTGAAAAGAAAAAAGAAAAAAAAGAAAAGGAGAAAGGAGAAGGAGATGTTGAAGCAGAGGAGGGGAACGATTGGGAGGCCGCCGGAGCTGGTGGGGGAGGCGGCTGGTGGCTGTGGTGGGGGAGGCGGCTGGTGGCTGTGGTGGTGGGGAGGTGGTGGGTCGCGCGACCGCGCACGGCGACCCACGCACCGCCGTCGCGTGGGTCGCGGCCTCGGGCGGTGTCGCCCGGGTCGTGCGACCCACGCATTGCCGACCTATGGATCGCGCGCCCTTAGGGCGACGCCGCCTAGGGCCACGCGACCCACGCACCGCCGTCGCGTGGGTCGCGCGGCCTCAGGCGTTGACGCCCGAGGCCGCGCGACCCACACGAAGGCGGTGCGTGGCAACCGCATCGGGCGGTGCTCGGCCCGTCGCGTGGGTCGTGCAACCCGCCGACGCCGCATGAGGCCACGACCCACGCGACGGTGGTGCGTGGCGACAGCGGTGCTTGACGACGGCGGTGGACGGCGACGGTGGTGCTTGGCGACGGCGGTGCGTGGCGACCGGATCCGGCCGGGCCGAGCACCGCTCGGCTCGTCGCGTGGGTCGCGCGACCTAGGCGACGTCGCCCGAGGCCGCGACCCACGCGACAGCGGTGCTTGGCGACGGCGATGCGTGGGCGACCAGCTCCGGTCAGCTGAGCTCCGCCGGTTGAGCTTCACTCTTGAAGATTCAACGAGGAAGACAGATGAACAGTAGTTTTTTGAGGGTATAATAGGAAAACGCAATTATCAATGAGGGTAATATTGGAAGAAAAAAAATTCATTAATTCCCTCTTCAGCATTCCGAAAATGCTGAATGCCCAAAGCAGGTGGGGACCTGCTTTGGGCTTTCAGCATTCTAGAGCATTCCAAATGCTGGCATTCTCCCAAATATACCTCAAAATCTTTGAACCAAACGCTTGAATTTTTCCCCAAGGGGATTTCAAAGCTGAAAGCCCCTTGGGAATGTTGAACCAAACAGTTACTCCACAATGGTCGATTGGGGGGAAAATAAAAAAATTGTATGCATCCACGCTGGAACATGACGTGTTTGTTCAGCCTGGATTTCTTTTTTCAAAGCAAAACCCACTTATTTGATCTTCACGCCCAAAAGATAAATATCTTATTAGATAATAGTGAGAGTTTTCTCATTTTCTTCTTCTTCGAGCTGTTGAACTGACAAAATGAGAAAAAGACTTTCAGGAAGTTAAGCAAAAAACAAAAAATATCCATCATTCTTGCTACTTCTCACATTTGATAAAAATGCAAAAGAGTCATTACATAATTTATAAATCAGGAAAAATAAATAATTAATAAACAAATATAAATCGGTTGGGACAAAATTTGGTTAAATAAAAGAATGGATTTAAAGTTTCAGTTTCATAGCATTGGAATATGGTTTTAATTTTAGGATAAGTGTTCCAGAAGTCCTACAACTTGTCACGAAAATGCATTTCAGTCATAAAACTTGCAAAAAGTGCATTTAAGTCCTAAAACTTGTCAAATTATTTCAAACGAGTCCTAAAATCGACGTCGTTAGCCTTTTCCGTTAAAAATACGACGCGTGGCATTTTAAATAATTTTTTATTTTCCAGGTGTATTTTTTAATTAATTTTTATCAATTTATAAAAAAATAGATTTAAAAACAAAAAAATTAAATTTAATCTTATCTTATTTTCAACAAAAACTAAAAAGAAAAGTTAAAAAATTTATTTTTAAATTTGTTAAAAAAAGAAAATCAGCGTGGCTCCTCTCCCCCGCCGCCGCCCATCGCCGGAGGGGCCGGGTGTGGTGGTCGCCGGCCTTGGGCGAGGGTGGCGGGCCTTGCTGGCCCCGGGCGAGGGCCGGCGACGACTCGCCCAAAGGGGCGACGGCCGCCGGCCCCCGTGAGGGTCGACGGGCCCAAATCGGGGCACCCTCGCTCAACTAGTCGTCGCCGGCCCTCACGGGGGCCGGCGATCGTCGCCTGGGGCCGGCGAGGCCCGGCCACCCCCGTCCAGGGCCGGTGACCGTCGCCCGGCCCCTTCGCCGATGGGCGGTGGCGGCGGGGGACCGGAGCCGCGTTTTTTTTTTTTTTTTTTAATAAATATTTTAACTTTTTAAAAAATTTTGGTGAAAATAAGATAAAATGAATAAATTTGATTTTTTTAGTTTTTAAATCTAATTTTTTAAATGAATAAAAAATAATTTAAAAAATCCACATGGAAAATAAAAATTATTTAAAATGCCACGTTAGTATTTTTAACGGAAAATGCTAATGGTGTCGATTTGAGAACTCGTTTGAAATAACTTGACAAGTTTTAGCACTTAAATACACTTTTTGCAAGTTTTAGAACTGAAATGCATTTTCGTGACAAGTTGTAGGACTTCTCGAACACTTATCTCTTTAATTTTTTAGCTTCTCTTATGTTTTCGTGGCTTTGTCCTAAATCGAAACTAATATGGTTGATCAAGTAAATCTCCGACCTCTCTCTTCTAGTCAAATCCAATAAAGATGGACTTATCTATCAAGTATGCAGTTTCTATCATATCACAAGTCTACATATTAGTTAGTTTAAAAACATATAATAGATAAAAGTAACAATAAGATGAAAGTCAATTTTTTACAGGCAAATCCTTTCATTACTCGGCAATCGTTTGGGATAACCAATTTCACTCGAGACATACGATTTAGTTGATCAGCCTGCCTATGCGTCAGCATCACTTCAGCTTGGGCATAATGCTCAATCCTGTTTGTTGCGTCTCGGCTGTAACAGTGATAGAAAATGTGGCAGTAAACACTAAACATCTTAACAAACGCAAACATAGAATGAGTTAACGTAAATATTGAAAAAATAGAACTAACAGGCCAAACATTACGGCAAGTGTTTCCACAATTCCCATCCGATTAAAAATCTTTCCATGTCTACTCGTCTCGTCCGGTAGTAAAATTTCGACCGCATAGGGCCATTCCCTTTTTTGCACGTAATATGCAATGCTTCTATGTGGTGCATGAGTGCCATAATGAATTGAGAATCACTTGGCTAATCAACCAAAAATCCATCATTATAACAAAAAATGAAGCTAGAAACTCACCCTTCAAGAGCTAGAAGTGTATGTAAATAGGACTTTGAAATAAGGGATTTGCTGGCACTAGTATAGAAGATGAGGGATGACTTGATTCTTTCTTATGATATGCAATGCTTCTATATGGTACATAATTGCTATAATAAATTGAGAATCATTCAGCTAATAAACTAGAAACTCATCATTCTAACAAAAAATAAAGTTAGAAACTCACATTCAAGAGCTTTGTAAATAGGACTTGGATCTGTTGGCGTCAGTATAGGAGAGGAGGGAGGACTTGCCTTTTTCCGTGTAATATGGAATACTTCTATGTGATGCATAACTGCCATAACGAATTGAGAATCACTCAGCTAATCAACCAGAAACCCATCATTCTAACAGAAAAGGAAGCTAGAAACTCACATTTCAAGAGTTTGAAGTGTCTATAAATAGGGTTTTGAAATAAGGGATTTGTTGGTGCCAATATAGGAGATGAGGGATGACTTCTTTCTTGTAATATACAATATTTCTATGTGGTGCATAGAAGTATTCATATTAGTACTTGTACGAGACAGTTTTCACTCTAGTATTGAGCGGGCCTCCTTCTCACTAGCATCATCACGGTCACCATCGATCGCCAATTCACCCCAATTACAGTGCTAACGGTCCTGTGAAACATAAAAAATCAAAAAGCTACACGTGAAAGATTTAATTGACCGATAAAAAAACCTTAAATCTAATTAAATATTAAAAAGTTTCATTTTGAATTTTTCCAAGTGAGGGATATGGTAGAAAAAAAAATCAAACGAAGATGTCAATAGTTACTTTTCTCATAAATCACAAAGAAATTTAGTTATTTATTCTCGAGGAAGCCTAAATAATCAAAAAGCTACACGTGAAAGATTTAATTAACTGAGAAAAAAATCTTAAATCTAATTAAATATTGAAAAGTTTCATTTTGAATTTTTCCAAGTGAGGGATATGGTGGAAGAAAAATCGAGCGAATATGTCAATAGTTAATTTTTCTCATAAATCACAAATAAATTTAGTTATTTATTATCGAGGAAGCCTCAATTTAAAAAAGAAAATCGTAAGCTTTGATCTCACTGAGGTAGCAAAATAAACAATTGATCAATAGAAGGTAACTACAACTCAAATTACTTTAAATTATTTAATGCGAACTAGCTGACTATTGGAGTCTTTAGTGAACCCATCAACATTTGTTGCCGTATAATTTAGGCATTAAAAACGTCCAGAGCCTAAAGGTCTGTCGAATCTCTGACAGAGTGATCAACTCTTGAGTGTTATACAGACAACGATTGCAATAGTGTGAATCGCTTGATATATCCTCGCAAAAAAATCTCCCCATTTCATGGATAATAGCGAGGGCTTTCTCATTTTCTCTTTTTGCGAGCTATTAGACTAACAAAATGAAGAAAAACATTTAGGAAGTTAAGCCAAAAATCATAAATATCCTTCATTCATGGCCTTACTACTTTTCAAATTGGATAAAAATGCAGAAAAACCATTACATAATTTATAAACGAGGAAAAACAAATAATTAATAAACAAACATAAATCGGTTGGGACAAAATTTGATTGAATAAAAAAATGAAGGATTTGAAGTTTCAGTTTTATGGCATTGGAGTGTGGTTTTAATTTTTTTAGCTTTTCTTATGTTTTCGTGGCTTTGTCCTAAATCAAAACTAATATTGTAGATCAAGAAAATCAAGTGAATCTCCGACTTCTCTCTTCTAGTCAAATCCAATAGAGATAGACTTATCTATCAAGTATGCAGGTTTTATCATATTACAAGTCTACATATTAGTTTGTTTAAAGAGATAGATAAAAGTAACAATAAGATGAAAGTCAACTTTTTACAAACAAGTCGTTTCACTACTTGGCAATCGTCTAGATAACCAATCTCACTCGAGGCATACGGTTTAGTTGATCAGTCTGCCTATGCGTCAGCATCACTTCAGCTTGGGCACAATGCTACTTAATAAATCCTATTTGTCGCGTCTCAACTGTAATAGTGACAGAAAATGTGGCAGTAAATACTAAACATCTTAACAAACGCAAGACATAATAAGTTAACTTGAATATTGAGAAAAATAGAACTAACTGTCCAAACATTATGGCAAGTGTTTCCACAATTCCCCTCCGATTGAAAGTTTTTCCATGTCTACTCGTCTTGTCTAGTAGTAAAATTTCAACTGCATAGGGCCACTCCCTTTCTTACACGTAATATGTAATGCTTCTATGTGGTGCATGACTGCCATAATGAATTGAGAATCACTTGGCTAATCAACCAAAAATCTATCATTCTAACAGAAAATGAAGCTAGAAACTCACCCTTCAAGAGTTTGAAGTGTGGGTTTTGAAATAAGGGATCTGCTGGCACCAGTATAGGAGAGGAGGGAGGACTTGATTCTTCCTTATGATATGCAATGCTTCTATGTGATGCATAACTGCTATAACGAATTGAGAATCACTTAGCTAATCAACTAGAAACCATCATTCTAACAGAACATGAAGCTAGAAACTCACCTTTTAAGAGCTTGAAGTGTCTGTAAATAGGGCTTGGATCTATTGGCACCAAGTATAGGAGAAGATGGAGGACTTGCCTTCTTCCTTGTAATATGAAATGCTTCTATGTGGTGCATAATTACCATAAAGAATTGAGAATCACTCAGTTAATCAAACAAAAACCCATCATTCTAACAGAAAATGAAGTTAGAAACTCACTTTTCAAGAGCTTGAAGTGTTTGTAAATAGGGCTTTGAAATAACGGATCTGTTGGCGCCAGTATAGGAGAGGAGGGAGGAGTTGCCTTCTTTTCTGTAATAAGCAATGCTTCTATGTGGTGTATAGAAGTACTCACATTACTTGTAAGAGGACAGTTTTCACTTCAGTATTGAGCGGACCTCCTTCTCACTAGCATCACCATAGTCACCATCGATTGCCAATTCACCATAATCACAGTGTTAATGGTCCTGTGAAACATAAAAAATCAACAAGTTACACGTGAAAGATTTAATTGACCGAGAAAAAAACCTTAAATCTAATTAAATATTGAAAAGTTTCATTTTAAATTTTTCAAAGTGAGGGATATGGTGGAAGAAAAATTAACGAAGATGTCAATAGTTAATTTTCTCATAAATCACAAAGAAATTTAGTTATTTATTCTCGATGAAGCCTAAATAATCAAAAAGTTACACGTGAAAGATTTAATTGATTGAGAAAAAAATCTTAAATCTAATTAAATATTGAAAAGTTTCATTTTGAATTTTTCCAAGTGAGGGATATGGTTGAAGAAAAATCGAGCGAATATGTCAATAGTTAATTTTTCGCATGGCTTGTAGGCCGGTTTTGGGCTTTCCAGGCTAGAACTGAAGCTGGTAAACTGGGTGGCCCGAAATTGGACCAATCAATGCATCTCGGGCCCATAAGACATCTTCCGTCTGGTTCTTGCTTGAGGTATGTTTTAACCAAGATTTGAAGATGAAGTTTCCGTCCGTTTGTTTGGAGGAAAATTATATTGGAAAATTGTTTTTTGACTTTTCGGTAATCCTTTGTAATGATTGCATTGTTGAATGCTGAGGACAAAATTGGTATCTCTCTGCCACACCGCAATACACTGCAACACTGCACGAACCAACCTTTTCTCTCTCTCTCTGCTACGCTACCTTACGCTCACTTCTACTTCTAGCTTGTTGGAATTAATTGCTACGACAAAGACCTCCTATAAGGTTGCCTCTAATGTTTTACGTGTAAAATTATCTCGGCTGTTTTTGAAATAAAAGAGAGGGGAAGGGGGAGGGGGTGGGTGTTGGGTGGGTGGGGATGAGGCTAAATAGCCGATTATTGGAGTCAACACTTTAGTGAACCCATCAACATCTCTTGCCGTATAACTTAGGCATTAAAAATGTTCAGAGCCTAGAGGTCTGTCGAATCTTGGTAGAGTGATCAACTCTTGAGTGTTATACAGATAGTGATTGCAATAGTGTGAATTACTCGATATATTCTCGCAAAAAAATCTCCCCCTTTCGCGGATAATAGCGAGGGCTTTCTCATTTTCTCTTTTTGCGAGCTGTTGGACTGACAAAATGAGAAAAAAAAAACGTTGAGAAAGTTAAAGCCAAAAACCATAAATATCCATCATTCATGGCCTTGCTACTTCTCAAATTGGATAAAAATACAGAAGAGCTATTACATAATTTATAAATGAGGAAAAACAAATAATTAATAAACAAACATAAATCGGTTGGGACAAAATTTGGTTGAATAAAAGAATGAAGGATTTGAGGTTTCAATTTTATGACATTGGAGTGTGGTTTTAATTTTTTTTAGCTTCTCTTATGTTTTCGTGGTTTTGTCCTAAATTGAAACTAATATGATAGATCAACAAAATCAAGTGAATCTCCGACCTCTCTCTTCTAGTCAAATTTAATAGAGATGGACTTATCTATCAAGTATGCAGTTTCTATCATATTACAAGTCTACATATTAGTTTATTTAAAGAGATATAATAGATAAAAGTAACAATAAGATGAAAGTCAACTTTTTACAGACAAGATCCTTTCACTATTTGGCAATCGTCTAGATAACCAATCTTACTCGAGGCATACGGCTTAGTTGATCAGCCTGCTTATGCGTCATCATCACTTTAGCTCGAGCACAATGCTCCTCTGAGGTTATTTCTTGATAAATCCTGTTTGTCGCGTCTCGCTGTAACAGTGACAGAAAATGTGGCAATAAACACTAAACATCTTAACAAACGCAAGACACGGAATGAGTTAACGTGAATATTGAAAAAAATGGAACTAACCGTCCAAACATTACAGCAAGTGTTTCCACAATTCCCCTCCGATTGAAAATCTTTCTATGTCTATTCGTCTCATCAGATGGTAAAATTTCGACGCATAGAGCCACTCCCCTCATTGCACGTAATATGCAATGCTTCTATATAGTGCATAATTGCCATAACAAATTGAGAATTACTTGGCTAATCAACCAGAAATCCATCATTCTAACATAAAATGAAGGTAGAAACTCACCCTTCAAGAGTTTGAAGTATTTGTAAATAGGGTTTTGAAATAAGGGATCTGCTGGCACCAATATAGGAGAGAAGGGAGGACTTGATTCTTCTTTATGATATGCAATACTTCTATGTGGGAATTGAAAATCATTCAGCTAATTAACTAGAAACTCATTATTCTAACAGAAAATGAAGCTAAAAACTCACATTCAAGAGGTTGAAGTGTCTGTAAATAGGGCTTGGATTTGTTGGCGTCAGTATAGGAGAGGAGGGAGAGCTTGCCTTCTTTCGTGTAATATGGAATGCTTCTATGTAGTGCATAACTGCCATAATGCATTGAGAATCACTCATCTAATCAACCATAAACCCATCATTCTAATAGAAAAGGAAGCTGTAAACTTACATTTCAAGAGTTTGAAGTGTCTGTAAATAGGCTTTGAAATAAGGGATTTGTTAATGTCAATATAGGAGAGGAGGGATGACTTGCCTTCTTTCCTGTAATATGCAATATTTCTATGTGATGTATAAAAATATTCACATTAGTATTTGTACGAGGGCAGTTTTCACTGCAACATTGAGCGGGCCTCCTTCTCACTAGCATCACCACAGTCACCATCGATCGCCAATTCACTCCATCACAATGCTAACGGTCTTATGGAACATAAAAAATAAAAAAGTTACACGTGAAAGATTTAATTGACCGAAAAAAAACCTTAAATCTAATTAAATATTGAAAAGTTTTATTTTGAATTTTTCCAAGTGAGGGATATAGTGGAAGAAAAATCGAGCGAATATGTCAATAGTTAATTTTTCTCATAAATTATAAAAAAATTTAGTTATTTATTCTCGAGGAAGTCTAAAAAATAAAAAAGTTACATGTGAAGGATTTAATTGACCGAGAAAAAAAACCTTAAATCTAATTAAATATTGAAAAGTTTCATTTTGAACTTTTCCAAGTGAGGGATAGTGGAAGAAAAATCGAGCGAATATGTCAATAGTTAATTTTTCTAATAAATCACAAAGAAATTTAGTTATTTATTCTCGAGGAAGCCTCAATTTAAAAAAAAAAAATGGTAAGCTTCAACCTCATTGAGGTAGCAAAATAAACAATTAAACAATAGAATGTAACTACAACTCTCATTGAGGTAGCAAAATAAACAATTAAACAATAGAACGTAATTACAACTCAAATTACTTCAAATTACTTAATGCTAACCAGCTGACAATTGGAGTCAACACTTTAATGAGCTGACTATTGAAGTCAACACTTTAATGAACCACTCAACAATTGTTACCTTTATGGGAAACTTGAATATCCCATGAGAAACGTCAAAAAGGTAGAGGTCTCTCAAATCTCTCGGAGAGTGATAAACTTCATAGATAGCGATGACAATAGCGCGAATCACCCGATAAATTGCCGCAAAAAAATCTCCCAATTTTATAAATGATAGCGAGGGCTTTCTCATTATCTCTTTCTGCAAGCTGTTCGACTGACAAAATGAGAAAAAGATAGTCATTAAGAGATATAATAGAGAAAATCAACAATAAGAAGAAAGTTAACTTCTTACATGCAAATCCATACGCCGTGTCGCTTTTGTCTGGGGAAACATGAATCACTCGAGGCATACATTATAGTTGTTAAGCTTGCCTCCATGTTAGCATCACTCTAGTTTTGGCAAATTCTTACTACTCGATAAATCCTATTTTCCGCGTATCGACTGTAACGGTGATAGAAAATGTGGCAGTAATACTAGGAACTGACTAGCAGTTATAACTTGATCTCATATGACCATATACAATTACTACTATCATTCCATACAAAATCCTAGCCTTACTTGGATACTTAACTAGAAACCACCATTCATTCATAAATGGAACCCTAAACACTAAATATCTTAATAAACGCAAAACACAGATTGAGTTAACGTTGAAAAAAATAAAACTAACTGTTCAAACATTACATCAAGTATATCTACAATTCCCATCCGATTGTAAATCTTTTCATATCTATCAATTATTATAAGGTGATAAAATTGTGACCACGTAGGTAGATGGTAGTTGGAGAGATATGATCTCTACCTTCAAATCGATGAGAGATCTACGGATACGATTTGCCATGTATTTTATATATATATATAGGGATCTCCTTCCCTCATTGTATCATCTTATTCACAAGTGAAATACAATGGAAGAGTATTGGTGTCTAATGTTAAGTGTTGCTGTACGGGGCTTTAATAGTTTCAAAAACTGCTGTTTGATGTGGAAAATGTAGTTTAAAATGAAACGTTAATTTGAAATGGAAGCAACTATTAAGGATGACTCTTAATTCCTTATCTCAACTGATTGATCACGAATCCTTTTCAACTTGAGTGAGCAATTCCATCAAAAGTGAGGATTTTGCAAGTTCTTGAGTTGAGCAAAAATAGAGAAGGTGGCGAGAATTTATTGGTCTCCACTTATGCTACTAAACTAAGTCAATTAAACAACAACATGATAGGAAATGGATATAGTGGAAGATGATTCATCTCTGCCGCATTTTTGGTTTTGTGCTTCATGTAATCCATAAATTAAGTCTATTGCTAACCACAGTGTCATGGCCCGAAGCATGGCACGACCCAAGAGGGTTCTAAACAACGGTCGTGACCCATCCTTAGAGCAAGCGACCCTCAACTAGTATCCCCGAGTCCTAGGGTTTTCTTGAGTGTTCGAGAATAACTCTTGGGGCATGCGATACGTTCGACTATTCTAACTCCATCTGACAAACTGGGTAACAAACAAATTAGCTTTTTTTCCTATCGAAAATAAAAAATGTTCCAAAAATATGAAGCATAAGTTGAATAACCCTACCCATCTCTGTCAAATTAAGATCAGAAGGTATATACGTGGTAACTGTATATATCGTGAGGAGGGCGATCCTGAAGCGAGGCCCTCGATGGATGAAGTGTTGGCGACATTAGAACATTTCGATGCCATTTGGGAGAAGAAGAAGGAGGCCAAGGTGAGCGCATCGAGCTAGCCTCCTTAGCATCACCATAGCCACCATCGATCGCCAATTCACCCCAATCATAGTGTTGACGGTTCTCGTGGAACATAAAAAATAAAAAAGCTACACGTGAATGATTTAATTGACCAAGAAAAAAACCTCAAATCTAATGAAATATTGAAAAGTTTCATTTTGAATTTTTCCAAGTGAAGGATATAGCGGAAGAAAAATCGAGCGAAAAATATCAATAGTTAATTTTTCTCATAAATCACAAAGAAATTTAGTTATTTATTCTCGAGGAAGCCTCAATTTAAAAAAAAATCATAAACTTCGACCTCAGTGAAGTAGCAAAATAAATAATTGATCAATGGAAGGTAACTACAATTCAAATTACTTAATATTAACCCGTCAATAGTTAACCACTCAACAACTGTTGCTTTCATGGAAACCTGAATACCCTATACATGAGAAATGTCTAGAGGGTAGAGGTCCCTCGAATCTCTCGGAGAGTGATTAACTTGAGTGTTATACATACATCGATGACAATAAAGTGAATCACTCGATAAATTGCCGCAAAAAATTCTCCCCCTTTTGCGGATGATAGCGAGGGCTTTCTCATTATCTCTTGCAAGCCATTCGACTGACAAAATGAGAAAAAACGATCATAAAGAGATATAATAGATAAAAGCAACAATAAGAAAAAAGTTAACTTCTTACAGGCAAATCCGTCGCTTTTGTCTATGGAAACACGAATCACTCGAGACATACATTTTAGTTGTTAAGCTTGCCTCCACCTCAACATCACTCCAGCTTTGACAAATTCCTCATTTGAGTTACTACTCGATAAATCCTATTTTTCGCGTCTCAAGCTGTAATGGTGATAGAAAATGTGGCAGTAAATGATCAGCAGTTATAACTTGGTCTCAGACAAAAGAACACAATATACAGACACGAACCGTAAACAAGAAGCCCACAACCATCTATAATTACTACGACCATTCCATACGAGATCCTACCTCACTTGGCTACTTAATCAGAAACCCACCACTTATTCATAAAGAGAACCCTAAACACTAAACATCTTAACAAGCGCAAGACACAAAATGAGTTAACGTTGAAAAAAAAATGGAACTAACGTCCAAACATTATAGCAAGTATGTCCACAATTCCTCTCTGATTGTAAATCTTTCCATATCTATCGTTCTTGTCCGATGGTAAAATTGTGACCACGCAGGTAGATGATAGTTAGAGATATGATCTTTACCATGAGATCTATGAATACGATTTGTCCTATACTTATATATATATAGGGGCCTCCTTCCCTTATATCATCTGATATGTGAAGTGCAGGCATTTGTTAATACTTTCCCAAACCCAAAAATAACTCATTGTCAATGATAATGCAATAAAGTGACAGATTGAGTCATCAAGGCCCATCGAAGAAAGGCCCTTTCAACTAATTGGGATTTTTTATCCCCTTCTTGTCTTTTGGACTTGTTATATTCTGAAGCTAGTGCTTCTATTATCCAAACTCTTACTTGAATGAGAATGTTGTAAACTTCTTTTTGACCAAAAAAAAAAGAAAAAAGTGGTCACTCGTGACTTTCAGGTGTTTGTTTTTTATTTTTTTATTTTTTATTTTTGGGTCAAAGTCCAGATTTTTGTTCTCCAGTTCGTAGAATTCAACGCACAAAATTGGACCTTTTGGGCACAGATTCCTTGAGACGTGATAGATTGATAATGCTCCAATGAGTTTTCACTAGCTCTCTTCGAGAAATTGGACTTTACTTTCAAGTCCGGAGACATCAATCCTCCGAAGTAGAATCCATCTATTTACTCCACGATGGTCGATTGGGGGGAAAATAAAAAATTGTCCTTGGTGCATCCACGCTAGAACATGGCGTGTTTGTTCTGCCTGGATTTCTTTTTTCAAAGCAAAACCCACTTATTTAATCTTTACGCCCAAAAGAAAAGTATCCTATTGAATTTAAATTAATCACGAAAATTTTATGTGGGCCCTTCGCAAGTTTATCTTCTTAAATTATCTCATCGTTTATCATTAAATAAAAGTCTAGCTTGAAAAATAAGAACTCTTGAATAGACTCGATACATACTGAATTTTTAAAAATATCTTCATTCATTTCATTCGAGATAGGGATAACAGTTTTGGAATAGCACGCATTTGAATATGGAGGAGAGTGCACCCGCTAGAAAAGTAAATGGAAATTGACGATGAAAAATTGGAATTCTCTGGGAAAAAGGAAATATAACAAATATTTTTAGCTCAACGTAAATATTACAGATCGCTTACCAAAAAAAAAAAAAAAAAAAAAAAAAAGCGTAGTAATTCAGGTTCTTTCATGCTGGGCCTAAAAGGATTCTTTCACGACAAATCGGTCAAGCCCAACTCACACTTCTTGTTCTCCTCTCTATCTCCATCCGGGTCGAATCGGCCCAAATTCAAAACCCATAAACCCAAACCCGCCTCGTTCGTAACAAGGGCCAATGACCCGACCCGAACCGACCCGACCGAGATCCCTGAACTCCTTCCTTGTCCGGACGTTAAACCCTGGCGCGTCGGCGTGGGGTTTGGCTTTCTGCAGCGGCGATGGGGAAGAACAAGAAGCAAGCCAAAGATGGAGCTCCCGGCGCTCACTCGCCGTCCACCGTCTTCGTCTCCAACTTGCCTTACTCCTTCACCAACGCTCAGGTACTCCTCCTCCTCCCTCTCGGAAGATGCTCGCCGGCGGCGGTCTCTTTTCGCGGCCGTGCGCGTTATCGGATCGAGGCGCGTTTTTTTGTAATTCCCGGGCTCTCTGTTTCGATCTTTTTCAGCTCGAGGAAGCGTTCAGCGACGTCGGTCCGATCAGGCGCTGTTTCATGGTGACCAAGAAAGGTGAGGGAATGCGTGATGATATCTGAGCTTCCGTGTTTTCGCGCGTTCGGGCATGTACTCGAGAGAGGGGTTTTGTTGTTGACTTGTTTTCTCGTCGCAGGTTCCAATGAGCATCGAGGATTCGCCTTCGTTCAATTGTAAGTCTCCGGCGATGGCCTTCCCTCGGAAGACTTGAATATGTCATCGATTTGTCGGCTGTTAATCGCGGCGTAGTATGATATAAGCTGAATCTTCATTGCCCTAGGATTCGTTGTGTTTCTTCAATTTGTTCGGTCAACTTGTCGTTTCCTTTATTTTCTCCTGAATGTGGAGAGGTTGAGGTGGAGCACGATTTAGCAAAGCTAATATGGTGCCGTAGCTTAATTGAATACGGAGGAATTTGAGGTCCATTCTAATGCAATTACTGCACTGTTTTATGTAGTTCTGCATATTCGTGTAGCTCTTGTGATTCTAGATGCCGCTGATGAGCTCTCTTTCCAATTTAGTTACTTTTCCAGTCAGGGTTGCAAATTTACCACTAACTTCCTTTGTTAAGTACAGTTCACAGATATGAAATGGCTGAACCGTTGGAAGTTATCCACGATTTCCTTTGACTCTGATACTAATTAGTAGTCTATGCTTAAAGATTTCCATATGATTTTGGCTGTCATACTATGAATGAAAACAAGCGAGATAGTTATTTTAAGGTTCAATTGAGAATCATGACATGTAGATCAACTTTGTAAAGCCCAAACATAAGAAAGAGATGACACTTGGCTGCTCTTATAATTGACGGAAATGCATGTCGTTACATTCATGTTTGACTACAAAGTGGACAGAACTTGCATAATGCGTTGAGACCAGACAGTTTAAAGTTTACTTTTATGCATGTTGAGATAGTCCTGATTTGAGGACAAACTAAACATGCCTTAAATAATGTGTTTGACAGGAAATTTTGCAGTTCCAGCGCTCTTTGATGCATTTTGATAGTTTCTGATGCAGATTTGAAAATCTAACTGATGAGAATGTTAATGCAAAATTACAAAAATACTGCTTTACTGTTTGCCAAATCGCCAATGTCATGCCATTGCTATGAACACATCTGTTGCAATATAGCAGTAGTTATTGTGCCATGCTCTCTATTCTAGGCAGGAATTTTTGGTGCAAGACCATATTCTGGTAATTTTTGAACCATCTGTCAATTTCACACAGGTTGTTTAGAGTCGAAAATTATTTGGTCGGATGGATTTCATGTTTATATGCTAGAACCTCTTTTTTTTTTAAAACTTTTTTAAGGTACATAAATCAATTAATTATTGCTTTACTTCCATGCTGACTATTTCCTGAAGGCTCACATTCTCCATATGTATTGTAATGTTTATCACTGCCTTACAGTGCTGTTTCTGAAGATGCAAACCGTGCTATTGAGACTAAGAATGGTTCTTTGGTTGGTGGTCGTAAAATCGGAGTAAAACATGCTATGCATCGGGCCCCCCTTGAACAGCGTCGAGCACAAGTCAATCAAGGTTGATGCACTGCTCTTATCCTAATACAAGCACCCTGCATTTGATATGCTCACTCCTATTCGTTGAATTTCTCAGATGATGCTGTGGAATCAAAAAAAGCTAAGGACAGTAAATCTCACAGGACAACCGAGCCTGCTTTGGAGTTACAGGAAAAAGGTTTCATTCTTTGATTATTCATTATTTACTGTATGTCATGTATCGCACATTATCACTTTTTCGATTAACCATATATTTTCCCTTGAACTCAGATAGACCTGTTGTATCTCAAAAAGCAGCTACAATGTGCCGTAATTTATCTGATAATGAGAAATGCTCAGAAAAGCAAAGGTACTGATTGTTATATTAAGCTTCTTGACCTTCTGTTGAAAAAGATGGTTGTTTGAGTAGCTTTTTAGATCATTGATCATGTGGGAGAGGAACAAATTTGACTTGTTTTATTTGGGTTAATCTCATAAAGTATTCTTCCCTGGAGTTTTTGTGCAAGATATACTGTAATGATTATCAAGCTGCTAGATTTTTTTTGGACAAATCCCGATGGATGCCACTTGTTCAAAGGTGATCATCAGTGTCCCTTGCATAAGTTCACTGGCACATTTTTCCGGGGCGAGTCAGGGTTGTGAGTGCTTTCTGATACTAGTGAAAAGGTAGTGAGTTGGTTTGACCTTCATTTGTGATAACATCTCCCAGAATTTCAAGATGGAGGTCAACCATTGATTACGGGTAAAGAACTTGAATGTAGGTAGATCTTAAGTTTGAATTAGGGCGTGACGCATTCATTTGTGTTGGGCAAGACCATGTTGTTTTTACTCGATTGTGCTGGTGCATCGGTTTTGTACTTCTTCTATCAGATGATTGGTACATATGAACTTGCTGATAGTTTCTGTAGAGGAAATCTTATTCAACTGTGTGAGGAACACAAATTTTCTACCCTGTAAACTTCCCTTTGAAATATACTTTTAGAGCTCTTTCATTTTCTATAAATACTGATCCAGAGAATTATAGAATGTTGTGTGTTAATGTGAATGCAATGACATCAGTTTGTATGTTGGTGTTCTGAAGGGTTGCGAGGACCATCATATTTGGTGGTCTTGTAAGTGCTAAAATGGCTGACCAGGTTCATAGTAAGGCAAAGGAGATTGGGACAGTGTGTTCTGTGTCTTATCCACTTCCTGAAAAAGATCTTGAACAACATGGTAAGTGCACCTTTGCAGTTACACTCTATTTGTTGTCATCTTGGTCTTGCTCTTCGTTTCTCTTAATAATTGGTTTTCTCTCACCTTCTCGCCTTATCCTTTCCCATATCTCAGTTAAATATGTTGAATAGTAATATTATAATGAGCCTGATGAGATCTCAAACCCCATCTGTACCGCTTTAGTGGAATGTAATCAATCAATGTCTCAGCAACTAACTTGGAGGTGCAAAATAACTTGACAACTAGGTGCACATATTATTGAAGAACATATTTGCCCGTTTTTCCTGATGGACACAAATATAGGAGTATCATTCACAACCAACACTGTGCCAGTAGCTACTCTTCTTCTGCCTTCCCTACGCCTAGTGTTGCATGTGCACACTATTTTTTATCATTGCAAAAATTATCTGAACCCTCCTTGTGAGCCCTCTGTTGCGAGCATTTCTTGCGCCAGCATTTCTTGCATCAGCAAGAATATCTCCTCCTTTGCCACAACCTTACTGGCGGTAACCCACTAGTGCTGGCACTGTAACCACAACTTAACAATGAACTGCAGTGCCACGGAGAACAGTTAGTACAATCCTCTTGATATAATGCGAATATCTACTAAGGTAGAGGACAAAATGATAGATATGTGCCTTCAAGAATGATGAAGCTAATGAACTTTGTTAAGGAAGAGGGGAGTTATGAATATTACCTCTGGGCTCTGTTATTTGCACATTCAATATGATGTAAAGTGCATTCAGCAAGGAAATGCAGGATTTACATTAGCTATTCTAGACTTAGTTAAAATAAATATTACAATTTTTGTATTTCCTGTTAGATGATGTCTCGAAAGGGCATGGCTCTGAGAAGTGTGGGCTATGTTGCTGGTGGGATTGACAATGTTTCTTGTCAAACACACCTAACTAATCGAAGTTGTGTTATGTTGTAATTTGGAAATATAACTTTCTTGGGTTGGCATTCTAAACCGGTCGTTATTTGTAACATACCAGGCCTTGCACAAGATGGATGTAGAATGGATGCTTCTGCCGTTCTCTTTACAAGTGTTAAATCAGCTCGAAGCGTTGTTGCAATGTTACATCAAAAAAAGATTAATGGAGTGACTGTATGGGCACGACAGCTGGGTGGGGAGGTAAAGGCATAACCTTATATTATTCTATTGTTTGTTGTTTGCCCAAAGTACACCCTGGAGACAAATTTGTGTATACTGCTTATTGATACTGCAGCTATATATCAGTTTTTATACGGCAAATAATTTTTTTTGGTCAGAATATTGTATATAATTGGCCTGAGCTGTTCCAATCCTTACCTATTATCATGAAGAAACGTGAGTGATTGTCTAATTTGTTTGGCAGGGCTCAAAAACTCAGAAATGGAAGCTCATTATAAGAAACCTTCCATTCAAGGTGATATTATATGCATTATCCCAACCCTGCTGCTGCTTTCCTGGTGGGCAGAGCTCATCTTCTGAGCAAATATCTTTTGGTGAGTGCAGGTAAAAAATGATGACATAAAAGAGATGTTTTCAGCGGCAGGGTTTGTGTGGGATGTCTTTATTCCTCAAAATTCTGAGACAGGGTAAATTCTCATCACTTGTTATCAAATATAACTAGGACTATGCTCTTTTGCTTAACTATGATTGGGTTTTGCAGGTTGTCTAAGGGTTTTGCGTTTGTGAAATTCACGTGCAAAAGTGATGCAGAAAATGTATGGCTTCACATTACCACTTTTAGATTTTTTTAGGCTGGCATTGTAAAATTGATATCTATTCTTTCTTGCAGGCCATCCTAAAGTTCAATGGGAGTGTGTTCGGTAAAAGAACTATAGCGGTTGATTGGGCTGTTCCGAAGAAGGTATATCATGGTGTCAGTGCTGTTATTGCTGCCCCTACAGATGGTAAGTCAGCATTTGCTTATATAAAATTTAGTTATTAGATCTTTCGTGTAATGGAGTCTTTCGTAAGGAAGCTGGCGGTAACTTGTGAATTTGACTGATGAACATTTTTCCTTTATTTTATCCAAGCTATTCTATGAGAAAACAAATTCAGAAAACTGGAACTTAAAAGAAATTTTTTTCTTAATACGTCATCTCAATGGCCCATTTGTATGGGATCTTATGATCTAAATGCACATTCACTGCAATTTGGTTGCTGGATTTTGCAGGACAGGAAAGAGAAACAGAAGAGGAAGGTGGTAGTAGTAGTGAAGATCTGGAGGATGATGTTGCTGATGAAGGAAAAGGAACCCTACTATCTGACGAGGATGATGTTGCAGTGGAGAATCCAGATGCAACTGGAATAGAAGATACTCAGGCAGAGTTAAATTTTGATGACGAAGCTGATATTGCTAGGAAAGTTCTTCAAAATTTGATCACATCTTCTGGTAGAGGAAGTCACCCTAACAGTGAGAGTTTGGAGCAGCTTAAAAGAGAGGAAAATGGAAGTTCTAAGGAAACCAATGATGTTGCAATTGAGGCCGTCAATTGTTCATCTGTTAGTGAAGCTAAAAGTTCTGGTAAACATAAAATGAAAGATGCGGAGCAAACTGACGTGGATGACGATTTGCTAAGAACTATTTTTATAAGCAACCTGCCTTTCGATGTTGACACTGAAGAAGTGAGGCAACGTTTTTCTGGATTTGGGGATGTGCAATCATTCGTTCCGGTTCTTCACAAAATTACCCAGTATGGACCATAATTTCCTTCAATTTGCTTCTATTTGTTGTTTGTCTATGGTTTCACCCAATTCTTTGTGGCAGGCGGCCGAAAGGCACGGGTTTTCTCAAATTTAAAGCAGTAGATGCAGCTAATGCTGCAATATCGGCAGCCAGTGTAACATCTGGTGTGGGGATATTTTTGAAAGGTAGACCATTAACTATTCTGAGGGCCTTGGATAAGAAGTCAGCCCATCAGAAGGAGTTGGACAAGGCCAAAACTGAGGATCACGACCACCGCAACCTTTACCTGGCAAAGGTAGACAGCTCAAACAGTTGTCCAACCTTGGTGTGCTTGTGTTTTAACATGCTCACGGACCATATTTTCGAAAAGCTTGGCTAACAGATTGTTGTCAATTTGTAAACAGGAAGGACTTGTTGTTGAAGGATCGGCCGCAGCTGAAGGTGTTTCAGAGAGTGATATGGCCAAACGTAAAGGGTAAGTGTCTTCCCTTCTGATGCAGCTTTATTCTGTCTTTTGCTTGTCATATGTTCTGTTGTGGAGATGCTTGACTGTATTTTGGACCTTCACCTCCAACTTGTCTGTTTACCCAGCCTTCTTATTCCTCTTTTGCTTCTTAGTACATGTTGATTACCAATCCGTGCAAACAATAAATTGTCAGAAGTGTCTCATAACTATCATAGCAACAATTTGACTGATTTTCTTCAGCGAAGTTACGCCGTAATCATTTGGTTCGACTGGAACATCTTTTATCACAGGTACTCAGATGTCTAAAAGTTAGACTCTTGAGTTTATTCTCATTGAAACATGGATCTTCGTTTGCATCAGTTTGCCAGAGGATCTTCCACTATGTTTATAATAACTGGTTTGTGATTTTAATTATTGGTTTCAAGAATAGATATTACAGATTTGAATGCATGAAGACAGGTGATTGTACCCATTTTACATCTTCCTGGTGCTAGTTGAATCCGTCACATGCAATATAATTATTTCCTGTAGTATGTGTAGAAGAGGATGCATGATGGTGAACGATGGCACTTCTATTAGATGCTAATGATGGTAACTCTTGTAGTGTGTGTCTTCAGCAATTGGTTAATGATATTCTGGTCCTTTCCAGGCTGGAGAGGGAGAAGATGACTAAGCTGCAATCTCCAAATTTTCACGTTTCAAGGACCAGACTTGTTATTTATAACTTGCCAAAGTCAATGACTGAAAAAGAACTTAAAAAGCTGTGCTTTGAAGCAGTTACCTCACGAGCTACAAAACAAAAGCCAGACATTAGACAGGTCAGTAAGTATTGTTTACTGAAGCGTTTCCCTTTGTCTTTTGGCAAAACAACAAATAAATAGTCAAATAAGGACACTTAGTCTATTGTTGCCATTTCTCATCTACTAAATGCAGTTTGTATTTATATTTCCCGTGCAGATAAAGTTCCTGAAGAACATCAAGAAAGGTAAAGTTGTCACAAAGGATCACTCACGTGGAGTTGCTTTCGTTGAATTTATGGAACACCAGCACGCACTTGTGGCCCTGAGAGTACTGAATAATAATCCTGGTAAGGTCATCCTAAAGTGTCCTATTTTGATTGTAGGTTTATGGGGTCGTGTGTGGGTGGGTGCGTGAGAGAGAGTTGATTGTAGGTTTATGGGGTCGTGTGTGGGTGGGTGCGTGGAGAGAGAGAGAGAGGGAGAGAGAGGGAGAGAGAGGGCATTGAGGAGGTTGTCCTTCCACAGACTACTATAATGTTCCTTCACTAATTTCTTATGCTCTAGATCTGATGTTATTATCTAATGTGATGTGTTTCCTCCAGAAACTTTTGGACCCCAACATCGGCCAATTGTTGCATTCGCCCTAGACAATGTGCAAACACTAAAGCAAAGGAAATATAAACTACAAGCTCTCCAACAAAGCTCCCCGAATGATCCTGAAGGCATGGGGCCAGAAGATTATGACAATGCCCCTCCACCCAATAAGTCTAAGAAACGTAAGTTCAGGGGTGAAGATAGATCACAGAAAGATTCGCAAGGGGCTTATTGGAATGAAAGTTTGCAACCTAGTGAAGGTGCTGCTAAAGCACATATCGCTAGTTGGAAGCGGAGTCGTAATCTGGCAAATAAGATGGAAAAGGCAATTCCATCTGAAGAAAAATTAGAGAATTCAAATGAGAAACGTGTGGGAGGATCAAAAAGGAAACCGAAGGGTAAGCTGGAACTGAAGCAAGCTGATGGCAGACGATCGTTCAAAGGTGAGGTCACATCTGGAGGGAACAGCAAAAAGGAATCGCTTGAATCAAAGGTGGTACCCAGAAAGAGAAAGCTGCAAGAACAAATGGACGAACAACATGACAATGCAAATTTGAGAAAAGGTCGAAGGCCGAAGAAAATAAAGGAACCGCCTAAGAAAGAGGCGGTAGACAAACTTGATCGGTTAATTGAGCAATATAGAGCTAAGTTTTCGCAACAGAGACCTGGTAAAGGTGACGGTCTGAAGGATGCTTCTAAGAAGCGAAGTAGGTGGTTCGAATCTTAATTTTGCTTTGAGGCTTTGTAACATTTTATTCTTTTGGTGTATTAGCATTCTCCTTTATGCAAGAAACTTTGTGCGGTAAAGTTGATTTATTCGTCTTTTACAGATTGATAGATCTGGTTTTTTGGGTCCCTGGACGACTCCTGTTGTTTCATATCTATGAAAGCCTTACTTGTCTGTTCCCGGTCCGCCATGTCAACTCCCGAGAAACATGGGAATGTAAATTAATTAAACTATACTTGGAATTAAAGAATGTTGAGTTTAGGGGTCAATGGCGGTCGCCCCGAATGATCAAAGTAGAGAGACTTACAAAAATCGTCTCTTTGATCAGACTTGTACCTCTATTTGGAAGCCAAGAGCTTGCAGCAGCTCGAGATCTGCAGTCAGATTCATCAAGGGACATTCTTGACCTAATCGAGGACGAATTAATCAATCAACAGTTGGATGCTTCCGGACTTAGCTGAATCCCTTGAAACCATTTCAAATGCAATAAATTGAAATTCCATCTTTATGAATTCATTAGTGGCGACACCTACGGGTTGCGCATTCTGCGCTGAGGGCGTCTGGGCTGATTCTCTGGTCATGTTGTCAAAGTTCAATGGCGATTAAACTCTATTTCCCATTTTTGTTTTTGGATTTTCTTTCCTCTACAGGTTATTTTCTTCTTGCTAATTTGGGTGATATGCAATGGATGTCGCTTTAATTCAAGAACACTCTCGTCGTTTTTTAATTAGAGGGTGCTCCCAAGAATCCTTGCTGAATGGATCTCCAATCTCTCTAGAACCTTCAGCTAAAGAAGGAGAGGAGTTCTCGCTTGCTCGTAATCTGTCGAGTTTTCGCGCTTTCTCTCGATGGATCCTAGAAAAGCCCACGGACCTCCCTACATTTGCCACATCTAGGCGAAAGTACACCGACCATCTTCTCGGAAGAAACGTGTATGTCAGTGCTTTTGAATCATGATGGTCCTTGAATTGCAGCAGGCTCAGCCTTCCTTCAAAACTTGGAAGGAAAAGAAGTCAAGGGGGGTGGTGTCCCACCATCGGCAGAAAAAAGGAGACTGCTCTTTTCAGTACGTTCACTGTAGCCCCGCAGGACCAACTAGGCAACTCCCCATTTTTCAAATTGTGTCTTTCTCCATTATCGATGTTTCATGTAAACTCGATGCTCGGACCCGCTTTTTTGTGCTCGTGTTTTTCTAGGAATCCCTTTGCCGATATGGCCAAGAACGACTTCAATGGACGTCGGCATCATGTCTAAAGGACGGACTAAGTTACGTCTGCATCCACCACCGCTTCAATCCGGTTCTAGTTGCCGCGGGGGGATTCGACCTCCCGGCTTCACTCTCTAATGTCGGAAACCGCCGTGAGCGACTCGGGGAAGCCCGAGAGAAGAAGACGAGGAGCAAGAGCTTGTCTGATATGGGAGTGGCCATTCGTGGTGGACATGGTCAATCAAATTCGAGTTCTTAAAATAGAAACCGTTGTATCACAAGGGGAATAATCTTATCTCCTCAGCCGAGGATTGCCTAATCTTGTCACATAGATTTCCTGTTCTTTGGGGTACGGCTCCCCGCCTGCTCTCGAGCACGCGATTCGGAAAGGAGTCCAATGAAAAGGAGAGGTCAACAATTCGGGTTTCTTGGCATACTTCCATGATGGTCCCGACCACTAACTTCGCTACTTTCTAGAGACGTTGGCAGCAGAGAGAGAGAGAGAGAGAGAGAGATTCTCACTCCCTACCCCCACCATCTCGTTCCGTACAGGTTCTTTCCCCGCCCCGACCTTTTTTTTCTCCATGTTTTCCTCCTTTTCCTCCGTTGCTCCTCGATCGCGGCTAATGTTTCCTCGTCTCATTTAAGATACAGGGATCGATATGAATCTCTTGTGGAATCGCACGATCTAAGATTTGAAATTTCAGCTTTGCGATGTCATCGGAGAAGGGACGCGGCTTGACTTGATGTAATAATGCCAGGCCGATTATTTCTTCTTCTTCTTTTGTGTTTTTTCAAAGTTTAGCCATGTTTAATGCTGCACCCTTTGTCAAAAGCCGATTGCTAACCACCAAATGACCAAACCTTGCCATTTTTAGCGAAATCATCGAGGAATATTCTTCCGTTCTCTGCCCCACTGTTTTTTCGCGAGCTTTTGCTCGATAGGAGCGACGACTATCTTTTAACATTTGCAAAATATTTTAAATAGCCCTGCAACATCTATAATTTTTGTGTCCCAAATCCTATCAGCGTGTCTCATCTTTCAGATCGACGCTTCTTATTTCTTAGCTCTACTTGTAGTTTTGAGAACAGGAAAATAGGAGAGAGACAATCCAGATAAGTGATAAGTAAACATCCCGTTATACTTAATCAAGATTTGTCGAGATTTTGTACGGGCGCGTGCCCTTAAATGAAAAGAGTAATTAAGATTTAATTAAACAAATGATATTTCGAAATAACAGCGAGTTTCTTTCAATGATTCACCAAAGATCACATCGAATCTAACAATTAAAAATTCAAAGGGAGAGAGAGAGAGAGAGAGAGCGGGGAGAAAAACAAAAAAAAATCCAGACATTATCAAAGAAAAACAAAGGCGGACACAAATCAGGAGAGGAGGAAGTAGTAGACTTACGTGGACCCCCTCGCTCTTTCCATTCACACAGAGCCCAGGTGCCGAAGCGAAGGAGCACCGTCGCGGCGTCACCCCATCCAATCACCTCCCTCCACGTAACCACAAGACCCGACCCGGAAAACGCCGATCGGCCCGATCGAATCGAGCACCACCCCCACGCAGGCCGTACGCGTCGCACCGGATCGCAGCCCGATTCGTCTAACATGGGAGACCAACCATTTCCTTAAAAAAAAAAAAAAAAAAAAAAGGAAAAATCGAAGGAAAAAATTTTTTTTTTTTTAAATTTTTTTTTTTTTGTCCGCCCCGGTCGCCCTTTCTCTTCTTCTCTCTCCTTCAGTCCCTCCATCTCCTTGTCCGGTACTGTAATCCATGGCCAAGGCCAAAGCTCCGAGGCGCACTCTCGAATCCTACACAGTCAAATCCATCAACAAATCCGTCCGAGGTAAGCCCTCCTCCCTTCCCTTCGCCGCTTCCCGCTCCGCCGTGGGCCGCCGCTCCTCCTCACCGTCGCGTGCGTTTTTTTTTTTTTTTTTTTTTTGTGGCCCGTCCCCTCTCTCCGATCAGTCGGCGACTGCGTCTTGATGCGGCCGTCGGACCCGGCGAAGCCCTCCTACGTGGCGAGGATCGAGCGGATCGAGTCGGACGGCCGCGGGGCCAACGTGAAGGTGCACGTGCGGTGGTACTACCGGCCCGAGGAGTCGATCGGCGGGCGGCGCCAGTTCCACGGCTCCAAGGAGGTGTTCCTCTCCGACCACTACGACATCCAGAGCGCCGACACGATCGAGGGCAAGTGCACGGTCCACACCTTCAAGAGCTACACCAAGCTCGACGCCGTCGGGAACGAGGACTTCTTCTGCCGCTTCGAGTATAATTCCTCCACCGGCGCGTTTAATCCCGACAGAGTGGCCGTGTAAGTTTCCTATAAAAATCGTTCTCGTAAGCGAAATTTCTGGTTTTCTGAGCTCGTGCCTCGTTTTTCTTATATGGTTCATTGAGTTTAGGTTTGGTTTTTCGTTGAATTCGTTTGGTTTTGTCGTGGAAAGCGAAAATGTGCGGTCTTTTTTGTTTTTTTTTGTTTTTTGTTTCGCGACCATTTTCATTTCAACTTGACGAACGAGTTTCCCTTATCGGCTTATGCGGAAATAGATAAGCAAATATTGATCTTGGTGCAGATTATAGAAATGATTGGTTCTCGTGTTTTATTATCTTCGGTGAAGAATGCATTGACCTGGGATATACATGTTCGTCAATCAAGTTCTCTTTAGTGATTTGAATGTTAGTGCTGGACTGAGACGGGACCCTAAATTCTGGCTCGTGTCGACTTGGCAGGTATTGCAAATGCGAAATGCCTTATAATCCTGATGATCTAATGGTTCAGTGCGAGGGCTGTACTGATTGGTAAGCTGGAAGCCTCTGGACATGTCTCTTGATCCATTGTAGATAGGACCTTACTTCTTGATGAGACTACTCGAAACGTAGGGTTCATTTGGTCTTTATCAATGGCTCAAGTTGGTAGTACTATTTACTCGGTCGATGAGGGCAGGGCTAAATTAACAATGAGACGGATGTCCTATGAAAAGAAAAAAGGAAAGAAAAAGAAAAACACTGGGTGCTGTGTAGTGGTATTGACTTTTTGTCCTCGACAGCTTTGCTTGAAAGTCCAAGTTGGGATGCTCCTTCTCATTTTCTACTTCCTGCGTCTGGAAACTTTCATCAGCTAGTGTTAGCTCAGCAAAGAAGGATAAAGAAGTTCATCACGTGAACAAATTTGTCCACGATCTAACTGTGGTGGGTATTGGAAAGTGGACTTCATATAAAGAATAATAAATCTACTTTCTCTTGTTTTTGGTGAGTCTGGAATGGAATGTTGCTGAAAGGTCTTGCATATCCTTGGGCAGGTTATGTTGGAACCAGGCAAGTATCAGTTCATTGGAAATGTATTTCTTTGGTGAAAAGACAGTTGTTAAAAAAAAAATTTACTTATGCTATAGCAAATGCAAAAAAAGTTTGAGAGTGGGAGAGTATCATTATGATTGGGTATTACAGGTGCCACCTGACCTGGTTCTGAGGTCTCATTAATTCCATTTGTCAATCATCTAGATTGATAATCTAATAAAGCACATGTCCTGAGCCATAAAAGGAAACTTACATTTTGGTGGGATATATGGGCTATGTGTTGGGGGCATCTCCATGAAGATTAAGGGTATATCATGGATTGTATCACTTTGATTTTTTTTAAAATTTTTTTGGTTGAAAAAGGGTGCAAGGCGAGATTACAAAACCAGCATGTATTAACGGAAAATGCTACTCGTCTCTTAATAAAGCATAAACAATTTTTGTGGCAGTCAAGGAACTGTGACTACGTTTTTGTCGGTTTCAGCCCTTAGTAATATATTTAGCCCACCTTGACACTCTCGTGCACAATTTCCGGTAACATCTATGAAAGCTTATGATTGCCCCTAAAAAAAAAATGCTAAGAAAGAAAAAGAGCATGCAAAGTAGGTTTCTGCTTTTCACTCACTTTTGTATATAATGGTTGGCTTTTCTCCATTTTGGATTAACTGTACATTTTTATTGACATTATACCCACAAGCCCTTGTTTGTCTTTTTTCTTGCACAAACATTATATGCACTCAGGATAGATGCCACAAGCTGGCAATATGCATCTTTTGGCATGTGCATGTGTCGCATTATCCATGTTAGAGGTGGGAGGAAGGATTAGTTGGAGGAATCTGAGGGCAGTAAATGAGAGATTTAGTGGTTATTCTTGTTCCTACTGAACTTTTTGGCCGTTCTCACTGCATTTTTTAAAGTTTGTCATGATGTCAGTGTTAATCCTGACTGAGCTGCTCTAAGTGGTCACTAGTTGTTGTGGGTAAGTATTAATCTTTACTGGTGCGTATGCATCACATTTTTTGGAAGGTTGAATGGATGGAAAATGTTTCAGTTACCAAGGATTATGTTGACGTCTTGGATAAGACTATTTATGCAAAGAAATTGTTGATGAAAGGAGAAATGGTTATTAAGCATGCTATCTCTAGTTTTTAGTGTAGCTTCCTTGTCTTCTGTGGGCCGATACTTGTCATTTTCTATGATTTATCTAAACATTCTTTTGGTTTTTTGTATTGCCCACAGTTGCTATTTCTAAAAGTTAATTATATAATTAGTTCAGAACATCCAAATATCTCTGTGGTAGTTGGAATGTGTGGATCCTTTTAATATATAGGAGAAGCTCATGTCGGGGTAATTTTGGTCAATATTGTCATGATGAGTGATTAAGGTCATGAATATTGTGTTTCTTGGGAAGGGTCAACGGAAAGAGGGAAAAGGTATAGTTTTGTTGAGGAAGTCTCAAGAGTGATTTGTATAAAAGTTCAATATATTGCTGGTGATTCTACCGTTAGAAGTCAAGTTTTTTATTTGGTCACTTTTGCAATATATAGCTAAGTAATTCAGCACCCATGGTGACAATTACTGACCTCCTGATATCATTGGAAGTGGAATTGGTGTATGATCTCTTGATTTTTGTTACTATGGCCAGTGCCAGAGTGGACACTGCAATCATCTATTTGCATTTGTTAAAGTTCCGTAGATATTAGCAGATGACATTAGAATATTATCTTTGAGTGCTACCATTATCCATTAGAACAAGCAGTCAATGGATAAACCACTTCCCTATTAAGTGTGCAGGTTAAGGGCCTTTGGCGGCTTTACCATTTACAGTGAAAAATGTGGTACGATCTGATCCGAGTAGGGCATCCATCATAGTAACCGTCTTGGAAGGGACTCTGATGTAAATTAAGATTGAGCAAGTTCTCCAAAAACTGTCAGCCTCTTGTTTTGCGACTGGTCCATCAGATATTCATATGAGCAGATATAGTCTCTTGAGATGGTTCAGAAAATAATACTGATAGTTGGCTTGATAGCTGGAGCCAAGTCAAATAGACAAAATATGGAGTAGTGAGAGTAGTGACTTCTTTCCTGCGTATTAGCTTTATTGGCCTGCTGCATATCTCTCTCTCTCTCTCCCCCTCTCTGCCTCCCTCTCTTTTTTCCGGATTGGATCTGGGTTCTCATCCTCAAACACCACTACCACTGCGGCACCACAAAAGTAAGCATAGAAACAAAGCCAGTTGGCTGCATAACTATTTCCATACAAAGCATGGCGAATTAGCAAATTCACAAAAAGAACATATAAAGATGAAGTATGCATGTGACTTTAAGAAAATGATCGGTGCAAACTTTAGCATGGTCTTCTTTTGATTCAGGTTTCATCCTACTTGTATAGACATGTCAGTAGACGAAGCCAAAAGACTTGACCACTTCTTCTGTGAAAGTTGCTCAGCAGAAGGAAAAAAGCTGCAAAATATTCACTCTGCTTCCCGGCTTGTTGCAGATACAAAGGTTAGTTGAGTTATTTTGGCAATGGTCTGTTTACTTATTTGGTTCATTATCGCGCGGACTAGTTGACTTCAGGGCCCTCTTGTACAAGTTATTCCCTGAGATAGATTGATAATCGAGATTTGTTTTCTCCTGTCATTTATACTATCCTTGTGTGTCTATCATGAAGTTTTATTATTGCTTGGTGTTCAATTCATCCAAAGGTAAAGTCCATTTTGTTCCCCTATTTGACATCATAATTATGTTTCTGTTGCTGATTTTCAGGTGGATACAAAACGTCGGCGGAGGTGACGACTGTATAAAATGGGTAGATGTCTGCTAAGTTTGGATTCAAAAGCACTCCTTGACAAAATCTGCTGTTTTAGTTTGGAGTCTGTAGGAGGATAAGCTGGTGTGAAAATCTGTGGTCTGTACTTTGTTTGATTGGGAGTCAACCCTGTTTTGCTTAGGTCAAGAAAACGCGTTAATCATCTGTAATTATGTAGATACCATTTCTTCTGGTTTTCTTGTTTATATCTCACCTCGTAGCTCATGTATTATTCTGACAAGTAAACTTATCTGTGTAAGAGCAATAGATACATCTGGGTTATAGAGGTAATTGATCCCTCTAAAGTTTGAGTCGCTCGTGGACTGAGGAATTCATGAATTAAATATTCGATTAGGTAATAGTGCTAAGTTATAAATATTATGCAGTGTATCACTACTGAAAAATTGCTGCAGTATTCGTTTTGTTCCCTTCTGGTTTTCTGAGCAGGAAACGAGGTCAATGTCCTGATTTTCATACAAGTAACGGAAAGATTGATGTTCGTTCTATGAAATGGGTAGGATAATATCTAGTTCGGTAAGGGGATATGAAATGGCTGACGGCTTGGTCTCCATTAAAAGAAAGAAATAGTAATCACCTACTCATGAAAGATCCAACAGGAAAATGTAGGTTTGTTCTTCTCAAGGGCTTTGGTGGGTTAATACATCCAGAATTGCTCCTTTCTCTTATACCCCTTGAGTAGACATCTTTGTTCACTCACTGCAAGGTTGGATTTCAGATTGAGTCTATTAGTTTTAACTGGTCTGTGGAGCAATTCTTGGTTTCTCACTTGCACTGTGCACTTCACCTGTCAAACACGAGATCTGGGTATGTAACTGGGAACCATAAATCGAAAGCTTAATTTGAGCTAAAGAAAAGGCAGCAGTATGTGCTGCTCGTGGATTTGGTTCGGTACAGAGGCGATAAAGATTGAGTCGACCACAAGATAAGATTACACACGGTTCTTTTTCCCCCCTCCATTTGTTATCGAATGAACTCATCCCCATGGATCAAATTCATAGATAGTTTGCCGATCTCTCGAAGTTAAATTCTGTTGTATGCACGCGTTCATGAAGTGAAGCGTGTAAAGCCATTCCATCTCGCAAATTGCAGACAAGTAAATTTGATAGTTGCACCTACCAAAAAAAAAAAAAAAAAAAAATAGATAGTTGCAGACAGTTATGGTTGAGGCAGGAGGTGGTTTTGTGCTTGCAGTCAGAGAAGCTTGTATCTTGGCAAAATAGACACTGAATGATCAGAGAAAAAGGTAGTCTTTATTCTTCGCAAAAGCGAGATGATGATTTACATATGGGAAGAGCCAACGACTAATTAGAGGGATTGAAACGCCAGAGCGAGACTAGTACTGGCAAAAAACTAGGAATCTGAACAACTAGAGAAAAAAGTACTCTGATAAGTCTTAACAAATGCTAGCCCGGAAGACATGGTGATTGACATATGAGAGAGCTGAACAAATATTTAGGGGAATTGACGCCATGTGACTCCAATCACGAGAAGGCAATCCAACCCGGAATGGAGATCAGCTCGATTCCTTGACCGGATCCCAATATCGGTTGCGGAACCACAAAGAATCGGCCTCTGTAGCAATTCCATCATTGTTGCGGTTCCAGCTGTAGTATGCATGCGTTCGGTTCTTGATGTCAAAGATGGCGTGCCCAAAACTTGGTTCGCGGAAAGCAGAGTACTCTGGCTGTGGCTCTGTCAGGCTGCTCCCCACAAAATCATTCATTCACTTTTCTCAGGCAAAAAATGCAGGCAAACTTGGATTGGGAAAAAAATAGGGCGTTTCGTTCTATTACTTTTTAGCTAAGCCTTCTATGTTCCCTCCGTCACCAATGGTTATGTAGACAGGTGCGTTCGGATCAGACACGGGAGTAGCCAGACCATTTGTAATGTTGTATGCTACGTTCGATATGCGTTCCTGTAGACAGACAACGCATCATCATATTTCAAGAAACCACAAGGGTGAAGTCATTACTTTACACAAAGATAGGCCAAGCTTACAGATCTTTCATAAGCGTGCACATGACCAGCAAACACGACGTCCACCTTGTACTGAACAAGCCACGGCTCGAAAACTACTCTCATGGGTTCTCCTTCCATGTAGTGGTAATTGTAGCTGTTGTACAGTGGAGTGTGCATGAGAACGATCAGCCATGGCGTCTCGCTCCGGTTCACTTTTGGCAGCTCTTCTTGAAGCCATATGTACTGAGGAGTGTATATAGCTGAAAGGATGAGGCGATGGAGCATTAAGGCGACAAGCAATGCAGTGCGGTATACAATATGCAGAATAGGAAGATAGAGGCTTCCTCCTCATAACGACGTGTAAAGAATCCTTACAAAATGCAGAATAGGAAGACAGTACTATGATATAAGCAGAAGCTCTCTTTATTGAGTACCACAAAGGGCTGGTGCTGTTTGACTCCCTGTATGGGACTTCGTACCGGTGCAAATACGGTTTGAATGGCGTATATTCCCCCTGAAACACAACTAGCCCTCCTAAGTGAAAAATCAGAATCCAAGAGTCCACAATGCTAAAAGGCTGAAAGAATCAGGAACAGCTGAGGTGTCTGCTTTTCGATTAAGGTTCAGAGACTTCTATGGAAAAGGCTTACAATTTCAGGGCAATAATCAATCTCATGATTTCCTGAAACCCAGATCCAATGCTGATATGCCACGCTTCTCTCGACGAACCTCCCCCAACTGTCCCACCTCAAATTGTTGTGCAGCGGATGATCATCTGCATAGGAGAGGTCCCCGACAAACAACACTGACTTCGGATTGTACGGGTTTTGCTGATAATGAGCCAGGGTCACATTCGAATCGTGTGTCTGACCTAGATCGCCTGCACGATAATGAATAGATAAACGAGATAGACAGAAGTTAAGAGTTGATATTGAATTTCCGGAGAGAATCATCACGTCTTGCTTTGAAACCAAATATTGACATCTGATACCAGAACCAACTCTTCAACCCATCATCAGATATTCTACAGAGAACCTTACCGATCAGACCGAAAGTGTACGGGACATCAGGGCCAACTTCAGGAGGGGTCACAAACCAGAATTGTCGCCGGACGTGTCCAGACCCGACTACATAGTGATACTTCGTATCAGGCTGCAATCATGTGGACCGGATCAGAAAGAAGCCGACCGCCAAAGCTGGTGTCGCTTCGCTACATGCTTCTAACAAAAGTAGCGGAAGAGCCAACGAGCTCTAATTAAGCAAACCTGAAAGAAGCTAATACTCACCTCTAAATCTTTGATGGTGCAATGGTGAATGTAACCAGAAGTGTAGTTGTAGTACTTGTAAGTTTTGACAACAGTGTTCTCCGAGTGCTTCTTCCTCCCGGTCTTTTCGCTCCAGTAATGCACTTTGTTGGAGCCGGGTTCATGAGGAGTCACCCACGACACGATCACTCCCTTGCCAACGTGATCTCCTTGCGTTACGTGAACCTGTAACACATCGTTCGAGGCGAGGTTTGACCGTGATCAGCGATCCTGCAGAACGTGAACCTTTCTTTTGTCAAGAGGAAAAGCGGAAGATCGAAACCGCTCACCTGTTGGGGCGCATTATGTCCGGTAGGCGCAGCAAAGACATCACTGTCAAAAGGCATGTCCACGGACGGCCAAATTTTCCTAACGAAAGGACTCGTCGTTCCTCCATTGCAGATCACAGCAACACTCAGGAGACATGCAAGAACCGCCAGGGCGGACGAGCCAGGCGCGAACGAGTGCGAACCCATCACTTCTAAGCCTGCGTGATGCTTCGTAGCTTTTAGTCAAGACTCAAGTGCTGTTATATACGTGATAGGTTCCACCTGAATATATGGGGAATATTCTGACCTTCCCAGGAATTTCGGGGATATTTAGTTCACCTGAATTTGATCACTTAGAAACCGGATCGTATTCAAACAGTGAACTTAACAGAAAAAATCTTTTTGCTTGGGTCTGTTCAGATTTTTTCATGCTTTCAAAAATCTGCACTGGGAATTTGGTGAAGTAGAAGTTTTTCGTGAATCTCTCTGTCCTTGAGCAACGGGAAGCTAATCGATATCAGCTCCAAGTACGATTAACCTTAAAACTACTTGTTAATGAAATTTCTGAGTCTATGGTTACGTTTGTGATGATGTATCAATTTACAGTCTGATATCGATAAACACGGCGACTATCACACGCATCAAATCGCATGCTCCCTAAGATAGACGAAACATGCTTATCCTTATCCTAGACTTCAACTGATTCTGTCTTCAATTGTAGTATTCTTGACCCAAGGTTCTCAATTGCATCTGAAGGCCTACCTCACATGCTTTTGGTTCAGGGAATCGTCGAATATCTGTTTACAGGGTCTAGTAAAGCACCTCTATTTCCATTTGAAGAAATTTATTCCAAGGATTATTGCTTGTTAATCTAAAAAACTATACTATGATTATGACAGGAAGAGTATGTCCTTCACGTGTATCTTTCTAGATACGACTAATACTAATCACCGCAAGATAAGAGTTGTATTGAGAATTCAAAATTATCATTTATTGGCAAAGGTTTTACAGACATGTTTATTAGGAACTTCAACAATAAAAAATATGCAGTCTACTGAAATTCCAGTAAGAATCTTTCATTCAAATTAAAAAAAAAAAAAAATTCTATTACAAAAAAGATAGTACCATAGACTCCAACAAGCCTAATTGCAGAACTTTTATTTGCTTGGAAACGTATTGAAGAGATCCAAAGAGAAAACTTGTCCTGTCCTGTGATAACCATCAAACGCTTGTAGAATCATCAATTGGATGCCATATTCTATTGAAGAACCACATAGAATCGGCTTCCACTGCATATCCATCTTGATTTCTGTGCCAACTATAGTATGCATGCGTTCGGTTCTTAATATCGAAAATCGCATGGCCAAAGCTGGCTTCGCGGTAGGCTGAGTACTTTGGCTGGGGTTCTGTCATGCTGCATAAAAAAATCAGATATGAACATGATCCAATGTTGACAAAGAATAGTCATGAATAAGTTAGGCAGCGTTTTTTGTGAGGTAATAATTCATCTTACTTGGTGGCCAAACCTTCAAGATTGCCTCCATCGCCAATCGTTATGTACACTGGAGCTGATTGATCATCAATAGGGATGCACAAGCCATTCACAACGTTGTATTTAATGTTGGATACACGTTCCTGTGACACTCATCAATTAGCCAGCGGGTTCTTACATTCAAACAAGACAAATGAATAACAGAATTTTTTGTTTCATGCTCATCCTCGCAACATTTTGTACATGGAAAAAATAAATTTAGTATTTTGATTTCGCTGGACAGACATTGCTAATGCTGTCATCTCCTTGGAGAACATTAAAATTGATAGTTTGATTGGACTAACTCATTAGAGTTGGCTTTATGCATCTTTCTATGGAAAGCCTATAGCCAAAATAAAGCTGATAAATTAGATAATATAGAAAAGGAAATATTTCGACTTACAGATCGTTCATATGCATGGACATGACCTGCAAACACCACATCTACTTTGTATTGCACGAACCACGATTCGTACATCACTCTCATGGTTTCTCCTTCCATGTAGTGATAGTTGTAGCTATTGTACCAGGGAGAATGCATCATAACAATCAGCCACGGTGTCTCGGTCCTGTTAACTTTTGGTAGCTCTTCTTCAAGCCATTTGTACTGGGGAGTATATTTACCTGAGGAGCGAACAGAGGTAAAAGGAATTAAGCAGAAGTGAGCTGCGACATTCAATAAGAATTGGCATTCAGAGAGACATGCCTTTATTGTACATCTTGATATAACCGTACATGTTATAATGATATCGAATCAAAACCATTTTAGCGCCTAACAAACTTTCATTTCCATTACTGGATGTTTTGAGTTAAACGATGAATATTTGCTCCCAACGTCTATCTGCAGTCTATTAAATTAATAAAAATCTTGAAAAAATGGATCTGCTGTCATCCACAGATGTGAAAGTAAAGTTTCATATTGACTCTCCACCTAATTTCGACCTTGCAGATAAATGAACATTATTATTATACCCCAAAATTATCTCATAAACATGGGAGGTGCCATAGAGTAGCATCTTATTCTCATCTATGTTGGCAGCATAGTCAAGGATGTAGGAATCATACCATATGCAGAGTATGACGATAAGACTATGATGTATGCTGAAGCTCTCTTTATCGAGTACCAAAAAGGCGCGGTGCTGTTTGATTTTCTATAAGGGACATGGTATCTGTTCGTATAGGGCTTGAAGGGTTTATTTTCTCCCTGCAGAAAAAAAATGTACAACATCATCAATCACGTCATTATATGAACTCATACATCCTGATACTTCAGGATACGGATGAAAGGGCGAGGACTTCATCCCCTGCATATTTCCTGTAACATCATAAACACTGATATTGTAAAGCATTCATATGTATTGTGAAATTACACTGGGTGACAGTCTAAGTTCTACTGTCCGCTCGCCTTAATAAACCTCAAGAAATGAATTCATTGCTTCCTTCAGTTCCCAAACTTCCCAGTGAAGATGAACAATGCAATATGATGACTTGGAACTTGGATAGAAGTTCTTAGCTACCAAAAGCAGCGGAGGATTGTTTGATATAATGACCAGTATTAAAGCAAATTACCCATTGATTGGATAGTAGAGAGACTTTTTGCTGTAACGAATTATCACAGAACTTAGGGGATTAAGGCTTATGTGACTCTGAATGTGAAATAGAAATGTCTTGGTGGAAGTATAATGCTAGCACTCACAATTTCAGGAACGAAGTCGATTTCATGATTTCCTGCTGTCCATATCCAGGGTTGATAAGCTACACTTCTTTCGACAAACCTTCCCCACGTATCCCACCTCACATTGTCGTGGTTGGGATAATTATCTGCATACGACAAGTCTCCAACAAACAATACAGTCTGTCCTTTCTGTGGATTATGTTCGTAATGGGTGAGGGTCACGTTTGAATCAAAACTCTGACCAAGATCCCCTGCAACATTCATCAGCATGCTGAGCATGGAAAAAAGTGTAGAACCACGGATGCATGTAAATTAACTGCTGAACTAAATTTGCTGCGACTCGCTGATGGACTTGACTATCAAAACTAAATGATTCTGCAAAGACCTATATTACATGGGCAGGAATAAGCTTTTGGAGTTACTCAGAGTCATTGACTATCTACGCATGATAATGTGATTTGCTTACCTATGAGACCGAAAGTGTATGGAACATCAGGGCCAACCTCCGGAGGAGTAATGAACCAGAACTGTCGGACTGTGTGTCCAATTCCGACCTCATAATAGTATTTGGTGTTGTACTGCCAGTAACCGAAACAAGCATTAGCTACATCTACCAAATTTTACAGACCAAGCACCAAAAAATTTAATTTTTCTGGAGGAATCAAGAGATTTACCATCAAGTCGTTGAGGGTGCAATGGTGGATATAACCAGAAGTATAATTGTAGAACTCATAACGATTCACTTTGCCCTTTGCCTTTTTCTTGTGCTCGCTGTTTTTGCTCCAGTAGAGCACTACACTGGACCCAGGTTCATCCGGAGTCACCCATGACACAATTACTCCTTCTTCCCACATGATCTCCTTGTGTTATATGTACCTGAAGACTCGCACCAAACGCAAAACCCAAATCAGAAACCACAAAGGATAGAATGAAATTAAAACAGTAACCTCTGACATTAAATCACATCGAAACTGAAACCGAATTAACTCAACTCACACTCGTCCCAGCGTGTGCTATGCTAAGAAAAGGAAAAGCTTGTGCTATGCTAAGAAAAGAGCAAAGAACACAAGCTCAGTTGAGACCTGTTGAGGGGCATTATAGCCAGGAGGCACTCGGAAAACATCGCTGTCCAGAGGCATGTCCATAGTTTTCTCCACTTTACGGACGAAAGTGCTGGTCTTCCCTCCATTGCACAAATCGGCCCCATTCAAAACCAGAACAAGAACAAGAACAGCCCCAACAGCAGCAACTGAACAACGAGAAGAAGAAGATCGCAGAACAGCCATCTTGGTCTTTTATTCTGGGAGGAGGCAGAGCACGAGAGCCTACGTGACAAACACCCCACGAATTCTCACTTCAATCGCACTGCCTCTTATATAGGTGAATGTAGTACGGAGGAACGCGCCTTTGGAAGATAGGAAATTGCATAAAACTCGGGGAATATCCACGGGACCAATACGCATCTACAGGGTAAACGTCAACTCTTTTGAGCGCTTAAATGTGGAAAGAGGCTGGTCCCCTTTTTTTTTAAAGGGAATACGCGATTGATTTAGTCCATTTCTTTCCTTCCCTTCTTGCTAAGGATGGTCTGGAGCACGCAGTTGACGGTGAAACTATGGGAGATTTCGTAATGATAACGGCGAAAAAGCGCATTCAATTGACTCTTCTTCTGATAAGGACTGGAAGGCAATTATGTTTTGGACGAAAATTGGGTGTCGCCACTGCCAGTTTCTTTCGCGTGCAACTGGCTTGGACAATCGATAGATGCGGCAAAGAAATCGGCCACTTTGAAATTCGAATCGGTGGCGACGTTATGTAATACGGAACGGGATAAGGACTAAGTTTCACTGAAGAAGAAAAGAGTTGGGTCTGTGATCTTAGGTTTGACGTGACCAACCAGTCATATGCTTCCGAAAGGAAATTGCTCCGAAAAGTCCAAAGGTTCACGTGTCTTCTCACATCACGAGGAACTCGGGATATGTTTTTTTTGATCAGATTCAACTTCTTATTACACCAAAGGGCCAAATGCTTGTTTTACATGCATTTATTGGACCACATGTCCATGTTCTCGTTCTCTGCTCAGACAAGTAGCTTATAAGCTCCTCAATTCATATTTAAATGACAACGTGAATATTGTATGATGGGTTTAAAAATTTCCCCATTTATGTTTCTATTTGTGCTTTCATATTTCTTATTGAATCCTGTTATTTTATGCGCTCAAAATGTTGCATGTGCTCGTCTTATTATTCAACGTATGTAGCAATTTCAAGTGCTATTGTTTTCTTTAAATCAGGGGATAAACTTACATCACGGAATTTGAATCCACTTTAACCAGATAAACTGTACCTGATAATTTGATTAATGTATTTTTTAATAAGTTTTTTTTTTGGGTGAAAAAAAGTCAATACCATCATCTAGCGTAATATAATAAATATAACGTTGGCAAGGACAAGAGGCGGGCCAAATGTGTGAAAGTGAGAGAAAGCAACACAGAGAATCCAATTAACAACAAAAGACCAACTAGCACATTTCCAATTCCAATCCGGTTGTTGCAGGGATATGCCGAAAGCCGGAAGGACCACTTTTCTTTTACTAAAGTCAAAAGCCACCAAAAGAAGCTCCCCTAGATATGTTCATCGCCGTTCTCATTCGATCGGTATCTAATCATGTGAATCCCATTAACTAATCTTTTTAGCTCAATACCAGATGAGAACACAACTTTGTGATACTTTTAGCCCAACCAAAGTGATTTAAAGAAGTACAACACCCTTCTTTAAAATGCGTCTAAGAAAGTATAGCCTTTTCCACATTGTAAAAAAAAAAAAAAAACTTGTTGACCCAATCTATTACTAGTTGTTTCGGCTTGCACCAGAATCAAATCGTTCATATCTAACTTGTACTAAAATCAGAGCATAATTAGAATATTCGCATGATAAGTAATTCGGAATTGATTCCAACATTATCTCCAACCCGCACCATAATTAAAAACAAAATAAGAATATCTGCATGATAAGCAATTCAAGATTGGTTCAGTTGTTATCTTTTTGTTGTCAGTTTTTATTACTCGAGATTCTTTCTAATTGTGTGTGTATAAGTCATCATTGACTGTAATGGAGCTACAATTTAGAAATCAAAATATACAATTCTTCTTCGTTCTCTTCTTAGCTTTGTCTCTCACTATTCCAGGTCCTACCAAAATCTAAACACGAACAGAATATTCACATGATAATGCAATCCAAGATTGAGTCAAATTTGTGAAGTTACCATTTCTGTTATCAATATTTATTACTTGAGATTCTTTCTAAGTATATATATACACAATTTATAAATTTGCATATACAATTCATCTCCATTATCTATTTCCTACATCCTTATTTTTATCTACACTTTTAACATGACATGTCAAATATCTTCAATTTTTTTTTTCAATTAATTTTTACTCTACTCTTACTCTAAACCTCACGCTCAGACTTTTGCTTAACTTCATTGTAGGGTGTGCTCAATCATCCCCACCCCTACTTCCTTTGAATATGTGGGGATTTGAACCCCCACCTCCCTCTTGAAGGGTGATCACTTGAGCAAACACCGATGGTTAAATATCTTCAATTAAAAAGTATTATTTTATACTTATGGGATGATGTTAGCATCCGTTAAGTGTCCCATGAAAATTTGCGATTCCACATGGCAGTCTTATGTGGATGATAATTTGCAACGGTCATAACCTGCGGTGGTTAAGATAATTAAATTGTTAATTTTATTTAGTTTACATCATTAAAATAATTAGTGTCCGATACTAGTGTCCTTATTTCTCCAAGAAAGAAAGAGGACGCGAGAAAAATGATTCCAGTCGGGAAACTTTCAAAATGTCAAAGAATACTGTAGAAAATGAAGATCCACTAGATTCTGTACAATCATGATGCACTTGAAAAGGTTCACTAATGTATTCAATTTAACTTAATCGCATTAATATGTTGCTTCCACTCTATTGAGAAAGTATGCAAAACAACAGTAAAATCAACCACAGAGGAAGCTTTGATTACTTGTTTGGTGTCTTAGAAAGAGATTATTCCGCGATTATTCAGAATCGATGACAGAATTGGCCAAACAAATCAAGAGTAGGTTCGAGTTCCTTGAGCCCTTTTTGCTCATAAGTAGACACCCCAAATGATCCAATTGATACAAGACTAACACTAAGTATTGAATTTCTTATCTGCAATATCTTTGTGATCACTATCCTTTTTACATGATTAGAAAATATAATAATCCGATTCATATACGTACTCGGAAAAACTTGACGTGCCTATCTTCTCTAGTGATAATTATTCACGTATTATGGTTTATCGGTTAAATTTTTAGTAAGATGATGGCGTGTGGACCGGTGAAAAACCTGACAAGTCAACGAAGTGAAGATCGGGCACTCGCCGGTAGACTTGTGGACGAGGAATTGTGATCATCCCCGAGCGACACGAGGAATCTTGGTACCGAACGAATGAAGTGGAATTGTCAATGATAATTGTATGAATGCCTTGTGAGTTGACTGACTAAAACTCTCCAAGCCACCTTTAGTGCTCCAAGTAGTCTAGTCCCCACCCTTTCCCTTTTCTTTTCGCATTCCCATTTATTTTAAATTCCATTTATTTCGTGAAAAAATATATAATTTAAAAAATATAATTTATATAAAATAATAATTTTTTATAATAATTAATAATATGATTTTTTTTTTTTGGCACATTGACCTTTGTAAGCAATTTATGCAACTATTATTAAGAAAATATTTTTTGAATGATTTATTTTTCGTGAAATAAAAGGTGTCTTAATTGATAACTGACTAAATTTATGCCCGGTCTGGTTTGAGTATGGTTGGTGTAAAACTCAGCTGATTGTTAAGATGTCAGATTCTAATGTTGCCGAAAGCATACACGCAAAGGCCATCTTGACTTTGCTCAGATTAGAAAAAGAATGTGGTCCACAATTTACGGCTACTTTAAACAATCAATTCATCGGGAAAATCTTACATGAAATTAGTATGCTTGGTAGATTGAATCTGGGTCAATGAAAATGACGTGATCAAATTCATTTTATTTGTATGTACCGAATAATTTAATGTCCTTGAAGTTGAGCTTCCATGTTCTTACCACATATACTGCGCATAAATGGAGGAAGACCATGTGTGTATAAAGAGCACATAACTCCATTATCAAGCAATGTGAGATATTTTGAATGGTCCTCGACTTGAAACGAGTATAACAAATGAGTCTTACCCAATATATTTTTCCTTCAAATCCTAAGAATGCAGATTGTCCCCACTTGGTTTGCATCTTCCCCAGCTAACTGAAGCTTAATTAACTAAAGATCAATCTGGCAGCTCAATACCTCGTTAGATTCAACCAGTTTGAGTGCTTGAGTAAATACACGGTGGGTGCAAATGTGGGTAATCAACCAGTCTGTAAGAGAATGGATCTGCTTGAACTAAAGGGACTTATAAGTAACCTGTCCTAATATTCGCAATCCTTTCCTTTAAACACCATTAACCATCCCGTATACAATATTGTTCACACCGAAAAATGACCAACTAAAGACGAAGTCTTTAGTGAAACAAACGGAAATAAAAAAAATATCTTTTCTCGATTTGGTCTATCCAGACTTTCCATGCGTTCAAAAATATGCTTGTGGATAATGGAGAAGTACCAAGTTTTCCGTGAATCTCTCCCCTTGAGAAACAGAAAGTTAAACCATATAAACTCCCCGTATCTGTAACATTAAAACTACAGCTAATGGAATTTCTTAGTCCATGGTTACGTTTTGTGATGATGTATCAATTTACAATCTCATATTGATAGACACGACGACTATCACATATTTATAAACTGACAACTATCGCACGCATCGTATCACATGCTTTCCTAGGATAAACAAACTTATCCTTATCCTTGAGCTCAACCAGATTCTATCTTCATTTAGTTTTCTTAACCCGAGGTCGTCAATTTAATTTGAAACTACACGCTCCTGCTCAGGACCACCTCACACGTTTTTGGTTCAATGTACAGTCTGGTAAAGCATATCTTTGTCCATTCAAAGGAATTTACTCTCAAGAATTATTGCATGTTAATCTAAAATCTTTATTATGATTGTGACCTGAAAAGTTTGTTCTACACGTATATCTTTTAGATAAGATGAACACTCTTAAACGTGACATCTTTTATCGAAATTGATTGTATTGAGAAATCAAAATTGTAATTCATCGGCAAAAGTTTTATAGACATGTTTATTAGAAACTTCAGCAAACAAGAATATGCAGTCTACCAGAATTCAAGTATGAATATTTCATTCACCAAAAAAGAGGTATGCTGTTACAAAGAAATGAACGTTTCATTCACAAAAAAAAGAGGTATGCTGTTACAAAGACATCGTACAATAGACTTGAACAAACCTAATTATAGAACTTTTATTTGCTTGGAAATATATTGAGGAAATTCAAAGAGAAAACTTGTCCTATTGTGTGATAACAATCAAACGCTTGTTGAATCATCAATAGGATTCCAGATTCTATTGAAGAGCCACATAGAATCGGCTTCCGCTACATATCCATCCTGGTTTTTGTGCCAACTATAATATGCATGCGTTCGGTTCTTAGTATCGAAAATTGCATGGCCAAAGCTGGCTTCGCGGAAGGCCGAGTATTTTGGCTGGGGTTTTGTCATGCTGCATAACGAAATCAGATATGTACATGATCCAATGCCAACCCAGAATAGTCATAAAAAAAGTTGGGTAGTGCTTTATGAGGTGGATCGTCTTACTTGGTGGACAAACCTTCAATATTGCCTCCATCGCCAATTTTTATGTGCACTGGAGTTGATAGATTATCATTGGAAATTGTGATTCATTTTCTCTAAAATTATATGGGTAAAAACTTTTATTATGATAATTGGAGAAGTTTCTGGTACTACGTAGGCAGCAAGACTATGTGGATGGTAAGAAGTCAAGTTAGGGAAGTAAACTAAAGTCATTAAAAGGAGCTGCATAATATAGAAAAATGGAGAATAAGGGAGAAGCAACGATAAGATCTCGAAGAAAGAAGAAAAGGAAGGCAAAGTCCAACTTGGACTTTGACTAGCCGCAACAAGCAGGAGATAAAGAAGCAAGCTGAAATTTTATATTATTTTATGTACTCTTAAGTTGGTAGAATAAGGCGGTAACTCACGCCTATAAATAGGCTTGTAATTGATCATTTGTGTGTGTGGATAAACCCTCCACTTTATGTGGGGTGAACCCTCCAACGTGAGAGATCTTAGACCTTCACCATGACCATATGGAGAGTGACTACTAACTACCAATACCTCCATCAAACTAATTTGTTCAACTAATGAAACTATTTTCCCAAATCCCATGTCCTATATCCTTCAATTATCTTATCTTGTCGCTTGTCCATCCACTACAAACTATAACACACATTTGCACACATCACTAATAAAAAACTATTATCAATACCAAAACCATGCTTTCGCATGCACACATCCAAAATTTTTAACATAGTATTAGAGCTAAAATTCGCCTCAGGTTCGTAACTAAGGCAAGTATAAGGGACCATGAAGCTAGAGTTAGGCATATCAGATGGTTATGGGTGTTTGTCCTCACCATCCTCAACTAAAAAAAGCTAGAGCCCGAGCGAGAGCCGAAATAAAAGGCTAGAGCTTGAGCAAGACCCAAGAGAGCCAGAGTTGGAACCAGAGCCAAAACCAAAGCCGGAGTCGGAGCCAGAGTCAGAGCTCGAGCTAACAACTACAACTAAGAGCATTTTGATGCCCCGAGACATATGGGACATCGTTGAGAAAAAACATGCACATCTAAAGACAGGTGCAAGTGTTTTGACAAGAGAATGCAAGGGATCATAGAATGCAATGGATCATGGAATGAAGACGGAATAAAAGACATGGGACAAACTACAAGAGAAATTTCAAGGTACGTCCGAGACTTAATAATACAATGTCCGAAGTATCCCGAAAATGGATCAAGTGTTGGAAATTATGATTCAATTTTCTCTAAAACTATCTAGAAACTACTAACTTAATCATGAATGCAAGAACCTTCATAGCAGCATCCATGTTGAAGATTGTCTAGAATCGTTGAGAATGTAGGTTGCTAGCTGAACCTAGAAGATTCACATGGAATGCAAGCAAGCAGAAGCCAAGTTGAAGAAGAAATCCTAGAACAAGCTAAAGAAGTCTACGTGCATGGGAAATCTTGCAAATAAGCCAACAATGGCTGCTTAACCATGAAGGAAGAAGGATCAAGAGTACGTGGGCAGTAAGAGTACTTGGAGAAGAAGAAAAATAGTTGTCTTACAGCTGTGCTATGGCGGTGAAAAAAGTCAAAATTATCATGCTTGTAGTCAGTAGAGTTGCTCTATAAATAGAGCCTAGAATCATTCATGTAGCGTGTGAGGTGAACCCTCCACCTTGTGTGTGGGGGTAAATCCTCCACCGCGAGAGGTCTTAGACCTCCATCATGATCATGTGAGGAGATGAGCTTAAAAATCTCTATCAAACTATTTTGTTCAACTAATGAAACTATTTCCCCCATATCTCGTGTCCTATATCCTCCATGTTGAATTTTAGTAAGGAAATTAGAAAAGAACACAAGGATTACGAGGTTCAGCAATATACCTACGTCCTCGGACAAAACTCTCAACTCTCTTATTTTTTGTCATAACATATTCTTTTGCAATTTGTACATAGGGTTCACCGCAACAAAAAAGGGAAATTTCAAAAATAGGAAACTCAAAAATAGGAAAACTATCAATGCAAAGATTTGCCCACAATATGTCATTTCCTTGAATAGGAGAGCAAATCTCGCCAATATCGCCAATACTCCCCCTCAAGTTGGAGCGAAGACATCGTCAAAGGTCAACTTGTTCACCATATCCTGAAATACTCCCTTGGGTAAAGCTTTGGTGAAGACATCAGCAAGTTGATCCCCACTACGAATATATGGTGTCTCTATTGTCTTATCTTGAACCTTTTCCTTTACAAAGTGACAATCGACCTCTATGTGTTTGGTCCTTTCATGAAAGACCGGATTTGAAGCAATGTGTGTTGCTGCTTGATTATCACAAAACAGTTTCGTAGGTTTAAACATGGCATCACAACCCAATTCTTGAAGCAATAGACGAAGCCATACGATCTCACTAGTGGCGGTAGCCATGGCTCGATACTCAGCTTCTGCACTAGATCTAGCCACAACTATTTGCTTCTTACTTTTCCAAGTAACAATATTTCCACCAACAAAGGTACAAAAACCCGTGGTAGATTTTCTATCCATGGGGTTCCCAGCCCAATCAGCATCAGTAAATCCCACAATCTCTGTATTACCATTATTCTTCAACAATATTCCTTTTCTTGGAGAAGCCTTTAGATATCGAAGGAGCTAGTTTAGCAACTCCATATGTCCTTGTGTAGGTTTTTGCATAAATTGGCTCACATAGCTAACAGAATAAGCAATGTTGGGTCTAGTAATTGTTAGGTAAATCAATCTTCCTACCAAACGCTGAAATTGCCCAATATCCTGTAATGGTGTTTCCTTAGACATAGTCTTATTGTTGTAATTCATAGGAGTGCTAGCAGGTTTAACACCCAGCTTACCAGTCTCCTTTAATAGATCTAGGATATATTTCCTTTGAGTCAAGAACATACCTTTGTTAGAACTTGCTACCTCTATCCCCAAAAAATACCTAAATTTTCCAAGATCTTTAATGCCAAACTCCTTGCTCAACAACTGTTTAAGTTCTGCAATACCTGCTAAGTTATTGCCAGTAATAATAAGATCATCAACATAAATGAGAATAGCAACAATACCTTCACTAGTTACTTTAGTAAACATTGAAGAATCAGCTGCACTCCTTTTGAAACCAAATCTAACGAGTGTAGAACTTAGCTTGTCATACCATGCTCTAGATGACTGTTTGAGACCATATATTGCCTTCTTTAATTTGCAAACCATTTCCTTATTATTCTCTAAGGGATGTCCTGGAGGAAGATCCATATAAATCTCTTCTTCTAAGTCTCATTGGAGGAAAGCATACTTCATTGGAGGAAAGCATTCCATTACGAAACAATGGCCAGCTATAGTTAACTACCATAGATAGAATGACACGAACAATGTTCATTTTCACTTCAGGAGCAAATGTGTCCTTATAGTCTATCCCATATGTTTGAGTATACCCTTTTGCAACAAGCCGAGCTTTGTACCTCTCAACTGAACCATCACTATTGTATTTGATCTTGTAAATCCATCAACATCCAACTGTCTTTTTCCCGTTTGGCAATTTAACAAATTCCCAAGTATGGTTACGGTCCAATGCTTGAAGTTCATCTTTCATGGCATTCACCCACACACTACTTTTACATGCTTCCAATAAGGTATTGGGTTCCTGTTGATTTTCAATAGTAGGTAAGAAACTTAAATAATTATGGGAAATTATATTATACCCAATAAAATCTTGAATAGGATGCTAAGCCGCATGATATGTTACAAAATCACGGAGCCGTGTTGAAGGCCTTGGAATGCGTGATGACTCGCGGGTTGAGGCTGAGATATTAGGTACTGTATCCGCTGGATCAACCTCTGTTGCATTTTCAACCTCTACTTCCAAATCAGCCCCATCTGTTGTAATGGCAGCTATATCAGGAACGGCATCGACATTAGGGACAAGCTAACTCCCTTGAACAGCCGTTGTTGGAATTTCCTCTTGATCCAACATTGAATCCCCGATAGGTAAGATAGGAAGAAAAAATTCAGAATAGTCATTTTGCTCCCCCTGAATTTGATTCCTAGCAAAAAACATGTGAGCCTCATCGAAGATAACATCATGAGAAATATAAACACGTCTAGTATTTGGTTCATAGCATTTGTATCCCTTCTTGACATTTGAGTATCCCACAAACACACACTTTCGAGCCCGTGGATCCAGCTTGTCACCAAATTGAGAATGCACATAACACACACATCCAAAAATTCTTAGGTGAAAGATACCAAATTTTCAGCCATACAGACTTTCAATTGGAACTTTATACCCCAACACTTTACTAGGCAAACGATTGATTAAGTAGTAGCTAGTAAGGACTACGTCAGCCCAATATGTCTTGGGTAAATTTCCTGAGAATAACAATGCTCGGGTAACCTCAAGTAGATGCCTATTTTTTCTTTCAGCAACTCCATTTTGCTACGAAGTTCCAACGCAGGAGGTCTGATGAATGACTCCCAAGCTACGCAGGAACACTTGAAAAGCCCGATTGGTATATTCAGTTCTATTGTCTATACGAAGAATCTTCACCATAGTGTTAAATTGATTTTTCACCATATTGCAAAAATCTTGAAACATAGTCATAACTTCACTCTTGGATTTAAGTAGATAAAGCCATGTAGCTCGAGATTTATTATCAATAAATGTAACAAAATACTTGAACCCCTCCTTAGAGTCAATAAGAGAAGCTCCCCAGACATCCAAGTGAACTAAATCAAAAAACTATTATGATTTATGTATACTATGTGAAAAAGGTAACCTATGTTGCTTAGCATAATGACAAGGATCACATCAATTGGAATCATAACTTAAAGTCATATCAATAGCATGTAACACCCGATCAGAGGGATGACCCAGACGCCAATGCCACAACCGGGAAGTGTCAACAGTCTTCCTTTGTGCCATCAATGCTTCGTTGTTGAGGTCCACCGTATACAGCCCATTCTGCAACCGCCCTTCACCAATCATCCTCCTGGTGATTCGATCTTGAAAAAACACCTTTTGAGGAGTAAAAATAACATTGCAATTCCCCTGATTAGTATATTTGCTAACTTACATTAAATTTGAGGATAATTCAAGTACCAACAATGCTTCATAATTATTTGAAAAGAAATTAATTTGTCCAACACCACTAGTTGGAACCTGCCCACCATTAGCAATAGTAATAGGTGGATATGACATACCTGAAGTAATATTGGATAGCAAGTTTGGAGAACTACACATGTGGTCTATAGCACCAGAGTCAACAATAAACTGAGTTTTGGATAAAGTTGAGTAAGCATGGACATTACCAGATGTCATAGCCAAATTTTCGGTTTCGGTGCTAGAAGCATTTGTTCCATTGCCATGTATCTGAAGTAATTGCTGAACTTGTTGAGACAAAGCCTCCAACTTGGATTGAAAATCGTTTGGATTTTCTTGGATTGCCACCTTTTTGGAAAGACGCAAATGCGGATGAAGACCCCAACACCTCTCTTTGGAATGGCCATTGCGATTGCAATGGTCACAATGAAACCGTGCTGGTTTCTTAAATTTTCCTTTGGCAAATCGAGCAGTGGAGTCTCCTTGCTTCGTGTTGATAGCATTGTGGGCCGATTGTTCACCAAGCTCTCCTGATGTACTTGGAACTGAAGGCATGACGCATCTCCTTGTTTCCTCACTTTGGATTATGGCACAAACTTCATTGAAAGTGGGCAATACAGGACTCATAAGAATTTGACGTTTCATGTCCTCAAATTCAGGCCTGATACTTGCTAACAATTGAAAGAATTTATCTTGCTCTTCTCAATTGACATAATCCATCACATTCTGGGTCGCAGGTCTATACTGACGAAGCTCATCTCATTGCTTCTTCATTTTCCCAAGTGTTCAGTGAAAGATTGTGTTGCGCCTTGCTTAGAAGAAGCAAGTCCTTGTTGCAGTTTAAAGATCCAAGATGCATTCCTAGCTTGACCATACATCTCGTTTATCGAATCCCACAACGTCTTGGCTAACTCTGAATATGCAAATATCTCGTAGATCTCTGGTTCCATAGAATTGAATATCCAAGACATCACGTTGTGGTCATTCACTTGCCATTCATCAAATTTGGGATCCATCACAGGAGGGGCTCTAATCTTCCCATTGATGTGACCAAGCTTCGATCTACCCCCGAGAGCAACAATTACAGCTCGTGACCAAGGAAGGTAATTTCTTTCGTTTAGCAACAATGAAGTCAACCGCTGATTGTTTGTCTCATGCACCTTTGTTGTGTTGGATGCATCTCTTGACTTCTTTGACCCATCCATGATGCTTTGCTAGTAATAACAATGATATGACAACAACAAAGAGAGGAACAAGCACTAACTGAAGAATGCAGATTGTTGTAGGATAGGAACAGTCTCGAACATAAGCAGATCGAGACAATCAGATGTGCAGAAAAAGAACCAAAAAAAAAAAACACTGGTTGAATCAAACCTGCTCTGATACCATGTTGAATTTTAGTAAGGCAATTAGAAAAGAACACAAGGATTACGAGGTTAAGCAATGTGCCTACGTCTTCAGACAAAACTCTTGACTCTCTTATTTTTTGTCATAACATTCTTCTGCAATTTGTATTCACCGCAACAAAAAAGGGAAATTTCAAAAATAGGAAAACTATCAATGCAGAGATTTGCCCACAATATGTCCTTTCCTTGAATAGGAGATCAAATCTCGCCAATATCGCCAATACTCCAATTATCCTATCTTGTCCATTGTCCATACACTACAAACTATACCATTCATTTGCACACATCACTAATAAAAAACTATCATCAATACCAAAACCATGCTTCCGCATGCGCACAATCCAAAATTTTTTAACAATCATGAACAAGGATACACAAGCCGTTCACAATGTTGTATGCAATGTTAGATACACGTTCCTGTGACACTCATGAATTAGCCAGCGCCCTCTTACCCTCTTACATTCAAACAAGACAAACAAATAACAGAATTTTTGGTTTCTTGCTCATCTTTGCAACATTTTGTACATGGAAAAATCAAATTGAGTATTTTGATTTTGTAGGACAGGCATCGCCTATGTTGTCATCTCCTTGGAAAACATTGAAATTGATAGTTTGATTGTAACAACTCATCAGAGCTGGCTTTATGCTTCTTCCTATGGAAACATTATTGTTGAAATAAGGCTGAAAAATTAGATGATAAGGAAAAGGAAACATTTGGCCTTACAGATCGTTCATAGGCATGGACATGCCCTGCAAACACCACATCTACTTTGTATTTCACGAACCAGGATTCGTACATCACTCTCATGGTTTCTCCTTCCATGTAATAATAGTTGTAGCTATTGTACCATGGAGAGTGCAACGTAACAATCAGCCACGGTGTCTCGGTCCTGTTAACTTTTGGTAGCTCTTGTTGAAGCCATAGGTACTGGGGAGTATCTTTACCTTAGGATTGAAAAGAGTTAAAAGGAAATAAGCAGAAGTGAGCTGCGAAGGAAATAAGCAGAAGTGAGCTGCGACATTCAATAAGAAATGGCATTCTGAGAGACATACATGTTATAATGATATCGAATCAAAACCATTTTAGTGCCTAATGAACTTTCATTTTCTTTAATGGATGTTTGAGTTAAACGATGAATATTTGCTCCCAACATCTATTAGCAGTCTATTTTATTAAAAATGTTTTTGAATGAATGGATCCGCATTCCTCCACACATATGAAAACAAAATTTCATATTGATTCTTCATCTAATTTCGACCTTGCAGATAAATGAACATTATCATATCCCCAAAATTTTCTCATAAACATGGGAGGTGCCGTGGAGTAGCATCTCATTCTCATCTATGTTGGCAGGATAGTCGAGGACGTAGAAATAATACCATATGCAGAGTATGACGACAAGACTATGATGTAAGCCGAAGCTCGCTTGATCGAGTACCAAAAAGGTGCGGTGCTGTTTGATGCTCTATAAGGGACGTGGTATCTGTGCGAAAAGGGCATGAAGGGTTCATTTTCTCCCTGCAGAAAAGAAAAATGTACAACACCATCAGGGTTGTCGTTTGTATGAATTCATACATAACTTCCATAATAAGAAGATGATCTAGGTAATGAATAGGAAATGGTAGTTAGAAAATGAAAGCGCGAGGACTTCGTCCCCTGCATATTTCTTGTAACATCACAAACTCTGATATTGTAAAGCGTCCATATGTTCTGTGAAGTTACACTGGGTGACGGTTTAAGTTCTACTACCAACGTCACGCCTTATATAAACCTCCAGAATTAATTTATTTCTTCCTTCAGTAGATGAACAATGCAATATGATCACAAGGAACTTGAATAGAAGTTCTTAGCTACCAAAAGCAGCAAAGGATTGTTTGATCTAACAATCCGTATCAAAGCAAATTACCAATTAATCAGATAGTAGACTTTTTGCTGTAATGAATCAAGACGGAAGTTGATGGATTAAGGCTTATGTGACTCCGAATGCAAATAGATATATTTCTTAGTGGAAATATAATTCTAGCACTCACAATTTCTGGAGCGAAGTCAAGTTCGTGATTTCCTGCTGTCAATATCCAGGGTTGATAAGCTACACTTCTTTCAACAAACCTTCCCCATGTATCCTACCTCACATTGTCGTGGTCCAGATAATTATCCGCGTACGACAAGTCAAGTTCGGTTTGAATCAGAAGTCTGACCAAGATCCCCTGCAATGTTCATCGGCGTGCTGAGCATAGAAAGGAGTAGAACCACGGATGCATGTAAATTAACTGCAACTCACTGATGAACTTGATTATCAAAACTAAATGATTCTGCAAAGGCCTATAGAACATACGCAGGAATGAGCTTTTGAAGTTACTCTGAGTCATTGACTATGCATGCATGATAATATGATTTATTTACCTATGAGACCGAAAGTGTATGGAACATCAGGGCCAACCTCTGGAGGAGCAATGAACCAAAACTGTCGGACCGTGTGTCCAATTCCAACCTCATAATAGTATTTGGTGTTGTACTGGCAGTAAACGAAACAAGCATTAACCACATTTACCAAATTTAACGGACCAAGCACCAAAAGATTAAAATTTCTGGTGGAATCAAGAGATTTACCATCAAGTTGTTGAGGGTACAATGTTGGATGTAACCAGAAGCGTAATTGTAGAACTGATAACGATAAACTTTGCCCTTTGCCGTTTTCTTGTGCTCGCTGTTCTCGCCCCAGTAGAGCACTTCACTGGACCCAGTTTCATCCGAGGTCACCCATGACACGATCACTCCTTTTCCCACGTGATCTCCTTGTGTTATGTGTACCTATAGACTCGCGCCAAACCCAAAACCAAATTAGAAACCACAGAATATGTAAGGAAATTAACAACAGTAACCTCTAACATTACATCGCATCGAATACAAAACTGAGTTAACTTGATTCAAGCTCGTCCCATAAGTCAACCATTAGACGAGTCACAGAAATACAAAAGGAAAAGCTTGTGCTATACTAAGAGAAATGTTGAGGAAAAATCAATAGATAGGAAAAACAATGGAATCGGACTTTGAGGCGTAATAACACTCTTTTTAGGAATTATTTACTCGACAACATTGTTAATGGTTACTGACAAAAATCTTTCAGGATATAACAAAGTCTCGATGATAATACTATATAGAAATTCTAATATTCCTCTAGAATCTCTAAAAAAGAAATAATTGAAAACTATGGTCGTATATTTTTTTGAAAGAAAACAAAATTGAAAGTTGAAAGTATTGAATCGTTTATATATATATTAACGCATACAACTTTCAAATAATATTAAGGAGTTATGTTTGAAGAGACACAATCTTCTAAAGATTCTTGAGTCATGTCCAAATAGACACGACATTCCAAAGGTTGTAAGAGCACCTAATAACTATTAGACAAATATAAATAATAATAAAATAACCATAACTCCTTGCACTGTTTCAATAGGACACGACGTTATTTTACAATTATAAATTCGAATTTAATTGAATAAAAAAATAATGATAGTTAATTAATGTCAAATTTTTTTCATGTGCACTCACATCTTTTTGATATGGGACAAGGTGTCTCGTAATTTGTTTTAACTACCAACAAGAAAGAACATAAACACTAGTTCAGTTGAAACTTGTTGAGGGGCATTATAGCTGGGAGTCACTCGGAAAACATCGCTATCCAGAGGCATGTCCGCACTTTCGTCCGCAGCTTTCTCCACTTTACGGACGAAAGTGCTGGTCTTCCCTCCGTTGCACAAATCAGCCCCATCCAAAACCAGAACAAAAACAAGAACAGCCCCAACCACAGCAACTGAACAACTAGAAGAAGATCCCATAACAGCCATCTTGGTCTTTTTCTGGGATAAGGAAGAGCCTACGTGACAGACCCCCCACGAATTCTCACATCAATCGCACTACCCCTTTTATAGGTGAATGTAATACCGAGGAACACGCCCTTCGGGATATAAAATTGCATAAAACGCTTGGAATATCCACGGGAATGTCAACTCTTTTGAGCGCTTCAGTTGAAAAGAGGCTTAGCTTTTTTTTTTTTTTTAAAGGGAATAGCAAATGATTCGGTCTACTTCTTTCCTTCCCTTCTTGATGCGGATGATCTTGAATATGCAGTTCACGAAAAGACAATGGGGGATTTCCTAATGATAACGGCGAAAGAGCACATTCATTTGACTCTTCCTCTGACAACGACTGCAGTTTCATTCGCGTGCAACTGGTTTGACCAACGATGGATGCAGCACGGCCGCTGCCAAGTTCTGGAAAGAAGTAGAATATTGTAAATGATTTTGAAACTCGAAGAGTGGCGACGTTATTTTGGGGTGACGTTAAGGAATGTGGGATTAGGACTTTGTCCGAAGGAGAAAGATTTGGGTCAGTGATCATAGCTTTGATGTGACATAACTGCTTTAGTTGACAATAACACAAAGCATATGCTTTCCGAAAGGAAATTGCTCCAAAAGTCCGAAGGCTTATGTATCTTCTTAAATCACGAGGAACTTACGACATGGTTCTTGATCAGATAAAACCTCTTATTAAGCCAAGGGGCAAAATGTTTGTCTTACATGCATTCATTGCACCATGTCCATGTTCTTGTTCTCTACTCAGACAAGTAGCTCATAGGCTTCTCAATTCATATTTAAATGACAAGGTGAAGATTATATGATATGTTTAAAATCTTCCTTATTTATGTTCTTATTTGTGCTTTCATTTTTTATTTATTTAATCTTGGCAAAATGTACTCATCTTCTTATTTTGTATTATGTAACAACTTTTTTTTTTTTTTTTTTTTTGTATTCAAATTGCACCATGTCCATGTTCTTGTTCTCATGTCAATACGAGTGGAAAGGTGCCCAAAAAAGGAGAAAAAACCTCCTCAAAGCTTACAGCAAAGAAAGCGGTAGCAAGGAAAATCGCAGAGACAAGGAAAGAGACAACAGCCCCAAGGGCCAGCAACAAGCCACTACAAGTGACAAGCAAAAACGACAACCAAAGACCAAGATCAAAAGACCGCAGCAACCGAAGGAGATTCAGCAACCGAAGTTCCCAGGAATAGGCTCTCAGAGAATAAAGAACAGCAAAGTCACTCAAAGATTGAAGGGTGTAATCCCCGGCTTTGTTGTAACCTTCTGTTTCTAGGAGTGTCTAGCACATGATGGAAGGTTAGCGCTTTATCCTTAATGGCTTTATGAAGATAATTCTTCAATGCTGGAAGATAAAGAGATTGGTTGCGGAAGATAATGTTATTCCTTTCTTTCCAGATGATATAACAAACGGCCCCAACGGAAAAACGAGCCAAGGATTGGTAAAAGCCGTCATCGGCAAAATGATTCATGGCCCACTCAAGGTTTTCCAACCACGGTTTGTTTTGCCAAGCAAGATTGCATTTAGCCACCCAATAACGAGCAAGGCTTCCAGTAATTTGGCAAGCAAAAAACAAGTGGTTAATGGAATCTGGTTGAAGAGAGCAAAAGACACGTACTGCATGCTGGATTATGCCATACGCTAATAAAGAGACTTGGGTAGGCAGGTGGTTCCGAGTAATAAGCCACATAAGAGTTTGATAACGAGAGGGCAAGGATGAGCTCCAAATAAAGGAAGACCAAGGCACCACCTGACCCTTTGCACGGATCAAATTCCAGGCAGACGCAATAGAGAACTTGCCCGAGGGATGGCCCAACCACTGGAGGTGATCAGAATCAAATGAGAGTACGGGGGGTGTGTCTGTTCACCCCAATTTGCCAAGGAAATAGCAACAAAAGAAATAGGGCTAAGAAGAGTGAGACCAACCGCGACCAACGCTGAACGAGGTAGACTAGAACGATAAATTTCAGCACCAGAAAAGAAATCGTTGAGCAGCCCCTTCGAGTGCTAAGGGTCAAACCAATAGGAAACCGAGAGTCCATTCCCAATCTTCCAACAAAAATGTTACCAAAATTTATCTCTGAGGAGGAGCAATTTCTTCCAATCCCACGAGCATAAGGTGGGACGGGAAACAATCCAGAAATTTTTATGCTTTAAGAAATTCGAATTGATCCACTTTACTCTTTATCCGTAAAGAGATTCCATAAATGTTTGAGCATGGAAGCCATATTGCTTTCTCGTAAGGTTCGAATCCCAATCTCAATCCCACCTTCATTATGTAACAACTTTAGGTGCTATTGTTTTCTTTAAATTGGGGGATAAAGCTACATGATGGAATTTGAATCCACTTCAAATAAAAGCTCCACGTAAACTTTAGCTGATAATTTGATTAGTGTGATCTTTATATTTTATTTTTTCTTTTTGGTGATAAAATGTCAATACCATCATCTAGAGTAATATAATAAATATAACATCAGTTAGGACAAGAGACCAGCCTAATGTGCGAAAGTGAGAAAGCGCAACGCTAAGAATCCAATTAACAATAAAAGACCATCTAGCACCTGTTCAATTTGAATCCAGTAGGAGCGGGGATATGCCCAAGGGACCATTTTTCTTTTAGTAAGGTCAAAAGCCACCAACAAAAGCTCCCCCAAGATATATTCATCACTAGGAGTAAGTATAGTGTAAATGGGTGATTCCCACCTTAGAACTGAGACTACTCACTAAGTACCAATTTTGGAAAATTGGAACTAAGGACTGTCCATTGGTTCCAAGGATCCATCCAAGAATCAGACAATTAATCTAGTCTAGTTCTCAGGTGGATCCAATGAACTAGTCCCCAATCCCAATGAAATTGTATTCATCAATTAATGTCATGGTAAATATGGTTTTTATGTAGAGCACCAAAGCTTGTTTGGCCTTAAATTCAGGTTGAATTGTAGTCTATTGATTTTAATTAAGGATTGAAAACTATAAGATGGAATGAATAGACAATGCTCATTAGCTAGGAAATTTAATCTCTTTGAAAGTCATGGGGGTTCCTCTTAGGGTTTCCCGACATTGGGAACATGTGAAAAATTAAACTCTACATTAAATCCTAACCTATAGAAGTTAAAATAATAATCACTTGATCCTTCTTTTTTCAACATCAACCTAAATTAATCATGGCAATGGTTAAAGAAAGACCTAATTTTGCTCTTAAAACAAGCAATTGGCTCTTAATTTTGTATCATGACGACAAAGCTTATGGACATCTCCAATGGACATCTCCAATCAATCCTCTCATTCCTCTTCATTTGTTTATTTTGTTTGGGTTGAGGAAGCAAGTAAATTGATTATTAGAATGAACAAAAAATAGGGGGTTTAATCTTATTACACATCCAAGAGACAAAATTAATCAATAATGTCAATAACTAGAAAAAATATACATGTACATATATATTGGTCGAAAAATTACAGAAGAATTAAGTAATTGAGCTATAATTTTTTTTAAAAAATATATATTAATCAGTTTGGATGGGCAGGAGGGTGGTTCTGTGCCTAGAATTGGGAACTAGCAATTTTAATAAATTGGAACTAGAAACTAGACTAGTTCCCATGGGAACCGTCGGTTTTGGGCCCGTCCGATCCTATTCCAAGCGGTTCTCGATTCCTTTGTACACCCCTATTCATCACCGTTCTCATGTCAATCTATATCAAATCATGTGAATCTCATAATTTAATCCGTTTTAAAGCTAAATACAATATAATAACACAATCCCTTTTAGCATAACCTTATCAAATCTTTGAAACGTCTCCAAGAAAGTAGAATCTTGTTGACCTAGTCCACTACTAGCCTTTCTAATTTGCATGAGAATGAAAAGTTATTTTCAACTCGCACCAAAATTAGAGCACAATTAGAATATTTGAATGATAAGTAATTTAAGATTGGTTCAAACGTTATTTCAACTTGTACTAAAATTGGAGCGAAATTAGAATATCCGTATGATAAGCAATTCAAGATTGATTTAAACGTTATCTCCACTAGTGGTACCATTTCTGTTGTCGATATTTATTACTTGAGATTCTTCTTGAGTGCGTGTGCATTTATACTCATCACTTATTGTAATGACACAATTTAGAAATCAAAATATACAATTCTTCTTTGTTCCCTTGTTTTCTTCATCCCTATTTTTATCTTGGTATTAGAGCATGAAAAGGGAAAGCCCATCGACCCAAATATGAGTAACTTGAATTCCTTCTCTTCCAAACAAACTACCGATTAACAACACTAGCCTCTCACTACAGATACCACCACATCGACAACTCCTACAGCTACATCTTAGGTTTATTCCACCTCATCAACTTGTAGGGACATTGACCTAGTCTCTGTTAGCTGTTCAGCTCGCACCAGAATCATAGCAAAATTAGAATATCCGCATGATAAATAAGCCGAGATTGATTCAAATATTATCTTCACCGATGTTACCATTTCTATTGTCAATATTTGTTACTTGAAATTCTTTCTAAGTATATATAAGTCATCATTCATTGTAATAGAGACACAATTCATAAATCAAAATATAAAATTTTCCTCCATTCTCCATGCATCCCTATTTTTACCTACACTTTTAACACAACATGTCCAATATCTTTAATAAAAAAGTATTATTTTATACTTGTGGGACAATGTTAGCATCCATAAATTTCCTATGAAAATCTGCGATTCTACGTGGGAGGCTGATGTGGATGATAATTTGCAACATTCATAAACTGCGGTGGTTAAGATAATTTAATTGTTAATTTTATATCATTGACATCATGAAAATCATTTGTGTGTGATGCTCGTGTCCTTATTTCTCCAAGAAAGAAAGAGGGTGCGAGAAAATGATTCCGGTCGGGAACACAAACTTTCAAAATGTCGAAAAATAATGTAGAAAAGGAAGATCCACTAGATTCTGTACAATCATGATGCACTTCGAATTGTTCACTAATTTATTCAATTTAACTTTATCACATTAATATATTGTTTCCATTCTCTATTGAGAAAGTATGCAAAGCAGTAGTAACTCCTCGCCCTTGTCCTAACAATAGAAACCAAATGCAGAGGACGTTATGATTGCTTGTTAGGTGTCTTAGAAAGAGATTAATCCATGATAATTCTGAATCCATGAGAGAATTGGCCAAACTAATAAAGAAGAGATCTTGAATTCCTCCTCTGATAACTCTTTAGCCCATTTTTGCTCATAAATAGACACCCTGAATGGCCCGATTGATACGAGACTAACACAAGCCATAAGCCAATATTAAGCTAAGTATCAAGTTTCCTATATGCAATATCATTGCGATCACTACCCTTTTTGCATGACTAGAAAAGACAATTATCCAATTCATATATGCACAAAAAAACACTCAACATGCCTACTTTGTTTTATTCCATAAAATTATATTATCAGTAATAAAATTCACGCGATATGATCAATTAATTAAATTTTCGATAAGACAATGGTATGCACGCCGATCAAAATCCTCCCGACACAATAAAGTAAAGATCGAGCACTCACTGATAGACTCCGGACGAGGACTTGCACCAAACGAATGAAGTGGAATTGTCATTGACGATCGTGTGAATGCCTTGAGAGTCCACTGTCCCATAACTCTCCAAGCCATCATCGGCGCTCGTAGTAGTCCCCGTCCGTTCCTCTTTTTCTTTTTTTTTTTTTTTTTCGTGCTCGTCTCCTCATTTATGTTAGGCTCCCTTTATTTTGCAAAAAATAAATAATTTGAAAAATACTTTTCCCCATTTGATATCTTCAATTTTAGTTTTCTTAACCTGAGGTTCTCAATTTGATCTGAAAGTATACACTCCTGCTCAGGACTACCTCACGTCTTTTTCGTTCAGTGAATCATCGGATGTCTATTTACATGGCCCGTTCATTCAGAGGAATTTACCCTAAGAATTATTGCATGTTAAACTAAAAAAATTTATTATGATTGTGACCTGAAAAGTTTGTCCTCCCCATGTATCTTTTCAGATATGACAAAAACTCATGAACGCAACATGTTTTACCGAAATTTCTTGTAATTGTATTGAGAAATAAATTATAATTCATCGGCAAAAGTTTTACGGTCATGTTCATTAGGAACTTCAGCAAACAAGAATATGTAGTCTACCGAAATTCAAGAATGAATATTTTATTCACCAAAAAAAAAAAAAAAAAACATAGTGCATTAAACTTGAACGAGCCTACTGACCAAAAAAAAAAAAAAAAAAAAACTTGAACGAGCCTAATTGCAGAACTTTCAATTGCTTGGAAATGCATTGAGGAAATCCAAAGAGAAAACTTGTCCTGTCCTATGATGGCCATCAAATGCTTGTAGAATCATTAGCCGGATGCCAGAATCTATTGAAGAACCACATTGAATCGGCTTCCACTGCATATCCATCTTGATTTCTGTGCCAATTATAATATGCGTGTGTTCGGTTCTTGATATCAAAAATCGCATGCCCAAAGCTGGCTTCACGGTAGGCCGAGTAATTTGGCTGGGGTTCGGTCATGCTGCATAACAAAAACAGATATTTACACGATCCAACGGCTACCCAGAAAAGTCATGAATAAGTTAGTAATTTGTGAGGTAATTCGTCTTACTTGATGGCCAAACCTTCAAGATTGCCTCCATCACCAATTGTTATGTACACTGGAGCTGATAGATCATGAACAGGGACGCACAAGCCGTTCACAATGTTGTATTCAATGTTGGATACACGTTCCTGTGACACTCATCAATCAGCCAGCGAGTTCTTATGTTCAAACTAGACAAACAAACAAACAGAATTTCTAATTTCCTGATCATCCCCACAACAATTCGTACATGGAAAATATAAATTGTGTATTTTTATTTTGTTGGACAGAAATCTCTATCGCTGTCAGCGTGTTAATTTTGTCTCCTCAGAAGACATTGAAGTTGATAGTTTGATTGGACTAACTAATCAGAGTTGGCTTTATGCATCTTCGTATGGCAAGGCTATAACCATAATAGAGCTGATAGTTTAGATAATAAGGAAAAGGAAACAGTTCGACTTACAGATCGTTCATAGGCGTGGACGTGACCTGACAACACCACATCTACTTTGTATTTTACAAACCAGGGTTCGAACATCACTCTCATGGTTTCTCCTTCCATGTAGTGATAGCTGTTGCTATTGTACCACGGAGAGTGCAACATAACAATCAGCCATGGTGTCTCGGACCTGTTAACTTTCGGTAGCTCTTCTTCAAGCCATTTGTACTGGGGAGTATATTTACCTTTGGAGCGAACAGAGGCAAAAGGAAATAAGCAGAAGTGAGCCGTGACATTCAATAAGTATTGGCATTCTGAGATGCATGCCTCTATTGTTCTTCTTGGTATAACCGTATCATAATTACTTCATATCAAAATGATGTTAAGGCGTAACAGACTTTCATTTCCATGACTAAATATTTGAGTTCATTGATGAATGTATGCTCCCACTTCTACGTGCAGTCTATTCTTGAAAGAATGGATCTGCTTTCATCCGTAGATATCAAAATAATATTGCATATTGATTCTTCATCTATTTGACCTTGCAGATAAATGAATGTTGTTATTGTGTCCAGTAAATTATCTCATAAACACGAGAGGTTCCGTAGAGTAGCATCTCATTCTCATCTATGTTGACAGGATAGTCAAGGATGTAAGATCATACCGTATGCAGAGTATGATGATAAGACTATGACGTAAGCCGAAGCTCTCTTGATCGAGTACCAAAAAGGTGCAGTGCTGTTTGATGCTCTATAAGGAACGTGGTATCTGTTCGTAAAAGGCTTGAAGGGTTTATTTTCTCCCTGCAGAGAAAAAATAGAATGAACCACATCATCAGTCGTGTCCTTTATATGAACTCATACATCCTGAAACTTCCATGATAAGAAGATGATGGTCTAGGTAATAAATGGGAAGTGGTGGTGATAGAATCAAAGGGTGAGGACTTCGTTCCCCTGCATATTTCCCGTAACATCATAACAACTGATATTGGAAAGAGTCCTATGTTTTATCGAAACTACACTGCCTGACGGTCTAAGTTCTATCATCGTCTTGCCTTGCATAAACCACAAGAATTGAATTTTTTACTTCCTTCAGTTGCCCAACTTGCCAATGAAAAGAAATAATGCAATGTGATGACATGGAACTTGGATGGGAGTTCTTAGCTACCAAAAGCAGCGAAGGATTGTTTGATCTAGCAACCAGTATCAAGCAAATTACCAATTGATCGGTTAGTAGAGAATTTATGCTGTAATGAATCATCGCAAAAATGAAGGGATTAAGGCTTGGTGACTCTGAATGTGAAATAGACATGTCCTGGGAGAAGTACAATGCTAGCACTCACAATTTCGGGAGCAAAGTCGAGTTCGTGATTTCCTGTTGTCCATATCCAGGGTTGATAAGCTACACTTCTTTCGACAAACCTTGCCCATGCATCCCACCTCGTGTTGTCGTGGTTGGGATAATTATCAGCGTACGACAAGTCTCCAACAAACAATACAGCCTGTCCTTTCTGGGGATTATTTTCGTAATGGATGAGTGTTTGGTTTGAATCATAACTCTGACCAAGATCCCCTGCAATGTTCATCGGTATGCTAAGCATAGAAAGGTGTAGGACCCCAGATGCACGTAAAATAACTGCACAACTTAATTTGCTGCGACTCGCTAATGAACTTGATTATCAAAACCAAATGATTCTGCCAATTTTATCGTCCATAGACAGGAACGGGCTTTGAAGTTTCCCTGAGTTAACGACTACGCATGCATGAACACACGATTTAATTACCAATGAGACCGAAAGTGTATGGAACATCAGGGCCAACCTCCGGAGGAGTCATGAACCAGAACTGTCGGACCGTATGTCCAATTCCAACCTCATAATAGTATTTGGTGTCGTACTGCCAGCAGACGAAACAAACATCAGCAACGTTTACCCAATTTTACACGCCAAGCACCAAAAAGTTAATATTTCAGGAGGAATTGAAAGATTTACCATCAAATTGTTGAGGGTGCAATGGTGGATGTAACCAGAAGTGTAATTGTAGTACTTGTAACGATTAACTTTGCCCTTTTTAGTTTTCTTGTGCTCACTGTTTTCACTCCAGTAGCGCACTACACTGGACCCAGGTTCATCAGGAGTCACCCATGACACGATCACCCCTTTTCCCTCATGATCTCCTTGTGTTATGTGTACCTATAGACTCGCGCACCAACAAACCAAATCAGAAACCACAAAGAAAAGAACAAAATCAACAACAGTAACCTCTAACATTAATCACATCATATTTGAAACCGAATTAGCCGATTCAAGCTGGTCCTAGCGTGTCTCAACATGTTAATGTCAACCTCTTCACAAGTCAAAAAAAGGGTTTTAAAGCCAAAAGGAACAGAAGAAAAGCTTGCGCTATACTTAGGCAAGAGCGGGAACACAAGCTAATTTGAGACCTGTTGGGGTGCATTATAGCCAGGAGGCACTCGGAAAACATCGCTATCAATAGGCATGTCCACAGCTTTCTCCTCTTTGCGCACGAAGGTGCTGGTCTTCCCTCCATTGCACACGTCAGCCCCATTTAAAACCAGGACGAGCACAAGAACAGCCCCGACAACAGCTACCGAACAAGAAGAAGAAGATCCCAGAACAGCCATCTCGGTCTTATTCTGGGATACGAAGAGCACAAGAGCCTAAGCGCCGCACTCCCCACGAAATCTCACGTCAATCGCACTACCCCTTTTATAGGTGAATGTAGTGCCGAGAAACGCGCCCCATCAAAATAGAAAGAAGGAGGGATTTTGCATAGAACTCGGGGAATATCCACGGCACTATGCGCATATACACTATACAGGGTAAATGTTAACTCTTCCGAACGCTAAAATTAGAATGTCGCAGCTCCTCACATATGAAAAGAGGCTTAGCTGTTTTCGAGGGAATACTTTCTTTCTTTCCCTACTTGATGAGGATGATCCTAGGTATGCAGTTGACGTTGAAACCATGGGGAGACTTCGTAACAATAACGACAGAAAAAGCGCATCATTTGCCTCTTCTTCGGACAAGGAGAAGGAAGGCCATAATGTTCTCGGACAATTGGGTGTCGCCACTACCAGTTTCTTTCGCGTGCAACTGGCTTGGACCATCGATAGATGAGGCAAAGAATCGGCCGCTGCCAAGTTCTGTAAAGAAAAAAAGAACAGCGAGAAATGACTCTGAAATTCGAAAGAGTGGCGACGTGATTTGGTGGTGACATTATGGAATACGGGATTAGGACATGTTTCTTAATCAGTTAAAACTTCTCGTTACGCCAACGGGACAAATGTTTGCTTTACATGCATTAACTGCAGCACGTGTCTATGTTCTATTTCTCTACTCAGACAAGTAGCTTACGAGCTCCTCAATTTTATTTAACGACAAGGTGAAGACTATATGATATTATTAAAAATTCCCTATATTAGTTCCTATGTGTGCTTTCATGTTTCTTATCAAATCCTATTATTTTATGCGCTTGAAATGTTGTATATACTCATCTTATTATCCGTTTTATATCACAATTTTAAGTACTATTGTTCGTTTATTTAGTCAAAAGATGAACCTATGTAATAAATTTTAAATCCACTTTAAATAAAAAGTCACGTAAACTTTAGCAGATAAATTCCTTACCCAAAATTTTTTTCCTTACCCAAAAACTTTAGCAGATAAATTGTTTAATGTGAATTTTATATTTCAGTAAATTTTTTTGTGAATAAATGTCAATACCATCATCTAGGGTAATGTAATAAATACGATAATAGTTTCTCCTTGGACAAGAGGCCTGCCAAATTTTCTCCGGGAAGGGAGACAAGCGACACGATGGAGAAGCGCCTGTCCCATTCCAATCCAGTCGGTGCACGGGATGATATCCGCCCGACGGACCAATTTTCTTTTATTAAAGTAAAGCCACCAACGGAAGCTCCCCTCTATATATTGTCACCACCATTTTCTTGTCAATCAGTATCAAATCATGTGAACCCACCTTTTAAATCCCCTCTCGGCTATAATTACCAAATGCAAACCACGACATTTTCTCATCCGTGACCATTGCAACCCGGCTCTTAAAATGTTTTAAAGTGGCGTAACCTTTTATACTTAAGACAGGTCTAACACAACCTTTCAAACGTTTTAGAAAAATGCAGAACTTTATATTTGTGGAGTGATTTTGGAAACCGTTAAATCTTCTGTTAGAATTCGCCATGTACAGTCCTACGTGGAGGGCGATGAGGATGACAATTTGTGACATGTAATCGTGCCGTGTCATAACTTGTGATTGATTAAAATAATTAAATAACTAATTTGACGACATTGATATTAGAGGTGACTAATTTCCGGTTACAAATTGGAAATGGAACTAGAGGGACAGCTCCTAGTTTTTGGAATAGAACCACTGGTTTGGACCAGTCTAGTCTTAGATGGGCCAATGGAACCGGTGTTTTTCATTTTTTGTTTTTTTTAACCTCTGTGTTGAATTTGAGAGCTCACTGCTTCACCTTGTGACGGTCAAACGTTTTCTTCGTAGGTATGTGAATTATTGTTGGGTTTCTTTTCGTGGATTGTTTGAATCATTTTATTCATTTTTATTACCTTTTTCTTTTGTTGATAGATGTGCTAGTTAACGCAATACATTGTGAATGGGCAAGCATTACAGACTTTATGCTTAAGAGTATAGTCATGCTTGAGAACTCAGGGCTTGGAGCAAGCGATAAGGTCTGTTTCAGATCTGTAAAAGAGGGTCTGTGAAGAAACAAGGTTCATGCACAATTAGGTCCAATCTAGGTGGACGGTTACACATATAAAATCATAAATTGGACAAAAAATCACCGATTACAGAAATTTGAAAATGGAAATCGAACCCTGTCCCAAAAATCACCTAGAACCGGCCATTCCGCCTTGGTTTGCGCAGTTCCTTTTTATCTTCCTTAACTAACGCGGTGAAAGTCAATAGCTTGCGATACTTATATCATTATTTCTCCAACACAAAAGGTGAGCAGGAAAAATGATTGGCATCAGGAATACAAACCATGAGAATCTCGAAGCATAATGAAGAAAAGGAAGATCCACTAGATTGTGTATAATCATGATGCACTTCAAATCTAGTCACTAAAAAATAATTATGACTGTTATGCTAGCAAAGCCCATAAAAAATGTCCATGTCAACATCAGCAGTGTCATGTAAAACTGTCAGTATTTGCAGCAATTTCTGATCTAAATTGGTTATTAGATTAAATCGGTGCTAATGTAAAAAGGTTTTTGAGCCAATTAAAAAGTTTATGATTGAATTGATATTAATGTAATATGTGTAAGAGTTTTTATGGTACTTTTTCCTAATAAGTGACGACAGTGTCTCCCGAATGCTCCTCCTTCTGGGTCTTTTCGCTCCAGTACTGCGCGCAATTGGAGCCGGGTTCATAAGGAGTCATCCATGACAGAATCACTGCCTTGCCGACACGATCTCTTTGCGTTATGTGAACCTGAAACACATTGCTCGAGGCGAGGTTTAATAACCGATCCTGCAGAACGCGAACCAATTTTCTTTTGTGAAGAGGAAAAGCAGAAAATTGAAACCACCTGTTGCGGCGCATTATATCCGGGAGGTGCAGCAAAGACATCACTGTCGAAAGGCATATCTAGAGATGGCCAATCTTTCCTAACAAAAGGACCCGTGGTTCCTCCATCGCAGAACACAGCAACAACCAGGACACATTCAAGAACAAGCGCGAACGATTGCGGACCCATCACTTCTCAGCCTGTGATTTTTCATTAACTTTTGGTCAAGACTCAAGTGCTCACATTTATGTGGTAGGTTCACCTCGATTTTGGGGGAATATTCTGACCTTCCCAGGAATTTCAGGGATTATTTAGCTCACCTGAATTTGATCGCTCAGAATCCGGATCGCATGCAAGCAGTAAACTAAACAGGAAAGATTTTTTATTTTTATTTTTATTGGATCTATCCAAATTTTTCACGTCTTCAATTTGATATGAAATTACACGCTCCTGCTCAAATTGCCTCACTTGTTTTTGGATCAATGAATCATCAGATATCTGTTTTCTCTGTCTAGGAAAGCACGTCTTTGTCCATTAGAAGGACTTTACTCTAAGAATTATTACATGTTAATCCAGAAAACTGCATTATGATTATGCCCAGAAAAGTATGTCCTTCATGTGTAGCTTTTTAGATATGATAGCACTCATCACCGCAACATAGGAATTGTGTAGAGAAATCAAAATTTTTATTTATCATGGCAATTCTTATAGACATGTTTATTAGGAATTTCAGCAATCAAAATATGTATATATCGAAATTCCAAAATGAATATTTCGTTCAAAAGAAAAGAAAGCAACTCTAATACTAAAACATAGTACAAAAAACTCAAACGAGCCCATTTGCCGAACTTTTATTTGCTTGCAAATGTATTAAGGAAATTCAAAGAGAACTTTTCCTGTCCTATGACAATCGTTAAATGCTTGTCGAATCGTCAACTGGATGCCAGAATCTATTGAAGAACCATAGAGAATCAGCTTCCACTGCATATCCGTCCTCATTTCTGTGCCAACTATAATATGCATGCGTTCGGTTCTTAATATCGAATATCGCATGGCCAAAGCTGGCTTCGCGGTAGGCTGAGTATTTTGGTTGGGGCTCCGTCATTCTGCGTATAAAATCAGATATTTTCACGATCCAATGGCAAACCAGAAGAGTCATAAATAAGTCAGGCAGTGTTTTGTGAGGTAGATCATCTTACTCGGTGGTCAAACCTTCAAGATTGCCTCCATCGCCAATGGTTATGTACATTGGAGTTGATTGATCATGAACAGGGACACACAAGCCGTTCACAATGTTGTATGCAAGGTTTTTTTTTTTTTTTTTTGGTCGGAAAAGCATATATATTAACTTGAAAAGGAAGTACAGCCCGAAAGAAGGGCGTCATTACAGAGTAAATCGGAAAATGCGCGCAGAGGGTTGAGAGCCCAGTTAAGGGGGAGGAGGCCTCTTCCGTGGGCCTTGGCGGCCCAGTTAGCTAGGACATTGCTCTCTCGTCGACAGTGATGCAGAGAGAGATGAGGAAAACAGGGCAGGAGGGAATCGATTTCGGCGAAGAGGGCTTGACAGCTCCATGGAGGCGAACGGCTTCTATTCACTGTGTCAACGAGGATTAAACTGTCTGATTCGAGGTGCAGGTGAGAATCTATTTGCTGTTGATGGATGAGGTGCTTGAGCGTTTGTAAAAGTGCTTGAGTTTCTGCTTCAGTTGCGGTGAATGCGGGAACAGTGAGTGTGAATCCGTCTAGCATCTTGCCTGTGTGATCTCGGAATATACTTGCAATCGCACCTGTATGATTAGGGCTGATGAAAGCAGCATCCATATTGATCTTTATGGTACCTTGTTTTGGAGGTTGCCAGGAAAGGTGTCGGCTTTGGGGGGTCGGACCGGATGAAGAGGCGATCTGCTGTGAACTGAGATAGAGGGCGGCCATATGCAGAGCAGTGTCAATGAGGAGATTTGGATTTGTTCTGTAATTGTGAAAGATAAGGTGATTTCGGGCTCTCCATATGTGCCATAGCAGAGCTGCAATGGTCTCAAAGCTAGGTACGTTCCCCTTCTGGTCTATAATATATGCAAGCCATTGATCAATGCTGATTATTGATGAACTGGGAAAGGTTAGGTTGACCTTCGGGTGACTCCAAATCGATCTAGCTGATGGACAAAGTAGGAATAGGTGTTCTGTGGTTTCGAAAATACTGGCTGAGCATAGTTTGCAAGAAGGATAAGTGATAATACGGCGATGAAACAAATTGGCTTTAGTTGGTAATGCTTTATGACATAGAGACCATAGGAATGTTCGAATTTTGGGTGCTGTGTTTGTTTTCCATATTTGCTTCCAGACTTTTGATGGAGGTGTGTAAGAAGTAGAGGGTTGGGGATGAACCTTTGGAGATGCCGATTGGGTGATAAAATGGTAAGCACTTTTAACAGAGTAGTTCCCATCATGTGAGGCTATCCAGCAGAGTCTGTCTTGAGTGTTGACTGTCCATAACTGAATTTTTAGAATTTCATCCACTATTTGAGGTAGAAATATGCTGATGAAGGAGGGCTGCATTCTGGGCATTCTGTTCAGGAAGGATGTAGTCCGCAACCATTTTAGGCTCTTCACTCTTTGCTGGTCCCCCTAGCATGCCAATGTTTAACCATTTGTCTTCTCTAGCATTAATAGAGGATCCATTTCCAACTGACCATTGAAGTCCCTCAGAAATAGAATCTCGGCCAAGGAGTATACTCTTCCAACCCCAAGAGGGTCGATAGCCCTGATATGCTTTCTAGAAAGAAGTAGATTGGAAGTATAAAGCTTTAAAAACAGTGGCTAATAATGAGGTATTGTTGTGAAAAATCCGCAAGGCTTGCTTTCCCAATAAGGCTTTATTGAAAGAGATGAGATCTCGGAAGCCCATTCCTCCTTTTCCCTTGCTAGTTGTTAGGAGGTCCCAACTTTTCCAATGAATAACAGATCATTCTTTCGTCTTTGTTCCACCAAT
>CM024617.1:27301485-27332614 GCA_014182575.1 Eucalyptus decipiens
TTTTTTATTAATTAATTATTTCAAGTGGTATAATTATTCATTTTTATGAAAATATTGTTCAAATTAATTATTTTTTGTGAGACAGATGGCGTTGGAACTAAAGATAAAAGAAGGACACCCCTGACTTCTCGGATGATGTATAGCAATAATTGCATCCGACTTGTGTGAATGAGCAATATATACTCACTACGATCAAGCCCCTTGATACACACCCGATTGCCGACTTTTCAGTTATCTCAATTCGTGCCTGTCTGACCCAAAAAAAAAAAAAAATTCGTGCCTGTTATCATTCATCTTGTTTCATGCTTACTGGTATCCAGCAAAAGTACTGTTCCTTGCCTTTTAAATATAACCAAAACTTTGGATCCCTTTCGTTAGCTAAAAACATTAGGATAATAATATAAATGATCCTTGAACTTTAGCTTAATGTGCAATATGATTCATGAGCTTTTGATTTATTTAATGTGATTCATGAATTTTTGGTACATGTTCTATTTAACTCTATGAAAATATTAAATATCGGTATTTCATTAATCAAGTTTAGGGACAATATTATACATTTTTATATAGTTTATGAACTAAATGGAATATATACCAAAGGTTTAGAGATCACATTGAATAATTAAAAGTTCATGAATTATATTATATATTGGGTCAAAGTTTAAGGATTACTTGTGTCATTTTCCCAAAATTTATCATAAAGAAATTATTTTTCATAGAACTTTTTTTTTTTAGTTTTCATTTATTTAGTGGTTTAGGGAAAGTGATTTCCTTTTTATCAGAATGACCAATCTAAGGTTGTTATCAATCCATGGATAATGTTTTCCGTAAATCGATAAGTTTTCTATCATCGAAATATCGAAAAGTTGGAAAACCATATTTTGAAAATAGTGTTCTTTCATTTATCTCCGTTTTCAAAGCCAAACAAAAAATCCTTATCTTGAATCTACGCAAAACCCTTTTTTTTTCATTAAAAAAACCGAAGTCATCCTTTTGGTGTGAGAAATTTACTTTCTGAGTGAAGCATGAAATGGGTTTATGAGCATAACCATTTCCAATTTTGTATGAATATTAGAACTATCTATGGCTAAAGTCCTAAAAGTTGCGACTGTTCATCCCCATGTTATAGGAATGTTGTTTCGGTATTTAGCTTGCAAGTTGCATTATTTAATAGCTTAAAATCAATTAGCAAGGTTCATAAAAAGAGCAACTATCATGTAGAGTAATCTTCTTTGCACTGTTTTAAATGTGAAGCACTGAACGAACCTAAAATAGTATCTCAACTAACGAAACGGTATGATTCCCAATTTATAATATTTTGCATGAGAGGAAACTTGCCGCATTCTATTTTCCACTTCCATACAATAAGTAAAAAGGGAAATGATAAATAAAGACTCTATTTATTTTACAAAAATTGAATGATTTGGAATAAATATATATATTTAAATAGTCGCATGTATCGCTTGAAATAATTAGTGCACGGAATATGTTTTCACAATCGAATGCAATTTATATTTAACCGTTTCTGTGAATTATGAAATATCTTCTATTAATTCATTTTTGTAAGTAATATAAACAATCATTTTTAGAATAATGTTTTCTAAATCATTCATTTTTCGCGAAATAGACGCATCCTAAGTAATGTATCAAGGATTAAAAAATGTGAAGTGGTAAAAATATGTATGTGCATAACCTGCATCTCTTTGCAGATCAAGTTATCGTTATTAAGAGAGTGTAATCCACAATCATAAACCTAATTCACAACCATGCTTTAGATGCTTGCCTATGATACGGCTTTTAATACCAAAATCGAATTTCCCATTAATGAGATTAGTTTTAGTCAAAGATCGCAAACGGAAGGTGAAGCTCTTGCACCGGAAGAACGTGTGGCTATGCTCTTGGACTAGGCTATTTGGAAGCAGCCATTTTTTCAACACGCCCTAGTGCTCGGTCAGAGAATTGAGAATTCGGTGAGATGTCACCCTCGCAATCCGCGATCGAGATCTGCGAATTGCCCTTTGGTTCGCACTTACTCTTGTTTACTTTTCAAAAGGAGAACAATTAAAAATCGATTTTTAAAAAATCAAAAATTATAGAAAGGAGTGTATATAAAGAAAAAAACACAAAAGTAAAAACCGAAAAACCTAATCAAACAGAACCAAATCAAACTGGGATTTTGGTTCAGTTCGAATTAGATTTCAATTCAATTCAATAAATTTCTTTATCGATTCATTTCGGTTCGATTTTTTTAAAAAACTGAACCAAATCGAATCGAATCGAACATTTGCACCTTTGCACTCCATTGTTAAGGGTCTCGTTTTGCTACCGTTCACTCTTCAAAAAGGAGATGAATTTACCGACCCGAAAGATTATAAGAAAAACAAAGGAGATGATTTGAAATTCAATAGTTATTTCTCATTTAGCAAATAGAAATAATCAGTAAGGACCTTTTTTATATACTACCCGAATCAATTCTAACGCTTTTTTTTTCTTCTAGAAACATCAATGTTAGATATATATAAGTACAGTTTTTTAAACCTAATTAATGTAGAAGGTAATGGTTCTTCAATAATGTGAGAAAATTGGAAGAGAATGCGCCTCAATTACAGAGATGTGTTCTATTCCACTTTCTTATTGCAAATTTATAATAATTTGGATATGTTATGTGATTGAGATAAGAAAGCGTCCTCGCTGCGGTTATTATTGGATATGTCATCTGCGTACTCTTAGTCTTCACAACGTGTGAATGCTGTCTTCAAAAGTCATTCGAAATATTCTTTCGAGCTTGGGAAAAGCAAAACTAAAGATGAACCTTAGCGGCGACTGGATCGGAAAACAGGGCCTGGGTAGTGCGCTTGGACTTTTGGAACTACTCGTTATTTAAATAAGTACTGCTGGGGCAGGACGGCTTACCTGGACTGCTCCAGAGAGATGTCACTATTAGTCAATGTTGATCTCGCGGATGGAATCGACTCGCTACTGTTTGGTAACGACCTTTTTATATATTCCATGAATCAATTCTAACACTTTTTCTTTCCCTAGAAACATCAATGTTAGATATGTAATTAATTTTTTTTTAATCGAATTAATATAGAAGGTAATGGTTCTTCAGTAATGTAAAGAGAATTGGAAGAAAATGAATGTTTGTGATGATGCGCTTCAATTACAAAGACGTGTTCTATTCAACCTTCTTATTATATATTTACACTTTGTGAAAAATTACAAGTCATGCTTGAAAATCTGTTATCCTAGCTCACGAGTTTTTAAAATTTTCGGATGTCCACTTCTAATAATTCTCTCGAAATGGGAGACATTTTAAGGTACCTTAACGTACCATACCACTATTTCTTTACGGTTATTTTATACTTAATTACTTACGTCATAAGTTGATTTACGGCATTCTTGTATTCGATGAAGATAACGCGTCGCACACTGCACAGTACCCACACCTCCAAAAGCTTCTTTTAGGGTCGGATCTGACGTGCATCTAAAACATGTTGTGTGAAGCAGGGCTAATTCCCCAAAAAAAGGACCAACGTGAGATCGGTGGACAAATCTGATCTAAACCTTTTTTTTTATCTTGTAAAAATACACCAACTTAAGGTTGCGTGACAAATCTGGCACATATTTTTTTATTATATAAAAACACAAACTTTAGGTCAAGAGACAATTTTGATCCCAACTTTTTTTTTATCTTAAAAAAATCACCAACTTCACTTAAATTCTAAATCTGGCCTCTCTTAACTTAGATCCATTGATTGTCCTTAACAATAAATCTATGTGCACTTGCTAGCTGGATTTAAAGCACTATTCATCATTGAGCCATAACTTGGAGAATAAGGATGAAACAAATTGTTTATCGTCTCCTACACTTCACTAACAAGTCGAAAAATCTCAAGATTGAATTGTTTTGGCTAGACTTTGTCGTTTGATTGTAATATGAAGCTATAGGCCACTATCCATCAAGAGACACCATAAATGAGATCCGTTAAGCTCGCAGTTAGAACATTTTTTTTTTTTCTAAAACAAGGTTAACTTCAAATAGAAATTTAATGTAGGGGTCAGATTTGAAATAAGGGTGAAGGTTTATGATTTTTTAGGAGACAAAAAAAAAAAATTAAGGTCGGAATTATCACTCTTGTCCTTTGACATAAAGTTGGTATTTTTTTTTTTTTTTGAATTAGCCCATGCGAAACATAATCCATGTCCCGTCTTGTCCGGGCTTTTTTTTTTTTTTTTTGGGTCCCTGATATGTCTGGGTTTGGGTTGATAGTAAATGCAGTTGCCGTAATTGAGAAAAAAAAAGAAAGAAGTCTAGGACCAAACCCATGATGTTCACGACAAAGAAAAATCAAAGTTAAAGATGTGACGTTCTGCTTTATCCGTCTTTTATTTTTTCATGTGTAATTGAGAAAGAAAAAGTCTACTCACCATCCCCTAAATCCTTTTATTAATCGAGCACTAAACTGGTAATGCAATTGTAGATAATAAATTTAGAGATAAGTACACTAAAAATTTAAAATTTATCATGAGAGTACGGAAACTTTCAAAAAGTACAATTATATTCTAAAATCTTGAAAAATATAATTAAATCCTAAAAATTTCAAAAGATGATATCAACGGAAGGACTTGATTTAATTAATTTAACAAATTTTATAATTTAATTACATTTTTTTCAAAGTATTAGAATTGAATTGTACTTTCGTGATAATTTTAAGAACTTAATTGTACTTTTAAAAGTTTTAGAACTTAATCAGTACTTTCGTAATAAAGTTTTAAAACTTAATTATATTTTGTGAAAATTTTAGAACTCGATTGTACTTTCATATCAAATTTTAAAATTTCCTATACAGTTTTCTCATAAATCTAAAAGAATGTAGGGTGTGTTGTTTAGGACACCTATTAGCAAATCAAATATATAAAAAAAAAAAAAAAAGGATATTGATGAGCGAGTTTCTCTCGTAATATATTTGCACATGCACCGATAGCAATATATCGTTAAGGCTCTTGTTTGGATTTTACTGACGAGTATTTATGGGATGAGCACCAATAGCAAAAATAAATAATAAATATCGTTAGGGCTCTCATTTGGACATTACTGATAAATATTTCTGGGACATTCGTTGGGAAACTGATCTAGCAAAGTCGTCGCAGTCTTTTTCTTTCTTTTGTCAAAGAGCAAGTTGTCGAATTCACGAAGCACTACTTTTAATGTTAGGTAAACTGAGGCTTGGGGACATTGATTTTGTCTTAATCGCAATTTGTTAATAGACACTCATTAAGCACTTGAAAGAAGAAAAAAAATTTTCATCTTAAAAAAAAAATTATTCTCACATTTACATTGGAGATAAAATATATTTTTCTTATTTAGTATAATTTATTTATTTATTTTTTTGGTTGGTCTTACTCTAAGTCTACTCTAATACTCACCCTCAAACTTTGCCATCTTCCTTGCGAGGGTGTGGGGAGTCGAAACCCACTCCTGAAATGAAATTGTTTCCATCCCAATCCCCCTTGAGAAGGTGGGGATTTAAACCCCCAACCTCCTCATTCCAAGTTGGAATGGTGGCCATGAGACTTCTTATTTAGTATAATTAATAAGTGCACTAAGGGTACTCGTTGATAAGATTTTTTTTTTTTTTTGGTTAAGCAGGTTTTTTTTTTTTTTTTTTTTGTTAGTCCTACTCTAATTTTATTCTAACACTTACTTTCAGATTTTTGCCCTTATCTCGTTGTAAGGCATGGGAGTCGAAACCCACCCCTGAAATGAAATCGTCCCCACCCCAATCCCCCTAAGAAAGTGGGGATTTGAACTCCCAACCTCCCCTTCCAATTTTTTTGGTGGTCTACTCTATTCCTACACTACACTTACTCGATTTTTGCCCTCTTGCGGGCGTGGGAGTCGAAACCCACTCCTAAAACTTACGCGTCCCCATCCCATCCCCCTCTGAGAAGGTGGGCACCTCCCCCTTCCATGTTAGAAAAGTGGCCACTGGGGCGAATCCCAGTGGTTCCCCTTCCAAGTTGAAAGGTTCAATAATTTCTCACTGAGATGATGACCATTAAAGAAATTTGAGTATGTGCATTAAAAAGAAAAGCAAAACTAAAAACAAAAATCCGGTGCCTTAGGTGCCTATAAAATGATGGGAGCATCATACGTTCACCCTCAAGTTCCTCCCCCTTTCGACCCAAAAAAAAAAAGTTCCTCCCTCTCTCTCTTTGTGCATTCATCAATGGCGGACGAAGTGAAGGTGTTCTTCCTCTTCTTGGAAGAAGGCCAACCCCCGATCGGCATCGCCCGTCTCTTCGCCTCCCACGGCGTCATGTCCACCATCGTCGCCGCCCCTACCAACATCCTCTCGGTCCAACGCTCCATCGCCCTTGACCAAGACTCGGGTCCGCCCATCTCCATCCACACCCTCGAGTTGCCCCCAGGCTCCGACATGTCCGCCGCCCCCTTCCGTGACACCTCCATGCTCCGAGAGGCCCTCAAGCTCTCGCTCATTGAGAGACGACCTGATTGCATCGTCGTCGACATGTTCCACCACTGGTCGGCCGATGTCATTGACGAGGTGGGAGTTCCCAGGATCGTGTTCATTGGGAACGGCTGCTTCTCTCGGTGTGCTCAAGAACCCGAATCCGTTCATCATGTTAAGTTTGGGCTACTGGACAAGTTTACCCCGAAACAGTACCTGGCCACAGCAGGTCTCCTGGCTTCTGGCAATTCGTACATTTGGGCGCATGGAAAAACCTTGGAGATGGTGGAATCGGAATGCGACCCGTTTGAGATCCCAGGCCTGCCGAAGGCAATCAAGATGACAAGGTCGAGGCTTCTGCATGTTCACAAGCATCCAGCGGGTGGGATGTGGACTTCGGAGGACAGGGGTCTTGGGTTTCTGGTGAATAGCTTTCTTGATCTGGAACCAGCTTGTGCGGAGTATTTCAAGAAGGAGATGAGGAAGGAAGCTTGGGTGGTCGGACCAGTGTCGCTGCGCACTGCGGAGGATAAGGCCGAGAGAGGCCGACAAGATGATACTGATGAGCAAAGTTGGTTGAGCTGGCTCAATGATAAAGAAGCCAACTCCGTTCTTTATGTTAGTTTTGGGAGTCTGGCCAGGTTGACTCCGGAACAGCTCTTTGAGATTGCATATGGTCTCGAGGCTTCGAGCTGTTCGTTCATTTGGGTGGCTGGGAAAATCCTCGAGTCGTCCGAAAATGGAGAGGAAGGCCGAGAGGATTGGCTTCCGAGCGGGTTGGAAGAGAGATTGAAGGAGTCCGAGAGAGGGTTGATCATCAGAGGATGGGTGCCGCAGCTGTCGATTCTCGAACACCCTTCGGTGGGTGGGTACATGACGCTCTGTGACTGGAAGTCGATCCTGGAAGGCGTGAGCGCTGGTGTTCCGATGGTGACTTTCCCGCGCTCGGCTGAGCAGCTTCTCAATGGGAAGCTGGTCGTTGACGTGTTGAAAATTGGGGTCCAGGTCGGGAGCATGGAGTGGACATCCTGGAACACCGAGCCGGCCCGGCAGTGGGTCGGGAGAAGGTGGAGGCGGCCTTGAGGAAACTGATGGATGGAGGAGAGGAGGCGGCGGAGATGAGGAGAAGAGCCGAAGATCTCGGAGGGAAGGCCAGGAAGGCGGTCGGAGAAGGCGGGTCATCGTATCGAGATGTTGAGGCCTTGATTCAGGAGCTCAAGAATCGCAAGAATGTCCAAGGCTGAAGTGGACTACGGGTCCGTTTGGTTCGATTTTGAGGTAACTTTTGAGAAAATACAAATAACTTTGAGGTAAATGAATTTTTCGTAATGGTATTGAAATCGCTTTCTTTTTTTTCTAGGTCATATGCTTGTGGGTGTTCAATAGCTGTAAGAGGAATGGGATTTATTATCTCATTATGTACCTTAAATAAATCGAGCTACATAAGATTGCGTGGTTTAACCATTGGATTTAATCTGTTATTATATATATAAATAATATATAAAATGTATTTAATGTCATGGCATGGCAGTGCCGCAGTATGGCATTGGCAGCGAGCGACCTTTGGCCGTGCTTAAAAATGTAAAGGTACGCAATGCTCCGCGATTGACAGATGTACAACCGTCCGGCGACTTCAAATCCGTTCTCCGGTCTCAACCATCGCCGTTCCCGTTTCACAAATATTCACGCCGGTAAATCCCCACCGTTCACGTTGCCGACTTCCCCCACCGGTTACGCGGCCGTCGGCGTCGCCTCCGAACACTCCGGCGCCACCAGCGCCAGATGCGGCCGCCCCACCTCTTACCGCTCTCCCCCGCCTCCCTTCTCCGGCGTCTCCCCGCCGCCTACCTACTGCCCCCTCCGCGCTCCCGCCGTCAATCTGTCGCCGGGGTCTCTGTACTTTCAGCAACAAGCGATCGTTCTGGCACCAGTCCCTCAGTCGCAGAAGCCGAGCGATATCCGCCGCTTCCACAACTCCGACGTCTCCAAGAACTTCCTTGGCTTCGTCGTCGCTCTCTCTGAGTCGATTCGCGGCCGCAAGATTTCTGACTTGTGCCACGAATCATCATCCACTGTGTCCGCGATCGTGTCCATTCTCGAGGATCCGGCTCGTCGGATCGATGAAATTCCTCCGGTCCAGCAAGCAGAGCGTAACGGTAATGTATCGTACAGAAGGTGGCATGAGCGTTTGGTAGAAGTGAGTCTCTGATGGTTACATTTCTTCCTGCTGATCTGCGATCTGCGGCGGTCGACGCTGTTCCTGAAGTTACTGATAGTTTTGGCAATTCGAGTCGTATTGATTATGGCAGTGGGCTTTAGACCAATTTTGCTGCATGGTTGTATCGCTTAGCGAGGATGGGAGTTCATACGGAAGGAGATTACTAAGCTGTAGTGGCTAGGGTTTTTGTGAAGTATTTAGAGTTGATGAGGAAAATTGCAGTTGGTGTGTTCTTTGGAGCCTGCTGCTTCCCATGATGTTGGCTGTCTTGATGATTATTGTTTCTCGCCTTTCATTTTTGGACCATCACAGCTGATTGGCCATAAGTACACGGAGCCCAAGGCAATTTTCAACGAAGACATATTGGAGAACTTCTCCAATGAGTACATATATTTCTCTCGCATTGAGAAGGTGAAGAAGGCACTGTTGCGGGGCATTCGGCGCTGCTGGATGATATTAGTGGAGTGCCTAATTGGAAGGCGAATATCGGGTTGCTGAAGATGTATAAGGCAGGGGTCTTGGAAAAGGTCCCCATTATGCAGCATTTTCTGTTTGGCTGGCTCATTGAGTGGCGCTGATTTTGTCCCTGTTTCATTTTATGGTGATATACTCTTCGACTGTGGTGAAATTTTTACATTGGTCTTCATATGATAGGAGAATATTCTCGGTTGAAAGTTTAACTTCTATTGGAGGATGTGGTGTGGTATTTGTTGATGTTTTAACTTCACGCATTGGATCATGCCGGACCTACCCTCCTTCAACTCTGAAGAGAGCCTGGGACAATTGCTCTGGCTTCTCCTCAGCATGAAGAATGGCTTCATCGCAAATTTCTCTGATATCAAGCTTCCTGCTCACATGGGCACCCATGTTGACAATCCTGGGCATGTATTTGATCACTATTATGATGCTGGATTTGGAAGTTTTCAATGGTAATTTGTTCTTCTCTTGGATTGATTAGCTTTTGTTTTTGTTTGATCATTTTGTTCGCTATTACTTATGAGCAAATGATTCGAGTTTAAGAACACTTGATTTGGCAAAAGAGAGTCCTCAAGACAATACGCTATATGGCTGTTTTGTGATAAATTTTGCTTCTCGAAAGGTAGTTGATCATCGTAGTTAAAACGGATAGAAGATCGAGTTACCAAGAGACAGCTATAAAGGTGGACGTAGAGAAACTTGTAGACATATCCTCCTCCAACCTCCTTGTCAGTAGTAATCCTCTTGAGAATTTACAAATCATTGATGACGCAGTCGCACTCAATTGTAACATTTGATCCTGCACTCATGCACTTCATATGAAACTTTGGGAAGATGATATCTTTTAGATTTGTGAGTTTTCCTCAAAAGTTTTTGTTTTACACAACGTCAAGTGATTGAACTTTGAAGTATGATATCAAAGTCAACTATTCAGTCCTCATCAACATCGCATTGACCCCTTCAAACATTATATCAGTTGGAAGTGAAAAAGCTCTCTTTTACCTTTGATTTTTTTGGTCTATTACACTTCCCTCTCATCGTGAGTTACCATGAAGACTTTCTCCCCACTTCTCTTTGCTCACCTCCTCACTGTTGTCATAGCCACAGCCATTGACACCTACCCACCAATGCCAATGTTGGCGACTGCTTGGTGTCTGATGGTATGAGGAGCTCAAGGCCCATTTGTTGAGAAGTGTATGATGGTGAGATGATCTTTGATATCAGTCATAGAATCACTAGTGACGTGCCGTCACGGGGATCAGAAGATGGGTTGGGTTAGTTTCTGAGGCTTGCGGTGAGTATGCAGAATGGGTCTTTAGCGAATAACTCGGAGATGAAGTTGCCCACTTACATGGGGACTTATTTGGATGCTCCCAGTCATGTCTTTGATTATTACTTCGATGCTGGTTTTGATGTGGACACGCTGGATTAGGCAGTCCTCAATGGTATATTTATGGGCTTTTTGTGTTGTTTCTTGATGGTGGGTTTGATTTCTTCTTTTGGATATTAGTCGGTTTTGGGAGGAGTTTTTAATTTGTTTTTCTAGCTTCTGTAGCTAACGATCGTGTGGTTCTGCCGACTATAGCTTTAAGCATCTTGAAAATTGTTCATTGTCGAGTGATAATTTGCACTGACCTTTGTCTTGTGAACTTCATTGCCTCACGAATCTCACTTGCAATTAACTTCAATAATTTCTTTTGTGGCCAAGAAATTAGAAGCTTAATTGAAAAGGCAAAAGTCTTGTTAATCAGAGTAGACCAGTTTTTATACAGTGGAGAAAGACATTGAAGTTAATTAAAGTTGATTTAAGGGTCTCTGTTCTTACTTTTTATATCCTGAGTTTTCCCATTAGTTTTGGTTCCTTCTTTGCTGTTCATTCATGTTAAATCCTCATCTTCATTGAGGTATCACTATGTTATGCTCTGTCTTGTAAAATTCTGATGATCATTGGTTTCTCCTTCTTTTAGTCCTGCTTTGCTGGTTGATGTTCTGAGGGATAATAATATCACAGTTTTGTCCCTCGGTTGAGTTTCTTCCAGCATGCTGACCACTTATATGTTATGCATGCTAAGTTATCCAGAAACATAGTCTTGACTTAGTCTTGACATGCTTTTTCTTCCAAGTTATGAAATATTTGGAATAGCATGATTACATCAATACATCTTATTAGGTTAACTGCTTTAAGAGTGCTTGGCATTGGATACTTAGGTAGCAGATTTTGTCTTTCTGAGCTAGATAACAATTAACTGAAATTGTATTGGGTCTTAACAATAACCAATGGCTTTTGCATTATTTGTCATCTATTGGGCTGCTGATAGTTTACATGGTTGCAGCATTCAGCCTGCATTTGATACGACTTGTGATTAAACATAGTGATATTGTCCAACCAATTCTGTGAGAATGATAGACTACTTCCTGCAGCTGAAGTAATGGAATCTTTTACATATTCCCAAGGGCGTGAGAAGGGTGTTGTTCAGAACCCTAAATACTGACAGGTAAGCTTCTGTTCCTCGGCATCCTTTTTTTGGGTCATGGTCAGCTGAACTAATTTGATGTTGTCATATTGTTGTAAACCGCATTACCAATACATGTGCTATTGGAGCACTGATCTGAGTATCTTAATATAATCTGGTATTACTGAGTGTGATGATCAGAAGGACAAAGCTTGATCTGTGCTCTGTTTCATTCTCAAATGGCTTATGTACAAAAAAGAGTTCGACACAAACTATGTGGGATTCATGAGAGATGGAGCAAAATGGTGGTTGAGAACACAGACATTAAACTTGTAGGTAGGATTCATCCCTCTTTACTAAAGTATTATTCTAATGCAAATTTTAGTGAGAAGATTAATTTTCTTTTTATGGTTTTTGCTTCATTATCATCTTATCTTCACCTTTTTACAGGGACTCACTGCTTTACAGTGTATTTCATGATGTTTCCTAATCATCACCCAGAAACAATGCTAGGATCTATTTCTCTTTTGGGCAGCTACCTTTTCTATCACCACCAATTTTCACTTGCAGCTTCACTACAAGCAAACGTTATTTCTCTTGGGCATGACAAGAAATGCCTACTCTTTCATCTTATTGATTTTCTCTCTGATGACACAAGTTGCAGTATGGTGCTGTAATATCAATCGACATGAATACGTGATATTCTGTTGACTTTTAAAGACATGCATGTGTAAGAAAATGCTTGAGCATATGTTTCTATAAGGCTGTTGAGCTTTACTGCAGGTTCTTTTATTTTCTGAACCTACCTCTTGAACAATAGTGCATCTTGACCATCTATTTTCTTTCTTGTTCTGCAACTTGTAGATTATTGCATCTGAGATTGAGATGCAATCTTGCATGACGCAGCCTGTGCTATAAAATGCAGGAATTGATTACCTGTCTGTTGCTGCATATGATAATTTGATTCCATCCCATCTCATCTTCCTTGAAAGCCAGGTAAGAAAATGATTTGAAATTTTTGAAATTTTTGGCTCAAAGTTGAGAATGACCACATTTCATCGCCGAATTATTGTCTCTTTGGTAATTTTGCCTAGGTTTCACATAATTGCATTCTCATATGGAGCTCTTGGCTCAAGAAACTGACATTATGGTAATGCTGCAGGAAATTGTTCTTGTTGAGGGCTTGAAACTCGAAGATGTCCCTGCAGGAGTGCATACCATCCATTGTCCGCCTTTGAGATTGCTGGGTGCAGGAGGATCACCTATAAGATGCATCCCTCATCAAATCACTTATACGAGTGAGCTTTGTTTTTTTGGAAGGGAATTAATTTGACAACGATTGCTTTATCTAAGATTATCATCGTCACACGAGATCAATTTGTATCTGCTTGGTTAGCATAGAGGTGTCAGTTGAACATTCTTTGTTGTTTGCGTGACTATGCCAAGTGCTAACAAGATTTTAGCTGTTCCAGGAGAACAGAAGCTTCCCAAAGCGCAAGGTGAGAGAAGGCACGCACGTTCTCCTCAGAATTCAGATGTTCTTTTGAAGGGACAGATTTACTGAGAAAGTGGAACTTCAGCGATCGTGTGAATATGTTTAATTATTACTATAGGCAAAACGGAGGCTATGGTTACAAAAATAATGTTACGCGTCCAAAATAAGACTCGTCTGGATTGTTTCCCGTGTTCTGCGATTCAGTTACTAAAGAGCTGCTGGCTATTTGATTGCATTTGAACATATTTTTTACTAGGTCCATGCAAATTTTCTCTTCCATGGTGTTGTAATTATCGATGTAGTTACCAATAGCTTCTGCTTGAAAATGTAAGATGTTACATACACCGTGAAATGAGAGATCGATGCCGAAACTGTGGCGGTCAATGCAGATATTTGAAAAGGAGATTTTGGTTTACATGTGACCAGAAGAATAGCACTTAGGACACGATCATTTACAAGACGCACAAATCAACGGGGTTTGTACACCCACCGTGGAAGACCTCCATTTGCAATACAATTGTTTTTTCCCCTTATACTAGAAAGAGTTTTAGGTTGATACAGACTTTAAGCGTTTGAAAAAGAAAAGAAAAGAAAAGGGAACCGGTATAAAACACCAGAGTCGAGTAATTTGCTGCCCAAATAGTTCTTGACAAGCAACAAACAAAAAAGAAGACGAAAAGTTAAGTTTCCAGGTCAATGGCAGAAAACTTCCGATTTTAAGACATTGTAATTACAAGATTAATATACAATACTAACTTCCTGCGGAAACTTTAACATTTCGTCCAGCAGAAGCTTTCTATCAGTAAGGTGGTGGAGGGTAATGCCCTGGATAATGACCTGAGAAATGGACAACATAGAATTAGCATTATAATGAGGTTGTTCATTGCTGAGCCTAACAATGAGGTAACTCATGCACAACGGTTGAAACTCAGCACATACCTGGAGGGCCGGGAGGTGGTGGATATGAAGACGGAGGATAAGCAGCAGGCGGCGGAGGATATGCTGGAGGAGGATAGGCTGATGGTGGAGGGGGAAAATACGGTGGTGGTGGGTATGCCGCTGGATTCGGTGGATGCGATGGATATGCCGCTGCGTTTGGTGCATAAGATGGGTATGCAGGAGCAGTCGCAGGGTATGCTGTAGCGGATGCACCGTAAGGATGAGCTGATGGGGGAGGAGGTGCGTAGTACATAGACACATGAGGAGGAGCTGAAGAAGCTACAAATGGCGGTGCAGATGGTGCAAAGCTCGTTGCCGGTTTCTACAGCAGCAGAAGCACGTTATTGTTCAGAATCCACCACAGAATGATTATGGTAAATGGTAATGGTCGATATTTTCTACTGAAATGAAATTGGTACTTACTATTGCATTTGCGTAATGTACTATCACGCGTGCTTCTCCAGCATATCTTGAAACAGAGAAAATAGAGGCGCTTTAATTTAGACAATCAAAACCTCCTTCTTTTTAGAGGGTTCTAATACAAAAGCTGTGTGACAGTTGTCCTACTACAGAATTTGATGCCATGGAGATCGACCGGGGACATCAATTTGGTAGACATTTTATACACGTATAAAGAAATAGTAAAGGAGAGGAGCATCTGCTAGAAAATCCATATACATCTCAATATGGGAGAAAGAATGAGATGGAAGAAACTGGTAAGTTGGCACTGGACTATCTTCAATTTTTCCTTCCGCCCCTCGTTTTTATGTATATTCCAGGGAAGGAAGCTAATCAGATCAGCAGTTTTTTGTATAGCAGGCGGTGTTATACAATATAAAACGTCTTCTGGCTAAGTGGGAGGCTAAAGTGAGGCTAAGCGGTCAGCTGCCTGTATCGTTCTAATGGAACAAAACATGGGAGCAGTACTACTAAGATCTCCCTTTAGATTGCAGGGAATAGAGTGAATTAAAGAAATCAAACCACTATTCTTACATAAAGGCCATCTTCTAACCTTTTCTCCTTCTGCTTTTGAACCTATTAAATAATCTTACATGCATAAGATAAGAGGCATAGATTCTACGAATTGTACCTGCCCGTTTTAGTCTGAAGAGGCCAGGTCGTATCATCGAAGCCTTGAGAAAGGGCCTTGTGGAGCTGAACCCTATGAGACAATGACAAACATGACTAAGATAAGAACACTAGCCACTCGAGGACCAAACAACGGAAACATCTCAACAACAGTTTCGGTGAGCAAAATGGATTCGAGGCAGGAAGTAATTACTTTCCACTGCCGATGAAGTCGTCGTAAGTGAGGGTATTGCTGTTCCACACTCCAAGATTCAACTCCTAAGCCCTTCAATGAGCGTGAACACAAACTTTTCTTGAAATGTGGGGTTTTTACCACCGTCTGCACACCAAATCAAATCGAAATCAAGATGCCCGTTTTGCTCAGATTCTGCCAATTAGCTCAACACCAGAAACTTCATCTTCACCCATCAAAACCCATGTAAGAAAATGCCATGTCCAGATCTGAACCGGGGAAAGAGGGTAATTGCGCAAGCAACTGGGTGCGCGCAATTTAGGTAATTACCGGTGCAAGTCCTGGTGCGAAACTTGGTGCTGCCGTATTCCAGACAGACGTATGGATCCTGTCTCGAAATCCACTCGGTATCCTTCAACTTAGTACACCCGACAACTGAATCGCAAGAAATTAATCAAAAATAAAGAACATGCGAAACCCAAGATATAAAGCAAAAAGGGGCAACGGAACAATAACAAGATGCTGGCAAGAAAGAACCAAGAAGGATCAACCATCCGTTGCAGGTCAAAAGTGGGGTTGATGTGCGCACCTGTGACCTCAAGAAGCTGGCCTTGAATCGACATCTGAGGGTTCGAAGACTCGGTGGAGAGATGGTAATGCTGCATTGACTTTTGCACGAAACCGTCGCCCTTTATGTACCCAGAGGAAAAAAAAAAACCAAGCACGAGACGGCCTGTAAATGATAAAAGAAAATTCCAAGAAAGAAAATTCCAAGAAAGAATCCCTTCGTTTCTTTCTTTTTCCCCAATTTCAAATCCCCAGTTAATTCTTCAGAGTCGTGGACGGAACGAGATGAGGACGAGAACGAGAGGACGAAAGAAACGTGTGCCTCGTTCCTATGGGTATATTCCTCCTCGTTCCTCGTTGACCGGTCGCTTGCCTAGATGCAATGATTCGTCAAAGTTGCGTGCGTTTTTCGCGTGCCTAGGGCCTGGGGATCGTGTAGTAAATTTCAACCCATTGCCGAAACGACTTCGGCCGAGTTGACTCGACCCTACGCCAGGAGAAGAATTGGGCGTGGGTAGTTAAGATCTAGCCAACGCAAATTTTGTATGGCTCTTCACGTCATGTAGACAAGCAGAAGCTTTTGATCGAGTCCGTCGAGTCTTACCATCGATGATGATGGTGACACGATGATACAGCATAATATTATGCAATTGCGGGGTCGAAATTGTTGGCATTTAGTGAACAGTCACAAGGAAATAGAATAAAAGCGAGAAAAAATTCAAGATATAAGATTTTATTTTGATTCACTTTTAAGTTAAGGTTACATCTAGCAGAGGATTTCACTATAATTAATATCTTGCGCATCTCTATTGTACTCCTAAATTACAAGGGAAATATTATAAGTACTCAATAGCTATTCATGCGTCAAAGTCTAAATTATCAATTAAATATGGGTTTTGCTTTGGAACTCCAAAGTCAAGTGAGTTTAGGCTAGAGTATTACCGGGATGAGTGATATATGAAAATGTCTATTTGTACGCCAAATGACAAAGCCATGGGGCTTGGTATGAGATGGCCTAAATGAATAATATTTCGAGTGAGTCAATCAGAGATGCCACAAGTTGTTCTCCGCCAGGTGCCCATAAGCAGCCTCGGACCTCGCTCACTTTTCAGGAGCGAGACCTTCTTGTCCTACTGTTCATGGGGAATATGAACCATATTCTAATAAAAATCACTTGCAGAAAACAACGCATGCATCCCACTCTATACGGCCTTTGATGTTGCAGTGACATCAACGCCAACAACCTCATCAATATTGAACTTTCAAATCACTGGCGTGGCGGCGATCACTCATGGAAAATCCCTTAACCGTGTTTTCTAGATCAGGACTTGGCCCAAGATGGACCGTGCAGACGCGTGGGCCGAGAATCTAAGGTGCGTTTTGCGTAACGCTTTTTTTTTTTGTTGCGAATGAAACAAAAAAGTGTTTTCGTTCTAACACTTCGAACAAAAAATGCGTTTGGTAAATTTGTTTTAATAAAAAATAAACGAAACACGTTTGAGTACATTTTTGTTCTTTTTTGCTTCTTTTAATTTTTTTATATTTTTATTTTCATTTTTCATTTTTTCCTTTATTTTTTACTTTTTTTCTTTCGGCCGGTCGCCGGCCTCCGGCGACCGGCCGACGGGGCCGGCAGCCTCGCCCAGCCACGGCGAGGCTCGCCGGCCCCTGGCGAGGCCGAGCATCGCCGTCGTTAGGCGAGGCCGAGCCTCGCCTTGGCTGGGCGAGCTCGGGCTCGCCCAGATCCGGCGAGGCCGAGCGTCGCCGGCCCCCGGCGAGGCTCGGGCTCGCCCAGCCATGGCGAGGCTCGGCCTCGCCGGATCTGGGCGAGCCCGAGCTCGCCCAGCCAAGGCGAGGCTCGGCCTCGCCCGCGCCGGCGACGCCGAGCCTCGCCTTGGCTGGGCGAGCTCGGGCTCGCCCAGATCCGGCGAGGCCGCGCCTCGCCATGGCTGGGCGAGCTCGAGCTCGCCCAGATCCGGCGACGCTCGGCCTCGCCGGCGCGGGCGAGCTCGAGCCTCGCCGGATCTGGGCGAGCCCGAGCTCGCCCAGCCAAGGCGAGGCTCGGCGTCGCCGGCGCGGGCGAGGCCGAGCCTCGCCTTGGCTGGGCGAGCTCGGGCTCGCCCAGATCCGGCGAGGCTCGAGCTCGCCCGCGCCGGCGAGGCTCGAGCTCGACCGCGCCGGCGACGCCTCGCCTCACCAGGGGCCGGCGACGCTCCAGCGAGGTCGCCGACGGCGTCGACGGCCCTCGACGGCCGGCCATGGCCTCGGCCGGTGACCGGCCAAAGAGAAAGAAGAAGAAAAGAGGAAGAGAAGAGGAGAGAGAGAAGGAGAAACAAAAACCAAAAATTGTTTCTTGAGAATTGTTTCTGAAACGAGAAACAACTTTTTGTTGTTTCTCGTTTCTACTCTTTTTTGTTTCAGGAACAAAAAAAAAAAAAGAACAGAAACGCAACCAAACGCGTTTCTGTTCTTTTGTTCCCTGAACAAAAACAGAAAAAGTGTTTATAAACACTTCTCAGAAACGAAAACATGCAGGCCCTAAAGAGGCAAGGCACGCGTGGACCGAGTCGACCAAAATGGTCGAGGTCTCCCGGTCTTCAGTTGACGTCCTACAAGAAGGTCGATCCGGCCCAGCGTGGCGTTGTGATTGGGCCGTTCATCTCCAACTCAGCTGTAAGGTTCCGCGCAGTTTTGTAGAAGTTGTCGGCCACAGACCAGGCCCGAAAACTATGAAATCTTTCTCGTCAGACGCCTACGTTGTCACACAACTACATAGACCTTCTGTCAAACTCAGCTGTATGTACGTATTTATGTACGCATACACCTTCTGTCAAACGTCGTACCTGGCAAGCCCCAGTGTCTTGGCCATAGAAATTGCAACTTTCAACGGAAGTTCGAAGTATTTATGGCTGAATTGCAGAATTTAATAAGTACAAAAGGAAAGAGAAGATGCCGCTGCTGCAACTCAATGAAAGATACAGCCACCCGGGGGGGTGGGACCATATGAGCACGAGAGCACATCAATTTGGTAGGGTACAAAGCCACAGATGAGCATCACGCTCAGCTCGAGCTATGTTATATGTCGTCCAAGGCAAGGTGTCGGTTGGGCTTAATTGCCATGTTTATTCGAGTCACGTTTGTTGCCCGACGAATAGAGTAGATGTCAGGGCGAGCTAAAACCCTAGAATGTCTAGTGTTATTAATACGTAAGTGTGGCCCTAAGCAAGACCTTAACAGACTTTAACATCCAGGAAAGATTGGATAGAAGTTAGGAGGAGCCTCGAAAAAGATTTCCTCCCCATTGCTTGATCCGAATGCGTGAAGCCGAGCATTTATTTTTTCTTTTTCTCTCTCTCCAATGCTCTTTTTGGATGATTTTTTAATAATATTTCAATCGTCAAGGCATTGATTACACTGTCCAAGTAAAAGAAAAATATACATTTTTGAAACTTTAATTTTACCAATAAGGTCTTGACCTAGATGGTGAAAAAACCTTGTTCTTCTTCTCTTCAGTGGTCTTGGGTTTGAGTGTTGTTGGGAGCATTAAAGAAATGGCATTTAAATTCACCAAATCAATGAGGATAGCGCGTTCTTAAAATCGCTCGAAGAGATAAACTAATCAAGTCACTCGAAAGTGATGTCAAATGCACCCGATCGAGGCATCTTTTTTTTATTTTTTTAACTTATTGTTTGAGTACTCAATAAATCCTCCGAAGCGCTCGTCCATCCAACCGAATTTGCGGACGCGTTGTTAATAATGGACACAATCATAGAAGGGGAGGTTCGAAGCTGGGACCTGTTTCCCGTTTGTCTCCATCCGGAAAACTAAGATTGCACAAGTTTAGTGGGGAAATTAAAAATAAAAAATAAAAAAATTAAACGTGCGCATGGTCACGTCGCCATCAAGTTTCTGGTGCCGTACGGTCGGAATTGGAATCCCGCATCGTACACAGACATAGCTACCCACTCGAAATCTTGGACGAAGATCGGCAACCCCAAAATACCAATTCCCCCACCTCTCCCAGAAATTCAAAAAGCCTGTCCATCGCCCCCAAAACGACCCACCCCACACGTCTGTCCATCCGGCGCCACTGCCTTTGTCGTTCCAAGACGCGCAGGGCAGGCAGCACCATCACGGAATCGGAAAATCACAGAGGCCTGCCAGTTGCCACCGACAATCTTTCTTCTCACGCTCTCGCGCGTTCCCTTTTCCCTCCCTTTTCCACTGGCGACGTACGCTTTTGGTCACGCGCTTCACGTGATCTGAAAAGATAGGCATTGGCTAAAGTGGGCTGTGCACAGAGAATCACCCAAACTGTGGACCAAATACGCCAGTTCGCTATAATTTTCGAGATTATCGCTCCAATTTTCAGTTCCTAAAAAAAAAAAAAAAAAAAAAACGATATCCGGATAGTCCAATGATCAGGTTCTCAATTTCAAGAAAAAATCGGACTGACTACCTATATTTTTAATTTTTATTTATTTGAGAAAATTAATGATTTTATTTTAGAAAATTAATGATTTTATTTTATTATCTTCAAGAAAGTAAGTGTGTAATTAGATAATAAGACATCTGAATTTGAATGGAAATATTTGATTTATTTCGAATTCTGAATTTGCTGATCATATTTTTGATGATAAGATGTGGTCGGGAACCAATCACCCGTGAGAGATGGAGCGGAATATCTGCAGGCGTAAACAGCAGGAAACGAAGTACGGCGAGATTACGGGCTCTCATCCTCTCTCATCTCCGCCACACGCGGCCTTTCGCCGCTATGAATCGATTTCTTTTCTGTATTTTCTTTAGAAAAAGAGACGGGTCGTCCTCTCTTCTTTCCTTCTTTTTTTTTTTTTGTTCTTTTTCTTTTGCTTTAATTCGATTTCAATCCTCTCCGAGCCCACCGCAAACCCGCAATCACCGACAGCCCCCGCCTCGATCAATTTCCTGGACCGATGTCCACGCCTCTCGCTGTCCGAATTTCAACCCAGGACTATTCTCACTGCTGTTACTTTTCTCGTGCACACCCACGAAGAAAAATCTAATCTTGTCACCGACGATCTTTGCAAAATCTTCGGCAGCATTCGTGACGTTGGCAAGGCAAGAACCCAGTTTGAATCCTAGCCCAGAAACGCAAAAACCCCGAACGAAAAAAAAAAAGGAAAAGAGAAACAAACAGACATCATGTTTCGACACAGATGATTTGGACAGTAATTCAGGCTTTTCTATATTTTATGCTAGTTACAATTTCCCAATAACAATGTAGATGCAAAAGCCAAATGCAAGGGCCGGCGTTCGGCGTTAACCCGATTACATATCAATCATCTTCCTCGTTGCTGACGGCGACGGCTTCGTCCTGTTCCGGCAGAACTCGAAGCTGTCCCTCTCCATCCTCTCCACCGCGAAGTGCCCCAGCAAATCCACCGTCTCCACCAAGTTCTCTTCGCACAGGAACTCCTCGCTGCAGATCCTCTCCACCTCCCTGTCGATGTCATGCACGAACACGTGCGTCTTCCCGTCGCCGCCGCCGCCGCCGCCGCCGCCCTTCTTGCTCCTTCCCAGGACCGCCGCCGTGAATATGGACGACATCCTTCCCGGGGCCGACGGGAGGTACCCGCGTGGCCCGTCGATCAAGATCACGTCCCAGTCCACCTCGTATATGTAGTTCGGCAGATCGTTCAGGGCCAACTTGCACTCGGAGAAGAGCAGGTTCTGCACCGGCCTGCAGTCGGTCTTGATCTGGTCCTTCGCCGATTTGATCAGGCCCGACGCTTGGCTGAGCCGGGTCGTGAACTGGACGTCGTAGGCTTCGATCCCCGGGTGCTGCTGCTCGAGCTGCGAGATCAAGAACTCCCTCTCGTCGAGGAACACCGTGCGGCCGTCGAAGTTGAGGGCCCTGAACAGAAGGGTCTCGTGGGTGAGGCCGAAGACGAGGAAGTTCGCGGAGGGGGAGCGGCGGAGGACGGCGGCGATGGAGGCGATCTCGGCCTGGGTCATGTGGGTGGCGTTGGTGGTGGTGGCGTAGTGGAGGAGGGCGTCAGCCACGGCGGCAGGGACGGTGGCGGCGGCGGCGGAGGAGGAGGATGCGGCGGACGCGGAGCGGGAGGAGGAGGAGGGGATGGCGGAGTTGAAGAGGGTGAGAGTGAAGGCTAAGGTGAAGAAGGTGATGAAGAAGAGGACCCACAGGCGGTGAGAGGCTGGGGCGGCGCTTGCTTGCTTGTGGAGTGAAGGATGGAAGACGATGAGCTTGGCGTTGGCGTTGGCGTTGCTCTTCATCTTGAAAGCGCTTGAGCGAGAGAGAGAGAGAGAGAGAGAGAGAGAGATTCAAAGATTGAGGACTACGTTTGGAAAATAAGATACGAGACAGATATGGGTTCCGAGCGTCTTGTTCTTGAGGCCTCTCTGCTTTGTCTCTTTCTCAGAGAGGCTTCACCATCTCCCTGTGAAGCCGTTTCTTGCTTTCGGAGATTTAGGCTTTCAAAACTTTTTGAATGTTTTGTAGATGGGGACTGGGGAGGTTGGATTTAATGAAGGCCTAGGGCATGGACGTCGGGAAGGGGAAGAGACGGAGGAATCGCGGAGGATATCGAGCGAGACCCCGTGCGGATCCCGAGGAGATAGAGATAGAGAGAGAAAGAGGGATGGTCGTGGGACCTCCGGGGGAAAAAGTGAATGCGGGCTACGCTGAGAGGAAATCCAACCGAGGTTCTTGCTCGAGTTCAAACGATGGACGACTGGTCGGTCCTTTTACTGGATGGAGAGAAGATATGGCGACGAGGGTGGCACTGGTGACTGACGATGTAAAAGGAAGTAAAGGACAGAACCACCTTTGGAAGTGAAATTCACTTGGAACCCTTTCGCAGTTAAGAACATACAGAGCACGGCAAAGGGCCAGTTTGAATTTTTGATGGAGTTGCCTGTTTTCTTGAGTCAGTACATGGAAACAGACAGACACCACGTGAAATTAGAGCAACTCTCTGGCTTGCCTTGGTAGGTTTGGGCAATTGCCATTATGGTAAGAACGGATTTGTGGAACTAAAGCGGATACCGGGGTTGGTTGTCACGCTACGAAATTAGTCTGGCATTAGATTGGCCACCGTAGATATAATTCCCCCATTGGTAAGAGATCGGATTGGTTTAAGCTTAATTCCCCCATTGGTAAGAGATCGGATTGGTTTAAGCTTTGCCAGGCAAGTGTTAAATCTAACACTTGGGCCTTTGCTCCTTTTCTTACCAAAAGAAAAAAAAAAAAAAGGGGGAAGAAAGTAAAAAAAATCAGCGTACTTTTTGCTAATTTATAAAGAAAAACCGAACATGATCGTTAGGCTAAATAAGGCTTGTCATGCTAGTTCTTAAGGCTACCTTTTGCATTCATGAACGGTGACTTCTAAAGCAAAAAAATTGTTTATGAAAACACATGCTATATATTTGGATGACGACCATAACACGGCGGACACAACCAACAAGTACATACAAATTTCATAACCCTCATGTTATTCGATATGGCATAATCTCCATGTGATTTACAATACTGACCCTATTTATCCGATAGACTAAAGTTGCAGAGCTTTTTTCTTGAAAGAGGGTGCTTTTGTTAATTGTTGATTTTGGATTACGAACCATATATAAATATATATACCAGTCAGGAGCAAAAGTCTCAATTACATGATGGGCATGCAAATGCTCGTGGAAAATAAAGGAGTCAACAAGTTAATTCAAAGGGGTCATCATTCCATTTGGTGGTTGCATCGCAAGTGAATGTTGGGTCATAAAAGTGATAAAAAAAGTACATGATCTCTTCCGCAATTAGCGAGTGATTGCGGTCCTGTCCTGTTACTGTCTCGCCTTTCAACAATTCCCAGCAAACAGAGGAACAAATTGAGGGTGAGCTTGTAATGATAAGGACCTCCAACCGGAAAATAGGGAACCCAAAAGGGAGGTAGATAGCTTTTATTTTGATCTTTTTTTATTGGCTCGGAAGTCCAGAAAAGTACCCAACAAAAAAGCTCATACCAGCACAAAATGGTACATTTTGACCCCCCTATAGTTATGACGTTCTCGTGTTCCCTTCCATAACAATCAATGATACGAATTAGGTCGGCTTGGAATTCGCCTATCTCCAGCATCGTCAGGATAGAGTTATGGCATACAACATGATTAGACGATTTTATAGACTTGTACTTTATATTGATCGTACCGTTGATGTAAAGAAAAAGAATAAATGACTTTGAGTCCAAGCTTTTCTGATTTTACTTTATGACGAGCTGTGCATCTGTCCCACGAAATCGATTTTCATTAGAAATTCAAAATGTGCATAATTGCGCGTACGTTATACATTCCCATCAAGGTGCAACTTTAACAAAAGCCGGTCCAGTAAACTGGCTACAAGGGGCAACTCCGCCCCATCTATTATGTTAATTAAAACCGACTTTTTTCAGGCCACTATCTGCTAAAGGGACAGGGAATCTATTTAATCGTCCTAGAAAGTGGCTCATAATGCTTGGTTGGTTGTTGTGGTAATGGAAGCACTCATTGTCCTTACATCTTTCATATCCTGCTTTTATAATTAGTCGTAATGTTCGCATAGAATGATGTCGAAATCATGAGATAGACTCGGCTTGGCTTTAGCCTTCTCATGCAGATAAATCTCTGGAGAGGGCCCTGTAAATTTTCATCTATGGAGATTTCACGAGTCTTGAAACAAAATTAGCATCTCAGGGAAATCGAAACTCGATTGTACATGGATCGTCGAATGACTCGTGTAGCTGATAGCTTCGACAGTGCTGGTGAGGGCACATGGCACAAATGAGATAAAGTCTGCTTGGTCCACCTACATATTCTGCTCTAGTCCAAGCATACTAAGAACTGCATCAGTGATGGCCCAAGAATCAGAAACTACATCGATGACAATCCTATCTGGATCTCTGAAACTTCCCGCCGAATCATCTGCTGCACGAGTCCTCGAGGCCTAATAATCTGAGGGGTCATTGTCAGTTAGGCCCAAGAAATCATTGTTTGGGGCCAAATCAATACCGTTGTACGAGTTCAGAGCCTTAAGGCCCAATGGAAAAGGATTGAAATGGGTGCTATTCCTTTCTTTCCTGTCTGTTTCTCGTTTGACGTTGGAGGTACCTAATTCTTGAATATGGACACGTGTTAAGCTTCTTATATATGTGAAAGTTTGATGTGAAGAATTTGAAATCGACTTCAGTCGATGACGAACCGAAATAATGATTTTGTTTGGGCCGAATACACCTCGAGCCCCAACGATGGTTATAAGGAAAGTTACCGAGAGGACTGAATGGATTAGTACCTCGCCATCTTTTCTCTAAAACTTTTGCCAACTGAAAAGCTATATACATCTCGGAAGAACAGTCGTGCAACAGCCAAATCTGTCATTAACATGATACGACTGATGCGGTTGAGTTTGTCATCCTCATCCTCTCTTTCCTTTCTTTTGTCTGTTTGCCAAGATTTCTACGCTACCTGTGTCTCAAGGACAAAAATTCAGAAAAGGGACAGGGCATCTTCCTGTTGAAATTGCAATTTTGAGAAACTTTAATTTCTTCGGCACGAAAGAATCGAAAATCATGGATTGCTTTGCCTGCTACCTCAAAAGAAATGAAAAAGATGTATTTCCAGAATAAATCCCAGGAAAAGAAGCAGCAAATCCAGCATTTTCTCTACTTCAACACCAAGTCAGAGACTCTACAATTGAGAAGAGAAGATTTCTATTTCTTCATTTTTATTCTCCGGAAGCAAAACTTCAAGATTAATTGCTTCAGGTCTTGAATTAGATCTTCTTGTGGCGAGCCAATCTCTGCAGTCTGAGCTCTTGAAGGAGAGCACCCAAATCAGACCAAGACGACCCTCCTTCTTCCACAGCCCCTCTCGCCATCTCTGACAGTGCTTTTGTTCTCCTTCTCATTTCCTCTGCTTCGTCACCTACCAGGACTCTCTTCACTGCCTCCACCACTCTGTCGCTCTTCACGCTGTCGCCGAAGTACCTCACCCACTGCTTCACCCCAACGTTGACCCCGATCTGGAGCACTCGGGTCACGAGCTTCTCGTTGTAGAATTGCTCCGCCGCGACTGGCCACGTCACCATTGGCACCCCAGCCGTGATTGCCTCCAGGATCGAGTTCCACCCACAGTGCGTCACAAACCCCCCAATCGCCTCATTATCAAGAATCAGCACCTGAGGAGCCCAGCCCTGATGATGAGGCCCTTGTTTCGGATTCTTGATTCGTACCCATCAGGCAACCACTCTTCTTTGCCTTCTTCCACAATCGGGTCCTTCTTCACCACCCAGATGAATTGTTGCCTCGATGCTTCTAGTCCGACTGCGATCTCGTGGAGCTGAGCAGCATTAAAATTCGCCATGCTTCCGAAGCATATGTAAATCACCGAGTTGGGTTGCTTCGAGTCAAGCCACTTCAGGCACTCATGCTGGTCTATGGATGCTTGGCTGCCCCTGTGTGCTTTGTCCTCAATCTCCTTATTGCACAATGAGAGCGGGCCGATGAACCAGGATCGTCTTCCTAGGAATGCACTATAATGCTTAGCGTAAGCTGGCTCGAGCTCGTAGAAGCTGTTCATGACGACTCCGAAGCTCCTCTTCTCAGATTCCTTCACCTGAGCGTAGAACTTGGTGAACTCGGTCTCTTCCCTCACAAAGTCCTGCAACTGCATCCTGGACAGTGTAATTTCTCCAGGGAAGTTGGGGATGACGAAGGGCTCCGAATCACACAGCACCTTCTTGTGAGGCTCATAGAGCCTCACGCATTCTGTGCCTCCCACGGAGAAGGCACTAGTCCCGTGGAAAACAAGCCTAGGAATGCCGCACTTGGCTGCAATCTCGGTTGTCCAGGGAGGAACATGTCGAGATTAGACAATCGGGGCGAGTTTCTCTATCAGCAGCTCGAGCTGTTTGTCCAACATCATGACGGCCCTCATGAATTGCTTGTGCATATCCATCGTACTGGCCTTGTTCAGATTGTCACAATCTTCTGGCAAGCCGACGTCTTTCAGGGGCAATGTCACGGTGACAACATCGATGTCGAAGCCTGAATCCCGGGGTTTTGCGATGGATTTCAAGAAGGTGGGCTCGTCATGGGGGGTGGCGATGAGGGTGGACTTGCAGCCTCTCATGGCGAACAGTTTGGCCATGTCGATCATCGGGATCATGTGGCCCGGAGCCACGAAAGGAAGAAGAAAATATGAAGCTGACGGCTTTCCCTACCCATTTGGTCTCTTAGAGAATCACTTGTACAAGAACGTACTCACGGATGATGGTGGTGAAGCACAAGAAAGGTTTGGCTGTGACGCTGTTGACTTTTGAAAGCTGAGGTATGTTTGAGGACTTCAAACCTAGGACAAGTTTATAAGGAAGGGGTTGACTGCGACGCCCCAGGAAAATCCGATTTAAATGGTAACCCGGATTTTGGGTTCGCAAAAGAGAGCATAAAAGCCAAGTCTAGATTCAGAGTAATGAAGAAAGATGAGTGGGACGAGGTACTTACTTGTGGAACCCACGCAACACTAAGAGAGGTCCTAATTTATTGAACACATTCCTTAAAAGTCAAAAGCTAGAGACGTCATGCATGACCATTTGCACAAGATGGGCCTCCCATCAGAATTGGCCAGGGGACATTCTATTTGGATATTCCATTTCTTTCAAAAGAAGGTATGGATACTATAATTTTTGTACAGTGCACATTTCGGTGATGAAATTTTGGGACAACTATTTAAATGCCACAGCTTTTGAGAAAATTTGACTCTGCAAACCTAATTTTATTAGAAAATCTGACATGGACGTTTTTAAAAAGTTTTCACACTAGAGTGATTGTTTATAAAACTTGGGTATTAACTTGATCATTTATAAAAATAAAAATAAAAATTTCTCTAAAACTTTTGAAATTAAAATTTTCACGAAACGGCAATGTGAGTCAAAAGAAAAAGATTACATAGCAAGTATTTTTATTTTGCTAATATAGTTCTTTGTTTGGTAAGACTCAAAAGCAAAATCATGAAGCAAATATTTTCTTCAAACAATTTTAGTTAAATTCACAGGAATCTATTTGTTTTCCTAGAAAACAAGAGGAGAGTTTAGTAAAAATTTCTTCACCTCCTGATTTCGCATTTGGTTTTTGTCTGATCTTGCTCTGTTTTGAGAATGAACTATAAAGCTCGGATCCTTTACAGTTACGAAACATAATAAGCAGAGCAACTCAACAATTTTCTGGCCTGCTTTATTGCGTTTGGGCAATTGCAATAAGGGTAAAAGATGCGCTAGGAGCCGAATTGGAACTGAAGCTGTTGTCACACTACAATATCACACAACCGTGACGAAAAAAGTGGGGAAGAAAGAAAGAAATTACCATAGTTTTCGCTAAATTATAAAGAGAAACGACATATAATTGTTGATCTGCAAACCAAAAAGGTTTGTCATGCTAGTTCTTAAAGACTATAGTTTGGACTCATAATCCGTGATTTCTAATGTTTTTTACAAACCAAAAAGGCTTGTCATGCTAGTTCTTAAAGACTATAGTTTGGACTTGTAATTTGTGATTTCTAAAGTAAAACAGGGTTCATGAAAACAAATGTCATATTGTTGGACGATGTCTCTAATACGGCATGCACGATCCATTTCATAAAGTTCATGTGACTCGAGTGCGCTATGATATAATCTCCATGCAACTTACAATGTTAACCTTAGTTATCACATTATAAATAGACTGAAGTTGCTTATCTTATTCTTGAAAGAGTGTTTTTAATTGTTGATATGGGATTTTAAACCCTATAGGGCCTATACATACCGCTCAGAAGCAATTCCCAAATAACATGGCGGGGTGCAAATGCCATGGGGATGCATTGCAATTGCAAGTGATGGGAACTCATTTTGGACCCAACAAGTGAAATGTTGGCCATCAAAGTAATTGTAATCTCTTCCGTGGTTAGCGAGTGATTGTTGTTCCTATCTAGTCTTTCAATAATCCCAACAGATGGAGGAACCATAAGATTTTGATAATACCACAACCAAGTATTCTAAAAGCCTTTATATTAGATGAATGTAGTTAATATTTAATTATTCTAACGATTTCCTCATACTTAGTCTAGTCTTTTTGAGTAATATTAAGTGTTGTTGACATATTTAATTGGGGTGCGTGGAGGTGGGCCCCGTGCTAGTGCTCCCCCAGTTTACACTATCTACCATTTTACGGTGGTTCTAAGGTTAAAAAAAAAAAACATATTTAATTGGGGAGATAAATGGGGTTCGGAAAAATTTAAACTTAAGACATCCTATTTTGATATCATGTAAGGTTTTGATAAGATCACAATCAAGTGTTCCAAAAGTTTAAATTATTAGATAAATGCGTGGTTTAATATTTAATTATTCTAGTGGGAACAAATTTTCCCTAAATGATGGCACACCAACTAAGCAATTCACAAACTAAGGGCATGTTTTGCTTTTTTTCTTTTTGTTTATGAACAGATTTTTTTGCTTTGTTCCCTGAATAAAAAAGCAATGAAACGCGTTTGTTTGCGTTTTTGTTGAAAATCTGCTTTTTGTTCCTCGGAACAAAAAGAACGGAAATGAAAAACAAAAAAGTTGTTTTCTTACCCGTAAAACACTTCCTAAAAAAAAAAAAATGTTTTATGTTCTTTTCTTCTTTCTTTTCTTTGGTAGCCACACCCATGGTTGGTGACTCAACCGTCGAGGGGCCGGTGAGGCTGTCGGCCTTGCCGGCTGGGTCGCGGCCTCCCGGCGGCCGGCGACCCGCGGCGAGCGGCCACCGCCACAAAGAAGGAAAAAAAGAAAAAAAGAAAGGAAAAAATGAAAATAAAATAAAAATATTAAAAAAATTAAAAGAAAAAAAAAAAGAATATAAAATCTATCAACGTGTTTCTATTCAATTTTTATTCCCTGGAAAAGTTTTTACCAAACGCGTGTTTTTGGTCAAAAATTATTTCCGAAATAGAAACATTTTTTTTTTTTAATTTCTGTTCCATTGAACAATTTTTTAACAGAAACGTTACGAAACGCGCCCTAAGAAACCGGGAGCTCGTGCACCGAATTCAAAAAGTTCCCTTAATAGTACTAGCTCCTTGGCACGCACTATGCGAAAGATCATTGGTAGTTTTAGGAGATTGTGTTTAGAGTTTGTAGCTTCTTATCAACAACCGTTCAAAGGTTTGGGAAGTTATATGTGAATTCAAATTCGATAGTTATTTGTAAATAATAGTAAATGGTGGGCTATAAATATTAACTACCCCTAACGTATCTTTGTAAAAGTTTGCTCAATCAATCACATAATATCCGTTCTTGCAAATATATGTATATCTTTCAATTTCCCGCGAATTTATCTTTCCAACACTTCAAATTTCCAGCACTCACACTTAGATTATTGTAATTTCCAGCTATTAGGTGCTATTTGGTAACGCTATGGGGAACACCTATATTAGTTCTTTTGTTCTCGGAATAGAAATAGAACATAAATGTGTTTGATAATTTTTTTTTTTTTGTTCTGAATATATTTTAAAAAAAAATAAGCTAAACAAAAAAATAATTATTTCTTGTTCGAGAACAACTCAAGAAACAAGAAACAAGCATTTCTTTTCTTCTCTTTCTCTCTTCTTCCCTAGTTGGTTGTCGGCCTCGATGATCAGGCGACGATTGGCCGTAGAGAGGCCTAATGACCTTGCTAGAGCTCCTCGGCTACCAGTGAAGCCCCGCTCCCTTGAGGCTCGCCGTAGCTACCAAGCTTCCTGCCGGCGACCTACTAGAGGAAGGAGAAGAAAAAGAAAAAGAAAATATAATAAAATTATTTATAAAAAAAAAAATTATAAGTCACAAAAATATTTGGCCATATCAAATGTATTTCGGTTTTGAGAACATAAATTTTTTATGTTACAAAATATCTTAAAACGCTTGTAAACTGTTTGAACGGGAAATCAGAAAAAAATGCTCTTTATTATACGTAATCTTATTTTCCTTGCCAAAAAAATCAGCAAAGGTCCTTTCCACAGCCTTATCCATTCAATTCAACCTGGTAATTTGAAAGGTACCTCGCTTTTCCGGTGATATAATAAGGAGGAGGGTTTGGGAATAAAGAAAAAGAGATACCGAGAAAGACAAGTTTAGCTTCTTCTATGCTTTCGATGTCCTGTGAAAATCCTGAACTAAAATGTGGGCCATACTCCTTGTTCGCCAAGAACTTTGGGACAGCATAAGAGAACAAAAA
>CM024617.1:27332714-27576854 GCA_014182575.1 Eucalyptus decipiens
AGAGAGAGAAGGAGAGTTCGTGTGTGTGTGTGTGCGAGCAGCGAGGGAAAGAGAAGGAAGGGCCGCCTCTCGCCGTGTCCGAGCTGCCGTTGTCGACGCCACCGGTTCCCGTCGCCAATCAGCCAAGCCGCGACCCCCGAACCTCCATTTTCGGACAGCCTTTGAGTGAGAGAGTTTAAGGCAAGCAAATGTTCTTCCATCTATGTTGTTGCATGCTGTCATGCCTAGAAAAGAAGTGAAATATGTGAGGAAGATGAAGTACTAGAGCTGCATGTGGAGATTTTGGTGTATAGGAGGGTGTTAGATCAAGAAGACTAGGTGATGATGAAGTGTGAGGGGTGGATTTCGAATTAGCAAATGAAACCAAACGAATTTGAGATCTGACCATGAGGAGTTTCGGTGATAATCATGCTGTGCTGTGGTGAAGTGTATGTATATACACTGGATATAATTGTTGGAGGTCGAAATTTAAGGTATAAGAAGAGTTCTTACTTGATTTGTGAACTGCCTTGTGAAAAACAGTGCGACCCCTGACGACTTTTTAATTTTTCTGTAATTATCTAGCCGTAATCCGACTTCGACTTCTCAACGAAATTTTTAGGGCACATTCTCATGAACAATATATCAAAAATTCAGAGAAAAAGAACAAGTTATGTCCATCGAAATAATTTTCCTATGAAAACACCAAATCTGGAAATTTTACAGAATCGTAGTTAGGAAAGATCGAGATTTTTACCCTCGGTAAATAAGGAATTTGACTTAGTGTTCTTCTTGAGATTTTTTCCTCTAGGTCTTATGGATAACATGTAAAAATTTCATAATTTTCTGAGCCTGTTTAGTAATTAATTCGAAATTGTTACCAGAACTGCGCAATTGTAGAAATCAAGCTGCTATTTCGAGATGTCCACAGATATTGTCCTACAAGAAGTATGGTTTTCGAATTGCTATGTGACTTGGTGATGCTGATGGTGGGATATTGTGATTGATAAAAGGTTCATGAGATACCTTGTTTGACATACGATGATGCATTTGTGAATTAAAATGCGATATGTTTGATAAAAGGTTCATGAGATACCTTGTTTGACATATGATGATGCATTTGTGAATTAAAATGCGATTTGTTTGATAAAAGGTTCATGAGATATCTTGTTTGATATATGATGATGCATTGGTGAATTAAAATGCGATTTGTTACCCATTGAACCCTCGGGTTAATGATGCCCCGGGAGTCGGGAGGTGAAAAGGATCATGAGAGTCGATGCCTTGTGGATGCCCAGTGGCCCTAAGAGGCTGAATGCTGGAAGTTTTTCCCCGGGAGCTTCGGGATGCCCAGTTATATGCTTGTCAGTACGTAAATCCGGATGGACAGGGTAACCATTTTCATGGGAGGCCCTCAAGGTTCCTCGTGATGCCAGGTGGGGTACGAGATGCTTGGAGGCGTGATTCACTCCAGATGCTCGGTGGCCCTAAGTGGCTGAATGCCGGAGGCTTTTGTGATGCCTGGAGGGATGCGAATGCCGGAGAGATGCAAACATTGGTCTTTCAGGGATGAAACCCTTTTGAATGATAAAATGAATGATTTGACTATATGTGTGGGGTCTAGATATAAAACTAAGCGCATGGCATGGAACGGAACATGATATTTCAATTTGGCCCTATGATTGAAATTTGTTTATCTTGGATATGTTGTCATCACATTGAAGGGTTTCGTGATTGTGATCTGATTATGTGACATATGATTCTTATAGAATTGCAATTGCTTTAAAATTGAAGAATTCCATGATATCGAAATCCATTTATCCCTTGACTTCCTGCCTTGTCTATCTTGTATGAAATTAGAGGTTGATTGTTATGCTCGATATAGCTTGTTGAATCTTTTGTTGCTGAGTGGCTGTACTCATCCCGTTTGGGGACTAACATTTTAGACTAAGTCAAGATACCTCTGCTACCACTGCTAGCAGTAGATGGACCAAGTGATTGAATATGACCATGAGGAGGAGGACAGCAGAGGAAGGAACTTTTGGACGCCGGCATTGATCGATGGACTTTAAGTATACGACTGTTGGAAAAGATGTCGGTCATCTTTTGAAGTATGGTCGAATATAGAAGATTACGGCATTTTGGTGTACCGACTAAAGATGTCCATCAAGTTATTTACATAAAAGTGCTTGGCTTATCTTGTGAAATTATCTAGTAAGTGTGCATCATTTCAAATTTTTGAGTTGGGGAGATGTGAAATCGCTTCCGCTATACCTCTTACATTGCGCCGGGACCGTTAAAAGTAAATAACAAACTCTTAGGACTTATAGACCTTCAAGTCAAGGTATTAGAATGGAAAGCGCACTGTGGCAACCTTATTGGATTGGGGTGCCACATGACGCCTTGGAAAGGATCACAATTCTGTTCGGCAACCTCGTCATTAATGAAGGACCTCTGGAAGAAATGGGCCTTGGCCCACGCGAGTAACCTATTTATCACTTTCGCACATTCCCCTACATGGGAATTTTTATTACTTTCTAGGAAATGTTTTCGATTTTTCTTTTTAGGGCTTAGGAATCACATTTTCCATTCAATAAATGTAATTGATTAATGAATTTCAATGAAATTACAAGTTTTATTTGGAGGGCATGATGAGGTACACCAAACTAGCCCGGTGATGATATCCAACCAATAAAAGAAAAGGAAAATCCAATGAAGATTTTGAGACTTGGGCTTCATCGTGTCTTCTCGTGTCAAAATGTTTTAAAAAATGCTTTTCCAAATGCTTTTCAAAAAAAAAAATTTCAAAAAAATGTCAAAAAATAAAATAAAATAAAATATTGATTTATCATGTTTCTCTTTTTGATCCATCTACTTTCTGTTTCAAGGACAGTCTTATAGCATGCAGAGGTGTGGAAATGGTCTAATCTAATTCCGGATCCCGGTTGCAAATTTGCTCCAAATTACAGTGGTCCATATATAGTGAAGAAGGTGCTTCTTGGAGGTGCTTTGATCCTAGCAGAAATGGATGGTCGTGAGTCCTTTACTCTAATTAATTCTAATGCATTTAAGAAATATTACCCATGATAAAATTTGCTATGTCATGTTTTGAATTGCAAGCACTTGTATGATGAATAAATTGACTCAATGAGTTGTAAATTCAATTGTTCAAATTTGTTGCAAAAATTGCATGTTTTCCTTGATGAATTATGTGAGATAAATTGAATGTGTCAAATGGAATACTTTGGAATGACGAAAGGCAAACCTTATTTCATACACTGTTTCATACACTATTCCCTAGTGAGTTGTGTGGAAAAATTCCATGCCTACGAGGAAAAATGGTGATTTCGCAAAGGGTACGCCAACCAAGATGATGAGGGGCAATTTCTTTTGTTACTCAAAACAATACAGGTATACCCATTGTTTAGCCCTTTGAGTCCATATACATTAAGAGCTTTTTAAATTATCCATGTCAACGATCATCCCATACTGGGACAAAATTTGAAATGAATAATAGGAATTTCCTTACTTACACTTGCATCAATCTTCGAGTATTGCTTTCGCAGTGCAGCTTATATGGTAATTGAAGTGCCTTAGGATGATGAAAAGCAGTTCTTTCTCTATTCTATGCACTTTTATCCATTGCCTAACCCACTTGAGCCTATGAATTCATTTCATATTAAACCCAGTTGGTGATCATCCCCCACACTGGGGCAAGAAAAAATTCAAATGGCATGGTCTTAAATAATAAAAGATGAAGGCTGTGTGAATCCAAAGAAAAAAAAAAGTGCAAAAAATAAGAGGCATGAAAAAGCAGTGTGCCTGGTAAAAGCAAGATCAATGCCCTAAGAAAAAATCAATCAAACATTGGTTGAAAAGGCGTATCCCCAGCAAAAACTCAAATGTTGAGATGTTGCAATCAATGGAGTTGTGATGTGAATAAAATCTTCGATGGTGAAGAAGAAAGTTGGTGGAGATGTCAAGATGATTACCAACTTTGACCCCCAAACACATGTTGAGCCTAACAATCCTTTTGTTTCTTACCAATGAACCAAGCCTACGTTACGTCCCTTGCAAAGTCTCTTCAGATTATGACACTTGAATTAATGTAAAAGTTCATATGTTTGAAAGCATCGCTTGAAAAAAGTGCAAGTAAGGTAATTTCTATCTTATTTCGCATGTTTCTTGACTTGTAAACCCCAAGATGATTGCGGAATATCACTCAATTTTCAATAGCCTCGACTTAAAGAGTCTCCTTTGCTAAGCCGTTGACTAAGCCCGTATTACAATCCTTGTTAAAGACCTCTAAGATTGGTAATGTTGTACCACTTGCAAGATTGATTGGACCCTTGTTTAGCATGACAATGGAAAGATATAATGATTGTCAAGATCCTACATCAAAGGTCAGGATGAAATAGCTATTTTGATAAGGATGAGAGAAAAGTCCTTTCAGACCGGGAGGTCCCTCATTTGACACATCCATGACACTCATGTGTTCATATTGGAATATTCTTTTGAAATCTTTCCCAATGAAAATTAGGTGATGCAAGATTGATAGAAATCATCACACATGAATCTCACTTGAATTAATGCATGTCTGTGAATGCATATTGTCTCTCATACAATTATGTTTTACAAGAGACATATTCTCGAAGAACAAAGATGTTACCAGGCAAATATATCTTTATCCATACCTTAAATACTTGTCATTGCACAAGTATTCCCTCTTGAGTATACTGGCACTCGATTGAGCTACCCCCAAAGATTTTTCTCCAGATTTAATCTGATTAAAGCAACCGAAGAAAGGTTTAGGTCTTGGTCAGATGATCTCTATTGCAAGCTGGGCGACTAAAGAAAGGTTCAGGTCCTAACCAAGCAAAACCTCAATTTAGGCGACTCTAGAATGGTACAGGTCCTAGACACAACCAAACATTGTTATATTGGGCGACCGTAGAAATGTACAGGCCTTAGGAAAGCAGTTTCCTTACAAAGTCTTGTTGCTATTCAAGGCGATCGTAGAAAGGTACGGGTCCTGGACATGTAACATCAACTATCTTGAATCACTCTACCCTCCTTGAAGGTAAGATATTCTAGATAGGTTCCTTTGACATCTCAATTTGGATTTGGATGTCTTAATTATTTTCATCTAAACATTTCACTCTGATGTGAATGTTTTTTTCGACCTTTCTCATTATACCTTAGTGTGGATTTAGGTATTTCGAGTTCAAAATTCTTGACATCTCAATTTGGATCTAGATGTTTTAATTATTTTCATCAAAATATTTCACTCTGGATGTGAATGTTTTTTTTTAATCTTTCTTGTTATACCTACCTGGATCTAGGTATTTCGAGTTTAAAAATTTTGACATTTCAGTTTGGATTTGAATGTCTTAATTCTTTTCGTTAAATATTTCACTTTGGATGTGAATGTTTTTTGAGCTTTCTCGTTATACTTTAGTCTAGATCTAGGTATTTCGAGTTTAAAAATCTTGACATCTCAGTCTGGATCTGGATGTCTTAATTCTTTTCATTAAATATTTCACTTTGGATGTGAATATTTTTCGAGCTTTCTCGTTATACCTTAGTTTGGATCTAGGAATTTCGAGTTTAAAAATCTTGACATCTCAATTTGAATCTAGATGTCTCAATTCTTTTCATTAAACGTTTCACTTTGGATGTGAATGTTCTTCTCAGTCTTGACGTCTCAATTTATTACTTGTTAGACTCTTCAAGGAACCCGAGTGAAAACTGGGTATTTGTGGAGTAAATGGGGATTTATCATGTACCTCAAGATACTCTACTGCACTGATTAGTAAGTAACTGTAGGTACGTTCTTTCCTTTCGCATCATGCATTTGCATTATCATTTCCATGCATCATATAAATTGCATTTTAAAATGGGATTCATTTTCCAAAAAAAAAAAAATTCACTCAATGCATGTGGATGATCAAAATTTAGGTCTCAATTTGTTTTTGAAGACAATCTCTACGAGCTCACCTTCAAAGAGGGGCAGCTATTGACACCTAAATTTTGGCGACTCGATTAGTCATTTATTTCATTAAAAAATTAAGGGTTAATTTTATCACTAAAAAAATAATTAATTGTATAGCATATAGATTTAGGTGCATTTGCATTTTTTGCATTTGTTTATTAGACCGCTGGTGAATTGGTTCGAATTAGTGTTTCTAAGCTTTAAATTGACAGACCAGACTAAGCCCACGGCGAGAGGAAATTAGCCCAAGCATGGTATTCTCTTATCACTAAAAATTCGCTAAAAAGGAATCATGATTTGATATTTTTGGAAAATGTTTGTATTTTTGTAAATCTTCTGTCTCTTCATGCAATATATATGATATATTTCGTGGAGGACCGAAATATTTATGTTGAAATATCAAGAGAAAGAGAATAAGGGATATGGATCAAATGAATATATGGCTAATCTTATCCAAGGAACATAATATACAAAAAATATTGAAGGATTTCATTTGCTCAATCCCCTTACTTGCCTATATAAAGGGGTGGCCAAAATTCTTTAGGAGGGGCGGCTTTTTTTTTTTTTTTTTTTTTTTTCTTGATTTTGAGGGCAAGAAATTCAAACACAAAAGAGAAAATTTTCCTTCATTTGGAAAAAGCAAGGTTTTTCCCTTTTTGTTGAAGAAAGTACAAGGGAGGGGAAAGCAACAGTGCAGCAGAGGGGAGAGACGCTTGAGCGTGACTGGCCAGCAAAAAAAAAAAGAAGCTATTGTTCATCTTCTTCACGGACGCCCTTCGTTGGACTCCCTTGCCGCCCAATCTGTCGCGCCTCCGCAGCTTGTGAGCACCGCCGCGCTTGGTGTTGGCGATCGCACCACTGCCACCTTACTGATCCGACTGCGACGATCTCACATCTCCTCCCACTGATTGTCCAAATCCGAACGCCGGCCCCCTTGCACATGGCTCCAACATTGACAGATCTGAGTCGAGCTCGCCTCCGTCTCCGACCTAGTGCCGATGTCGAGCTGTTGGCAAATTTCCTATAATATGAGCTTACATTAATTAATTGATTTTTTTTATTTTAAATAATCGGGTTAATGGATATTCCAATATTTATTGAACCCTAAAGTGATTTGATTGAATTGGGTATTGGCATCTATTGATAATGGGCCTAGTTGAGCAGCAAAGTGTAGGCAATTGTGTTTGACTGAAGCCCATAATAGGAAGGGCCTAGTTGACATGCTATTGATTAGGATTTGCTAGGTCCCATCTCTAGCTTATAAAAGGGTATATTATACCTATTAGTTGCTTTAATCCCATTGGAAGCTGCTATATCGAAATAGGTCATAGAGAGGAAGATCTAGCATTCCAATAGATCCCTGATTATCAAGAGTAATCTATTTTTTGCAAGTGAAGCAATGGCTCAAACAGGTACGCTTTAATTCCGCTGTATTTATTGATCGGTGTTTTACAATCATATATAGATCCTTTATTTCCTTGATTGATTAGTTGTATATGTAAATAAATATTATACATGTGGTATCCGAGCCGATCATATATGATTGTAGAACCTAATTTTTTTTTTTTTTTTATGGACAAATTCGAAATCCTTCTCTTTGAGCCGAATATTGGCATTATTTTTTAGTGTAAACTTTTTCTTGATTGATCCTGAAACCATAGGGTTTTTGTTCTACATGTCAAGATCCTTTCAACCATATATAATTTGCATAATTTCGTTGAGAATTGAAAAAGAATTTTAGATTTGAAATTCTAGGGTTTATACGTGAAAAAGTTCTAGAATTTGCAAATTACTTGCAATCGATTGATATTTGATATAAACCGTTGTATGGGTATTGTTATATATTTGTTTTAGTATCTTTTGTTGTATCAAATTGAGTTTTTAGGGTTTAAATTTAAGAAAACCGAATTTTCGGCCATGGGAGGTTTAGATCCGAAACTTTGAAGCTTGCATGTGGTGGATTTAGTTGATCTTTCTTAGTTTAATTAAATCCAGTTAATTAAATTAACGTTATAAGCAAAACCCATGAGGAAATTTCATCAAAAATCATGTTAATTTGTGCCTTTGGAGCTTTGGGTCGAAACCGGGTCGTATGACCGGGTTTGCTGCAAATTCGTGACCCGGCTGGAGGTTGAAGAAGACCTTTAGCCGAGCTTGGGCCTGAATATGGGCTTTTGCCCATTTTTTTTTTTTTTTAAATTTCGTAGGCTAATTTTGTAGCCCATTTCATGGGCCAATTTTAAATTGAAAGGTAGATGGGCTTCTCCATTACATGGGCCATTCTCAACTTAAAAGGAGTGGGCCGCATGAGGGTTTAGGATTCGCGGGTCTGGCCCACAGTCCGATTAGCGCTACTCGTGGGTCCTAGGCCTGCGGGAGTCGGAAATATTTAAATAATATTTAAATAATATAATAATAAAAAATAATAATAATAATTAAAAAAAAATTAAAAAAAATTCGTGGCAAAATTGTTGTTTGAAAAAGTGCAATATGATCATTGGAAGCACATGTTGTAAAGTGTTTCATATTTTTTGATGAATTTTTGGCATAAATTTCGGAGTTCCCTATTGATAAAAATTAGTATATACAATTACTCGCCCAAAGGGAGTTATTGTGTATATTAATTTGGAAAATAGCACGATATTTAAAAGATGGGGATGTATAATTGAAAAATATTTATTTGCCCAAAGGGGATAGATGTTTTGAAAATTATATGTAATTCCCCTTTATATTGATATTATGGAGATGTATGATTTAAATGATTTGTCTGCCCAAAGGGGATGTATCCTTAACAATTATATGTAATTCTCCTTGTTGTTGCTTAATAAATTTCATGTTGGGAAAAATAATTGTGCATTATACACTCTGCCCAAGGGGGAGTTTATGATGTACTTATTATTTTTGTTAAATTGCTTATTGCCCATAATTGATCTTATTGCATTATGTGTGTTAAACAGTTACATTTGCTGTAAATAACAACAATGCCACGGTTGAAATGTTAACTGGATCAAACTTCAAGAGATGGAAGCAAGATATAGAGTTTGCTCTAGGCATCGTTGATATGGACTTAGCTCTACGTGAGGATGAACAGGCCCAATGATCAAAGTACTGTAGATCAAAAGGCCCATTATGCTAGATGGGAAAAATTTAATTGACTGAGCCTTATTGCTATCAAGAGGTCCATTGCTGAGTCTCAGATAAGGCTGAAGCTGGGAACTTGCTGAGTGAGTTAACGAACATGAGGTATGATGCTGCTATGGGTGTTAGAGAATTTATACTGAAAATGGTCTACATTCAGTCCAAACTTAAGGCCCATGAAATTGTCCTTTCTGAAAATTATATTGTGCATCACGCCTTAAATGTTTTGCCAGCTGAATTTAGTCAAATTAAGACTACTTATAGTGCTCAGAATGAGACATGGAGCGTTAATGCCTTGATTACTAAGTGTGTGACTGAGGAAGAGAAGTTAAAGAAGGAAAAGTATGAGTCTACCCACTTAACTACCAATGCCAAGTTGAGTTCATCTAGAGGCAAATGGAAGCCTAAAGGGTCAAATGCTCATGATCTAAAGAAAGGGCAAGACTTTAAGAGAAATGGGAACTATGGGAGAAATGGAGATAAGGATTTTAAATGTTTTCACTATAAGAAGTAAGGTCACAAGAGAGCTAATTGCTACAAATTCCAAGCTTGGCTAAAAACAAGAAAAGAAAGTCACCAATGTGAGTTGTTGGTTTGATTTGAATCAAATTTGGTTGATGTTCTTGTGGATTCTTGGTGGCTTGATTCGGGTGCTATTGTTCATGTGACTACTGCCTTATAGGGTCTCACAAATCTAAGGAGTCCAAGTCTGAGGGAGTCAAAGCTTAAAGTTGGAAACAACACTTGAGTTGATGTGGAGTGCATAGGAACAATTGTTTTGAATTTAGATTCTGGTTTTCAGCTTATCTTGAACAATGTCTTTTATGTTTATAATTTTAGGAGAAGCTTAGTATCTCTTTATTCGCTTGACAAAGCTGGATATTGTCTTCATTTTGCGAATAAAAGAGTGGATTTGAGTTATGATTCCAAAATTATTGGGAATTGTGTTTTGTCTGATGGATTATATCGATTATCCTTATCTCCCGATAGACCATATTGCTCTTTCAACGTTGAGAATGTTGTTGCTAAGAGATCTTTAATCAAAGATAGATCTTCATTGTTATGGCATAAGTGATTATGGCATATCTCCAAAGAAAGGGTAAATCAACTTATCAAGGCTGATATTCTTCCTCCTCTTGACTCAGATGATACTGAGACTTGTATTGATTGTGTAAGGGGAAAATTAATTAAAACCAAGAAGAAAGGCGCTACTCACAGTCAAAATCTATTGGAGATAATTCATATTGACATTAGTGGGCCATACTCTACCACCTTGTGTGGAAATAAGTACTTCATCACGTTCATTAATGATTTCTCCCGTTATTGTTATGTTTATCTAATTAAGGAGAAGACTGATGCACTTGAAATGTTCAAAGTGTTTCATATTAAAGTTGAGAAACAATTGGGAAAAATTATCAAGATTGTCAAGTCTAATCTCGGTGGTGAGTATTATGGGCGATATACTGAGGCTGGACAGCAAAAGGGACTATTTGCAAAATATTTGCAGGACTGTGGTATTGTCGCTCAATATACAATGCCTGGGAGTCTTGAACAGAATGGTGTAGTTGAACGGCGAAATCGTACACTCATGGAGATGAAACGAAGTATGATGGACAGTTCTAGTTTGCCTGAATACTTATGGGGTGATGCGATTAAAACAGCAACTTATATTTTGAATCATCTACCTAGTAAATTGGTGTCGAAAACACCTTTTGAATTGTGGACAGGGAGGAACCAAGCTTGAATCATTTACGAGTTTGGGGTTGTCTTGCAGAGGTGAAAATTTATGATCCTTCTTAGAAGAAGACGGAATCTAGGACTACTAGATGTTACTTTATTGGATATCGTGATCATTCTAAAGGGTATAGATTCTATTGTCCTACTCGAGGCACTAGAATTGTTGAATCTCAAACTGCCAAATTCCCGGAATTAGATGTTGCTGAAAATAGTTCCTCTCAATCTTTTGAAAGGGAAGAACCAAACAAAACGGTCTCTATTCTATTGCTCATTTTGCATGATGATTCTATGTGAGATCCCAGCAAAGTGGAAATTCAGCAAGAAACAAATACCAAAAATATGATGGTAGATCCTCCCATTACAAATGAAATTCCCCAGATGAATGATGCAGCTCCAGAAATGCTTGTGTGAAGATCATAGCGACAAAGAAGACCAACACCTCTAAATGATTATCATGTCTATCTTGGAGAAGCTGATTTTGACATTGGAAGTATAGTTGATCCGATGACTTTCAAAGAAGCTCTTAATAGTCATCAGGCAGATAAATGGTTAGGAGCGATGAATGACGAGATGATTTCCATGTCAACTAATCAAGTATGGAAACTTGCTGATTTACCAAATGGGCATAAACCAATAAGTTGCAAATGAGTATTCAAAACCAAGAAAGATAATAAATGCAACATCGAGAGATTCAAGACAAGGTTAGTCGCAAAAGGTACACATGGAGAGAAGGCATTGATTATACTGAAGTCTTCTCCCCAGTGTCCACTAAAGACTCTTTTCGGATAATCATAGCATTGGTGGTTCATTTTGACTTAGAGCTTCACCAAATGGATGTCAAGACAGCTTTCCTAAATGGAGATCTAGATGAAGAAGTATATATGCAGCAACTTGAAGGGTTTAAAGAAGCCGGAAAGGAGCATATGGTGTGCAAACTTCAAAGGTCCATCTATGGTTTCAAACAAGTATCATGTCAGTGGTACTTAAAATTTCACAAAGTTGTGAGATTGTTTGGCTTTGAAGAAAACAAGTTTGATCAATGCATCTACATGAAAGTAAGTGGAGTAAATATATTTTCTTAGTACTTTTTGTAGATTACATTTTACTTGCTAGCAGTGATGTTGATCTCTTGGATGACACAAAAAAATTTCTATCTACAAAGTTTGATATGAAAGATCTTGGGGAAGCCTCTTTTGTTCTAGGCATTGAGATTCATCGTGACAGATCTAAGAAGGTTCTGGGATTATCTCAGAAAAGTTATATAGATCGTGTTTTGAAAAGATTCAATATGCAAACCTGTAAGTCAGGTGAAGCTCCTGTTGTGAAATGATATAAATTGAGCATAGATCAATGCCCCAAGAATGATATTGAAAAAGAAATCATGAAGAATATTCCTTATGCTAGTGTAGTTGGCAGTCTTATGTATGCACAAGTATGTACCAGACCTGATATTGCTTTTGCTGTGAATATTCTTGTAAGATATCTGTCGAATCCAGGTCAAGAACATTGGGTTGCAGCTAAAAAGGTGATGAGATATCTACAACGAACAAAAGACTTTATGCTCGTGTATAACAGAGTTGAGGACTTAAAGGTAATTGGATATTCAAATGCTGATTTTGCTAGTTGTTTAGATGATAGAAAATCAACTTCTGGATATATTTTTATGATGGCTGGAGGTGCTATTTCTTGGAAGAGCACAAAACAAACCTTGATTACGAACTCTATAATGTATGCTGAGTTTGTAGCGTGCTACGGCGCGCCGATTCAAGCAGTTTGGCTTAGAAATTTGATCTCAGAATTGCGAGTTGTGGACTCTATTGCTAGACCTATGGTGATCTACTGTGACAACACTGCAGATGTGTTTTATTCCATGCATGACAAGATTAGTAATGCATCCAAACACATGGAGATCAAATATTATACTGTTAATGACTTGGTCAAAAATGGAGACATTGTAATTGAAAATATCAGAATTGAGTCCATGTTGGCTGATCTTTTAACAAAAGGCTTACGACCCATTTTGTTTAAAGAATATATAAAGAATATGGATGTTTTATTCTTTTGATTTCTTTTGTTAGTTGGAGTTATACAAATTGTATTTCTGGATATTATGGTTATATGTAGACTGATAATGCTTTTATGATGTTTATTAAAGAATTTATTTTGATAATTGTTGTTGATTCTATTGTTATCATTTCTTCTGTTGACTAAGAAATGGAAGTAGAAAACAGTAACTTTAAAGAAATTTTGTTTAAAGATGACTAGATGTCACTGATTATGAGATCTCATGTTGAATTGTGACATAGTTGTGCAATTTCATATTGTTTAGAAATTGCATTAATGCAGTTTCATGTCGTTGACAAATTGCATTGAGGACCAATAAGAAATAGTGTGTATTTTGATCACATGTTGGCACTATTTCTTACTACACTACTAGGTCCATGATCCATGAAAATATAATACTTATTATATGTGATTATGGAAGGTATTGTGTTGTGGTATTTTCTTAACACATTGATCTCTATAGTCTTATACTGAGGTTATATATGATTGGATTGGTTTGAGATGCCGTTATTGGAATATTATTTTTTAAAGTTGTGGCCACATAAAACAAAATTTTTAGTTATTAACCCGATAGTGTCGTTTTCAATATAAAATCTTTTTCAAGATAAAATAAGTTAATTAATGTAGCCCAAGTGGGAGAATGTTGGAAATTTCCTATAATATGGGCTTACATTAATTAATTGATTTTCTATTTTAAATAATCTGGTTAATGGATATTCCAATATTTGTTGAACCCTAAAGTGATCTGATTGAATTGGGTATTGGCATCTATTGATAACAGGCCTGGTTGAGCAGCAAAGTGTAGGCATTTGTGTTTGACTGAAGCCCATAATGGGAATGGCCCAGTTGACATGCTGTTGATTAGGATTTACTAGGTCCCCTCTTTAACCTATAAAAGGGTAGGTTATACCTATCAGTTGCTTTAATTCCATTGAAAGTTGCTCTATCAAAATATGACATAGAAAGGAAGATCTGGCATTCCAATAGATCCCTGATTATCAGAGTAATTTATTTTCTGCAAATAAAATAATGGCTCAAACAGGTACGCTTTAATTTCGCTGTATTTATTGATCGATGTTTTACAATCATATATGGATCTGTTATTTCCTTGATTGATTAGTTGTATATGAGAATAAATATTATACACGAGCAGCTCCACCAACCTAACGCCTCGAGGCCCTCGCTTGCCTGATGCACCTTGCCGTCGCCACCCGCAAGCTCCACCTGGCGCTACTTGCCATTGCGCTAGAGCCCCTCTCACCCGCGATTGCACCAGTGCCTGACGTTCGCTCCGCCTCTGCTGCGACACCCCTGCTCGACCACCAGTAGCTCGCTTGAGTGCTACCACTGCTGCCGTGCCTCTGTCCGCAGCAGTCCGAGTCGGTCGCCATTGTCCCCGTTGCCATGTCTTCCTCTCCCCGAAGACCTACAATCCAATGCCCTGCTGCTCGGAGCCGAAGCCCTACGACCCGACGTCCCTACTTGCCGCGTCGACACTGCCTGGAGCTAAAGACCAGCGACCCAACGCTGCAACCCAAGCTGCTCCGCCCCTACTAGCTGCTGCTCCTCCCTTGTCGCGCATCTCCGGACCTTCACCGGAGTTTCGACCAACGGCAAACCACCGCTCTGGCAACCCACCAAGCCATCGTTCGCTAACCTCAGTTTACGAGCCTAAAATCCCATTTAGGTAGATTTCTTATTCTTATTTTATTTTTAATTTATTCTTTTGTTATTATTATCATGATTTATTTTGTTTCCTTATTTGAAATATTTCTCTATGCATAATTGGAAATTTTGACATACCACCAGACTCGCAACCATGCTTAGATTTTTTATTTTATCTATAAGGCTTTAGATGAAATAATTAATCAAACGTGAATAAAATTGATATTTTGATCTTTAAGGCTTAAGATCGATTTATCGATTTTATTAGCGAAATATTATCCCTTGATCTGAGTGATGTGTGATATTTTTGATAATTTTGAATAGTTTATCTTGTCTTGATTGCTTTATTTATCTTGAAACATGTTTGGATTAGAATATTGCATACTTTAGGCTTATTTGCATATTTAGACTAAACATTTTATTTATCATGAATTGTCGAAATAAAAGAAATAAAAAAAATTTAGGACGTTAGATTTTTGTTTCATTAGCTTAAATTGCATGTTTAATTATTTGAAAATTTTTAATTTCGAAATCAATTAAAAAAAAACAAAAATCATAATGCATAGGTCATATAGAATTAGGGCATTCTTTGTACGTCATTGTACATTAGGATAAAAATTGCATATTTCATTTTAAGTTTAGATTGATTTAAATAAACTGCATCTTAGGTTAGAGATTGCTAAATTAAGATAATATCTTAATTTAAATTAGGGTTTAGCCTGACCTAATCCTTAATATAAGTTGGATAGAATCTTAATTTAGCTAGATAATTTTCAAATTTTTCAAATTTCGAATTTCATTAAAAAAATTGAAAAAAATGCCTTAGGATAAGTTAATTCAATGTTCTATGATAGATTGCACATTTATTAAGAAAACACAAAAAATGTCATTGCATGTCATATAGAATTAGATTCACGAAATGCATGTCATTTAGTGATTGTTGCTAGGTCCATTTAATTAGAATTTGCTTGTCATTAGAATTAGGTTATATTGCATTGCATAAAGCATGATTTTTATTAATTGAATGAAAACAAAAAGAAATTGTGTGTTAATTAGAAATCATATTTAGGGTTGATTGATGTGAATTCTGATCTAACAATGCAAATACTTTTATTGTTATGAGGTAAGTCACGTAATTTATTCATTACTTTCTTGGATGTTAAATTGGTGGTTTGCGCACCCGTATGATTACCTCACATGTTAGGAAAATAAATTTAAAATCAATCCGAGTTGCCTAAAAAAAACATTTTTGAAAATAAAAAGAAATGGTACCGAAAGGACATTAGAGAAGTCCAATGTAACCAAGTCCTCATACCCAAAGTCTCTAATTCGTAGGAGTAAAATAATTCTCCCATTATTTTGCTTAGGTGTCTAATCGACCTACCGTAAATTGATTAGTGGTGACTTATAGATAAAATCCATTTGCATGTTAAGAAATTTGAACTTAAGTCACGAATTGATATGGGCTTAGAAGAGCTCGAGCTAAGTTTAGGCTTAGTAATCCATTAGCCAAACTCTAGGTAGTTCAATCGAAATTTTGGTCGCGACACTAATATATTTCAAAATATGTAATAAAATAAATATATTTATACATAAAAATCAAATTCTCTTTCGATATGTTCCTAAAAAGGTCTGATTTGGGTGAATTCTTCCCCTAGCTAACAAAGAGATCTAAGTTGAATTTGCACATTTGAAATGAGAACAATTTTATAAAGAAATATCCCACTTGTTTCTTAAGAAGCGATGGGAAATATACTAAGTATCGTCTCATTGAATAGTTGGCTCAACTACTTGTTATTTTAATAAACCCCCTTAATTCAATTGGTACCTTTCCATGAAAAACAAATAACAAAATCCATATTTTAACTAAGATTTTGAATACCTATTGCAAATAGAAAAAAAAATAGTTATTTTGAATTTTTATATTAGAAATAAAATATTTTTATATTTAATTATTATTTTGATTTTATTATTAAAATAAATTTTTATTCAAGAAAAATAGTTTTTGTACCATAGATGTAGGAAATCATATCCATATTTGTTGACACCTAAATTTTGGCGATCCGGTCATTTATTTATTGTATAGAAAATTAGGGGTTAATTTTATCCCTAAAAAAATGTTAATTGCATAGCATAAACTTTTTGTTGCATTTATTTTTAATTTTTATATTTTATGGGTTTGATGGTTCAAAAATTTATATGAGTGGGCCCCGAAAAGTGTAAATAGATCCTCGGGGAGGGTTCGTGAGATTTCAATTCAAAAGTGAATATTGCATTTGGAAAAGGTTACGTTTGGAAAAAAACTTTATGGTTTTGGAAAATTAAAAAAACCTAATTCGTGGCTTATAAATAGGTTAAAACGTGTAGGGTTTTCGGGAGGCCACACATTGAATACACAGCCCCATAGAGAGAACTTTAGAGAGAAAAGTCGCGTGAAGAGAGGATCGGCACCCAGAATAGAGGAGAAAGGGGATAAGTACACTAATGGTGCCATAAGTTGTGTACGGCGCTCACTTTGGTGCCAAAAGTTTCCTCGGATCACTTGAGTGCCAAAAAATTTGAAAACACTCACTTTGGTGCCAACTCCAAAAGAAATCCGACGTGGCCTTTTTTATTAATATTGACGCCGACATGTCGGAGAGGAATCCAAACACCAAAACAACGTTTGGAAAACTTTGAAACCCTAATCCCCAAATTTCGTCTTCGTGTCTTCTTCTTCCTGGATATGCACAAAGTTTTGGCAAAAATTAAAAAAAAAAGCGCAGCCGCACCAGCAACCCCTTCGACCCATCTTCTTCCTCCTCCTCCTCCTCCGCCCTCGCCTTCGTGGCTTATAAATAGGTTAGTGACGTGGTAGGGTTTTCGAGGGCGAGGCCGAGCGGCGGAAACCCTAATTTTTCCCCATTGAATATGAAGCCATCCACGTAGGAGCAAAAAACGTTTTTTAAAGAGGAGAAAACGACGTCATTTAAAGGCCTATTGATTTTTTTTTTTTTAAAAAAATCATTTTGGCCGGAAAAGTCGGCCGGTGGCACCAAAGTGAGTGTTTTTCCTCCGATTTGGCACTTAAGTGATCAAAGTGAGGTACACAACTTATGGCACCATTAGTGTACTTATCCCGAGGAGAAAAGGAGATGACGGCTGAACACTTCACAGCCAAACATCCCACTCCATCGACCCACACGACCACGACTCTAGCGTTGCCTGCTGTTCCTGACGACTTGCTGCATCAACGAGAGTGCAGTTGTTGCAAAGCCCCATCAACGAGTTGCAACGTCTGCACATTGCATGTTGACTAGTCCCAACTGCACTGCGAGCCCTTGGCGACTTGCTATTGCCTCCTTGAACCGCTGTTGAACTTTCAACGATGACCAGTTGCTGCTGCTCCTGTCACCGAGAGCTGCTTAGCCGGGACATCTAGCGAATAAAGTGAACATCAAAGCGGTCCAGCGAGATCTAGATTATTGATGATTTCTCTTGCGATCGGCAAGTTCTTTTGTTTTCTCTGGCATCTTCGCAATCTCAGTCCATTCCACACTGCTGAACCATCAATGGCCGAGAGTTGGTAGAAGAGAAGAAGACAAAAGTCAAGTGGTGGATTGAAGATTAAAATAAAAAGTCCAAGAGCATTCCATCGCACGTAGATTTGTTGAAGTTCTCTCCTGCACTCATCTCTTTCGTGGACCTTTCCATAGAAAAAATAAATAGAAAGTAAAAGAGTTGGAGTGGAATAGAACGATCGATCCTTGACGTGCTCAAACGAGAAGCTTAGGCTGCGCATGACAACGCTTCTATTCTCGGGAAGAGTTTTTTTTTCATAAATGAATCTTTTCTATTTCTGCTCTGGGGAACAATTTTGAGTAAAAGAACCCGTTTGGTAATGATACAAAATTTATACTCTTGGAATAGAAAAATAATAGAAATGTGTTTGGTAACGCAACAATTTCTTGTTTGTATTTATTCATTTTTTATTCTTGCCGACGGATTGCCGCCACGGCCCGCCGCCCGCTGCCCGCTGCCGGTTGCCGCCGCCGGCCCGCCAGCCGCCGCCGCCGCACGACCGCCGGCCGCCGCCGGAAGCCCATCGGCCGCCGATGGGGAGGGGGCGGCCGATGGGCTCCCGGCGGCGGTCGGCGGTCGGCGGTCGCGGCGGCGGCGGCGGAGGCTGGCGGCGGCGGCGGCGACGGCAACCGGAGAGACAACGGGGGCAGCGGTGGCGACCGGCGAGAGTAGCGACGACGGCCGGAGACGGCGGCGGGCAGCAATGGTGGGTGGCGGCGGCGATGGTAGTAGGCGGGCGGCGGCGGCGGCGGGAATCGGCGGCTAGCAACCGGCGGCGGTGTCCGGCGACCGACGGCGGCAGCGGCCGGCGACCGGTGGCGGCGGCGGCGAGCGTGGCTCCGGGCGGTTGACGGTGGTCGCGGCAAGAAAAGGAAATGAAGGAAAATTAAAAAAGAAAATCAGCTTATTTTTAGAAATTGTTCCGGGAACAAGAAGGAACTTTTTTGCTTCTCAAAACTGTTCCCGGGAACAAACCGGGAACAAAAAATTAGAGAAATTGTTCGGGAACAAACATTTTACCAAACAAGTTTCTGTTTTTTTTTTTTTTTGTGCCAAGGAACAAAAGAACAGAAATTTGGAGAAACAGGAGCGTTACCATGCGCTACCTTAGTAAAACAATCTCGTTCTCTTGATGATTTTTTTAGCAAGATTTTCTAGTCTCGCCAGCCACCCACGGGCACCTTGGCGACCCATCACCACAACCACTGTCCTTGGGCTGTGTGCCACGCCGAGCCTCCATTGTTGGTCCATTATACCGTTCGGATTTTGGGAAAAAAATCAAATTTAGGTAGAGATTTACTTTATTTTTAGGTAGATTTATTCTATCTTATTTAGTTTTTTTTTTTGTTTTTTTATGTTTATATTTTGTCTCATGGTTTGAAATATTTCTTGATGCCCAATTGAAATCTTTGATGTAGCATCAAATTCGAAACCACACGAATTTTTATTCCATCTATAAGGCTTCAGATTGAATAATCACGCAGGAGTAAAATCGATATCTTGATTTTTAAGGCTTAAATTAATTTATCGATTTTATTAGCGAAATAATCAAGTTTGAATTTCAATTTGAATGGTGGACAACATTTATGATGACCATGGATGATTTAGTGTTTATCTTTTAATTGTTCTATTTATCCCAGAAATACAAAAAAATTGCATTTGCATTCCATGTAAACTAGAATTGTTTCCTAGATAAGGTTTGCATGATAAAATAGGTTTTTTTTTTTTTTTTTTTTAAGATGCATGTAGTATCTAGGTTAGATTATATTTTTTTGGATTGGATTGCATGACGAGATAATTTTCTAGATTAAGATAGGATTCAGATTGATCTATTCCTAACTTAAAATAGATAATGTCTCGCTTTAGTTAGATTTTGATTTTTAGCAATTTAATTACGAATTTTCATTAAAAAAAAATCATGCGCATGTCATGTAGGATTATATTCATGAAATGCATGTCATTTAGTGATTGTTGCTAGGTTCATTTAATTAGAAATTGTTCGTCATTAGAATTAGGTCATTTGTTAATTTAGATTGCACATTTAATTATTGCATTTCTTTAGAAATTACTTTACTTATGTCATATAGCTTAGATCATATTGACATACCATATCATTTCATGTTAGATTAGTAGCATGGCATTGCATATAGATAGATTCTCATTGAATAAGTGAAAACCAAAAATTGAGTGATTGTTTGTTAATTAGAAATCATAGCTAGGATCGTTGATATGAATTCTAATCTAACAACGCAGATGCTTTCGTTATTATGAGGTAAGTTTTGCAATTTAAATTGGTGGTTTGCGCACCCACTTGATCACCTCACATGTTAGGGAGATAGATTTAAAATCAATTCAAGCTGTCTGCAAAATATTTTTTTCAGAAATAAAAGAGAAAGGTACCGAAAGGGCGTTAGAGAAATCTAACGTAATCAAGTCCTCGAACTCACAATCTTTGATTTGCAGAAGTAAAATAATTCTCTCATTATTTTACGTAGGTATCTAATCGACCTACCGTAAACTGATTAGTGGCGACTACCTTTTGCATATGAAATATTTGAACCTAAGTCTCGAATTGATATGGGCTTGGGAGAGCCCGAGCTAAGTGAGACTTAATAATCCATTAATCTAATTTTAGGTAGTGCACCGAAATTTTGATGCAACAATATTTATCCCATCTTCTTGTGGGATATTTTTATCTAGTCATATCCCTCTTATTATCTAACTTTATCTTGTATTAGACAGGATTCAAACATCTAATAAGATAGATTTTATTTTACCATGACTTTTGTCTAGACTAACAAACATTGTCTTCCTAGTTATATCACAATCAAAATGAGTCTAGAAATGCAAATAAGGCTGGGCGCTAGAAAGGAAAAATTTAATGCTTGTATCCTACCTACAAGAAATTAAGCACACTAATTCTACTATTAATAATTTGAAAAACTTACAAATCTTCACCTATATATATATTGAAAAAGCTGAGTCATTTCGAACCATTCATGAAATAATTAGGTCTATTGTCAATATAAGAATAACAATTTGCAACAATTCGATTCACCCGATCCCCAAATTCGCTCATAACAAATCCAATTATAACTGCAAGGGCAATTTTTTTTGCATTGTCTTTGCACTTACTAATGGTGTTTTAGAAGATGAACTTATCATATGATGATTACGTGTGCAAAGGAAACTCGCATAAGGCCGTACTCATATTTGCGCTTGGTCCGCAGTCATCATACAACAATCAAGCTGTCGAAGAAGCCACAGCACTGAGGGTTGGACGACCTCAGCAACCTAGACCCTCGCGAACCCATATGCTTGGCAACCATGACCCACGATCGATGACCCAAACGCTCGAACCCAGACCCTTGGCAACCCTCAGCCACGCTCGTCAACCGTTGGGAACCATTGGCGAGCCGAGCACAACCGTTAAGTGAACGGTCAAACCAGCGACCGAATCTGGGACTTAGATAGGAAGAAGATGAACAGCGAGGGAGAAGATGAACCCAAATCCCACAAACTCGAATCTCAGCAATCGTCAACCATGTCTCGATGACCATTGACTTTGGGCTCACGTCGACCGGAAATCAAAGTGACTGGTGTTGAGAGAGACGAAGAACAGTAGAAACGAGGGGAAGATAGGAAATGGGAATTTGAAAATGTTATCTGCTGACCCTAAAAAAGAAATTCGAGAACACTGCAAAGCCAAAACAAGGAGGAGTTGCCTCGGGCTCTAGGCTTAGCCAATGGCAGCTTTGAGTCGAATTGATCCACAAAAATTTTACCAAAACACTACAGTTTTCACTCAAAAGACAATGAAGACCGAAAGTCCCTCCTGAAGCCATGTACAGCCTAAGCCTATTTTGACAAAAATATGGGAAAAAAAATTAAAATATGCGTAGAGCGGTTGAGACATCCATCATCAATGCATGATTGTTGTAAACCAACTAAAGACAACAAGCAATAATCTTTGATGTTTGATGTGCAAGATTGATATATAATTTTTGACTGTTGCGCGGCGGATAAAGCTGGGTACATTAAATTTTAAAACAATGGGACAGGTTTCTTGTATTTGAATGTCCACTTTTGTCTACCTTTGATCACATTGAAAGAAATAAAATTTGTGTGCAGCGATTAAGACATCATCAATGCACGACTGTTGTAAACCAACTAAATACGACGAGGAATAATTTTCGATGTTAGTTGTGCAAGATTGATATATAAATTGTGTTAAAGTGATGTGATTAAACGTAAACATAAGTGGACATTCAAATATTGGAGACCAGTCCCATCATTTTAAAATTTAATGTACCTAGCTTTATTCATCATACAATCAACTTTATTCTCTTCATTTCTCTTTTAATTGCATGGAGCTCAACATCGAGTGGATAGATTATGAGCTCAAGGAACGCCATACTAACTTCATTGATCAAGTAAGACATAAGACGAAATTCGGATTAATGGCCTAAAATGGTTCTTCTTGTCCCGACAGAACATCATATAAGTGGGATCAATTCTTTTTATCCCCGTGTCTAATCCCACATATAAGAATAACATACAGATTTCTCCTCCTAACATCACAGGAATGTTTCCCTGTTTACTTCTTTGAATTCAAGGCAGTAGAAGCTGCTGCTTTCATTTTGAGTAGAGCATCCTCAAAGCACTTGGCCAGAAATTCAGGGTCCGGGATGATGTCCTTGGCTACCTGAATCTGCATGTCCGCCCTCCCTGCATAGCTCACCATGTGCAATGTGACTGCCTGCATACATCGCCTCTCAAACACCCCACATCAGTCCTGATAAAGATTTCATTCTAGATACCTCTGAAAAAGAAGGAAGAGAGAGAAATGATGAGGCGCAAGTATTTTGGAGCCTTACGTGGGGTAAACCCGAAACGTTCACCCTTATGTACATGATGGGGTTGCCGACAGCTGCGATCTTCTCGTGTGGGCCGAACATGTTCAAGATGCTGAACGTGGTGTTGCAGAAGATCCTGTAGTTTAGCAGGGTCGCAGCCTGCATCAGCAAAAACAAAGACAGGTTGTGCGTTTGTCAGCTTACTGTCGTTCTGTTTCCCAAATTGCAGAAGCGCGAACTGATCCTTACATGTGCTCCTAGATAAGGCATGACCATTTCCCTGATTTTGTACGAGAAGTGAGCCTCCAGGGATTTCTTCTTCCAGTCAATCATCGACTTGGCTTTTCTCAGGTATTCGAGAGGGTCGCCACAGCTTCTGTGGTAGTGAACAGGGAGGAGGAGCATCCTGACCTTGTTGCCCCACCGCAGACCCAGGTTGTGTTTCATCAAATTGGATAGTTCCTGAATAATACCAGCATCACACTTTAATTCAATCAACTTCAGTTAGATGGCCGAAAAAAGGAGAGACTCACCTGCAATCCGGGTTGTTCTCGCAGATTAACCATTGCCACTCCAGTTATTTAACTCCCTTCCCGCACGGCTGACAAAGGAAAATGAACATTTTAGTCAGTCTGAGATTCGTCGCCTTTGAATTGACAAAAATCGTGTGAATTGTCGGAAATGCTATTCCCTTTTTACCATTGGGAGATCGGTGGTCCAAGTATTTGACCAAGCAGGTCGATATGATCCTGAAGAGAACATCATTAATGGTCTGCATTTGAAGAAATTAAAGATATTCATCATCATTTGGTATTAGCATGGAATCAAAATGCACTGATAGTCATGAAATACAAGAAAAGCATGTAGAATTCTTCTTTTCAAGATAAATGACCCATAAAAGTAGTATTAGTTGCGCTCTTGAGAATTGTACAAACCCTGGCAGTGCTCACCGGTAGAGGTGGTATAGTTCAGGTGGGTGGCTCTCATCTTGGATATGAGAACTGCCCACTAAGGATAGGTTCTGAATGAACGGCCTATTAGTTCTATGGATCTACCTGAGAATTGGACTACCAGTCCGTTCTAGTTCTTGAGTGGGTCCATGGAATTGGTTTCCAATCCTTATAAAATTGCATTTATTGATTAATGTCATGGTGAATCTAGTTTCTATTTAGAGCATCAAAGCTTGTTCTTTTGTTTTTTTTTGGTAAGGAAAAAAAAAAGTCCTAACTTCCATAAAGTCGAAACATTAATCGCTTGATCCATTTTTTTTTTTTTTTTTTTTTAAATGTTAACCTAATAAGTAATGAACTCTGTCCAACTTTAAGACACAAGGCGGCTGGCAACAGAAAAGAGTAATTATCCCTTCCTCAGATGACTTTTTATTTTTTTTTACGACTAAGTCGTCGGGATGCATCGCCTAAACCAAATCTTTCAAATTCAATCAACGCATTGAGATTACTTCAGTACCATCCAAAGCCTAACGAAACAGAGAAATGGGTCTTTTATCCGATACACTCACTCAAAAGAAAGTAATTTAACCCGGAAAAAGTGGGGAAAAGGCAAATTTCACCAGAGAAATGGGTCTTTTATCCGCGAGTAATTTAACCCGGAAAAAGAAAAGGAGAGAGAGAGAGAAAGGGGGAGAGAGTACCGGAAGAAGAGGAAGAGCATTTGACGGCAGCTCTGGCGCGTGGCAGGGGAAGTAGGGTCGCGCCAGGAGCTCCATGAAGCACTCCGACCTTCATTCTTCTTCTTCTTCTTCTCTTTGGCTCTGCAATCTCGGACATGAACCTGCGGCTGCGTCCATCGCCATTTCTAAATTCCTCGAAGTGGATAAGAGCCCGCACCCCCAACCAACCCCGGGACGAGTGGCGACACGGTCCGAGCCATTCAATTCCGCGATGCTCTCGAATCTTTCGACTTCCGCTCGCCCTCACGAGTCACGTGACACTCCCCCTCTTCGTTTCCCTCTCAATTTTATTTTATTTTTCCTTGGGAACCGCCGGTTGGTATTTTAACTTAGCCATTGGTGTGATTCTTGTGAAGCGTTTCATCTTTCTCGGAATGTCTTTGATCTTTGTTTTTTTTTAAAAGAAATTATTCGAGGTCTTTATATGTTACAATTGTCATCTTATTCATCAAATGATATGATTCATTAAGGGTGCAATTTTGGAAGAGTTTTGAATTCATTTCCCAAAAAAATAATTATTTATGGTTCATTTATTTAAAATAAATACCGTTTGGTTTGATGAATATAAATAAATATATATTTATTGCGGAATAGCTTTGAAGTAAAAATAAAAGAGAGGAATACTCATTGAATTAGAACTAGAGAATAAGAGTATTCATTGCTCGCGACCATCGTGGAAGCAGACCGGTTGAGGCAAATCTAACCTTGGCAATGATTGACCCATCGAAGAAGCCAAGTGAGACAACGTTGAGAGTCGCACGACCTCAACATTCCAGATCCTCGCAAATCCATATTCTCAACGATCAAGACTGCGATGGACAGCCGAACCTAGACCCTTGGTGACCGTTGGCCATCCTCATTAACTGTGGGCAACCGTTGGCAAGCCAAGCACAACTATCTGACTAGCAACCAGATTTGGAGCTTAAACTCCATGCGTTTCACGAAAAATATTTTCTGGATTTTTCATTGTTTGTTTAATGGAAAATGAATTAGTTGGGGAAACCATTTTTTATGAAGGGAAAAAAGTCTTTTAAGATAGTGGAAAGTGGAAAACATTTTCCCCAATCACTTGCTCTTATCTCATACTCATGTTAACCTTTTTATCTTCTTATTTTTTAATAAAAAAATTGAATTTTTATTCTTTTCCCTTTCCCTTTTTTTTTTTTTTTTTTAATTTTTAAAGTTTTGTCTTGGCCATTCACCGGCCACAAGCGAGCCTTGAGCTCGAGCCTAGATTGCCACTTATCTGATAGACGGTGAGCCAGGCGAGTAGCGAGCTCGGTCCTCCTCAAATCAGTGAGCATGAGCCTTTGGCTTGTAGATCTAGCTAGTGGCGAGCTCTAGCTCGCTTGCTAATGTCATTCAATTGGTTGTTGACCGTCACCATGGTCAGTGATTGGCTGAAGAAGAGGAAGACAAAAATAAAGAAAAGAAAAAGAAAAAGAAAATAAAAATATAAAATAATTTAAAAATCATTTTTTAAATATAAAAATAATTAAATTATATTTTAAAAAATAAAATAAATAAATAATATTGAAAAAGACCGCATGAGATAAAAAAAAAAAAAATCTCTTTTTGAATAGCGAAAAATATTTTCCACTTCTTTTTAGGTTTTAATTGAACACCAAAAAGTAATTACATTTTCTTGAAAAATGGTTTCTTGGAAAATATTTTTCGAAAATGCCACATTTTCCACAAAATGAATGGAGTCTTAGATAGGGAGAAGATGAATCCAAATCCCACAAACTCGAATCTAGGCAATCATCGACCATCTCCCGATAACCTTTGACTCTGGGTTCACGTCATTTGGAAGTCGGAGTGACTAGTATTGAGAGAGACGAAGAACACTAGAAATGAGGGAAAGATTGGAATTTGAAAATATTATCTACTGATCCTAAGAGAAATTTTCGAGAATACTTTTTTTTGGTCGAAAGAAAATTTTCGAGAGCACTGAGAAGCCAAAGAAAGGACGAGTTGCCTTGGACTCTAAGCTTAGCCAATGCTAGCTTTGAGTCAAAGTGATCCATAAATTTGTTACCAAAACACTACAATTTTCACTTGAAAGACATTGAAGACCCAAAGTCCCTTTTGAAGCCACATGCAATCGAACCTTGTTTTGATAAAAATATAAAATATAAAAAATAAAAAATTTGTGGAGCGATTGAGGGATCTATCGCTAGTGCACGACTATTGTAAAGCAGAAAAAACAATAGGTAATAATTTTCTATGTTAGGTATGGAAGATCGATATATAAATGTATGTTAATGTAATGTGATCAAATATAGACATAAGTGGACATTCAAATAACAAAAGCCTGTCCCATCAAATTCATATTAATGAACCTAGCTTTATTTGCTAGACAATCGAGCAAGTTCTCTTCATTGCCTTATTCAATCGCATGGAGCCCAATATCGAGTGGATAGATCCCGAACTCGAGGAATACCTAACTTATTTCATCGATCAAGTAAGACATAAGATGAAATTCTATCGATGGCCTAAAATGCTCACTTTGTCCCAAGAGAACATCATATAAGTGGGATCAATTTTTCACACATGCATAAAGAGTACAATACAGATTTTCCCTCCTAACATTGCAGGAATGTTTCCCTGTTTATTTCTTCGAGGCAGTAGAAGCTGCTGCTTTCATTTCGAGCAAAGCATCCTCAAAGCACTTGGCCAGGAAATCAGGGTCGGGGATGATGTCCTTGGCCACCAGAATCTGCATGTCTGCCCTCCCCGCATAGCTCACCATGTGCATCGTGAGTGTCTGCATATACCGCATCTCAAACACCCCATATCAGTCCTGATAAAGATTTCACTCTAGGTACCGCAGAAAAAGAAGGAAAAGAGAGATTATGAGGCGCGAGTGTTTTGGAGCCTTACGTGGGGTAAACCCTGAGAATTCTCATCAAGAAAAAACTCACTTTTTCTCTCTCTTTTTCTTGCCTCTCTATTTCCTTTTTTCAGCATCTTGACGGCTAGGGTTTTATCATCGCTAATATATAGGTAACACTTTTAACCTAAAAGGAAATCTAATAGAAAAGACAAAAAAGCCCATAAAAACAAATATTTGGCTTTATCTATAACAAACCCGAGACGTTCACCCTTATGTACGTGATGGGGTTGCCCCCGGCCGCGATCTCCTCGTGCGGGCCGAACACGTTCGAGATGCTGAACGTGGTGTTGCAAAAGATCCTATAGTTGAGCAGGCTCGAGGCCTGCATCAGCAAAAACAAAGATAGATTGCGCGGTAGTCAGCATATTGTCGTTCTGTTTTCTGAATTGCAGAAGCGCGAACTTATCCTTACACGTGCTCCTAGATAAGTCGTGGCCATATCCCCGATTTTGTAGGAGAAGTGAGCCTCCAGGGATTTCTTCTTCCGGTCAATCATCGACTTAGCTTTTCTCACATGTTCGAGAGGGTCGCCGCAGCTTCTGTGGTAGCGAACGGGGAGGAGGAGAATCCCGAACTTGTTGCCCCACCGCAGTCCCGGGTCGCCTTCCATCAAATTAGTTAGTTCCTGGTTAACACCAACACCACACTTCAATTTAATCAACTTCAGTTAAAAGGCCAAGAAAAAAAAAAATTGAGACTCGCCTGCAATCCCGGTTATTCTCGCAAGTTAACAGCTGCCACTCCCGTTAGTCGAGTCCCTTCCCGCACAGCTGACAAAGGCAGATGAGCATTTTAGTCAGTCGAGATTCATCGCCCTTGGATTGACAAAAATGGAGTGAATCAACGGAAATGCTATTCCTTTTTTACCGTTGGGACATCGGTGGTCCAAGTATTTGAAGAAGCCGGCTGATATGATGCCGAAGAGAACATCGTTAATGGTCTGCATTTGCAACAATGAATGAGATTCATCATCCGGAAGTTGAGTACATCAAAATATGCAGCAATGAATGAGATTCATCATCTGGAAGCTGAGTACATCAAAATGCATTTTTAATCATGAAATACAAGAAATCCCAGCCGAGAGAGTCGTGCACTCGCCGGGTTCAATCGACCCTGGGGTCATTCAAGCAATCCCAACAATGCTTGGGATTTGTTTCAATTTGTCATATGTGTACTAGTTTGGTTTTTTTGTAGTGTTAATCAAACTTAACGGAAATTAATGTAGGGTATATTTGTCACAAATATACCGGTTTAAAGTTTTTAGTAGTTAAAAAATTAGTTCGGATAAATTTATCATAGTATGGGGTTTGTTTGGGCAAAAAATTGGTTTTTGGTAAATTTGTCGTAATTGTATTCGTTTGGAGTTCTTCGTAGTATTAATCCTCTTAAATATGATTGTTTGGTGTTACTAAAAAAATTATAAACATGCCATGTCTCCATTACATCATTTAACTACGATTTATCGGCTGGTCATACTTTTTTTAAATGAAAATTTTAATTTGAACAAAAATATTAATAGGAATCACATTGAAAAAAAAAAGATTGTGCATAAAGTAAAAATTGAACATATTAGAAAAGGGGATATGTTTACTAAAAGTCTTAAAATTTGTCACGAAAGTGTAATTGAATCTTAATACTTATAAAAAGTGCAATCAAATCCTCAAATTCATCAAATTACTATAATTGAGTCTTTCTGTTAACTTCGTCCATTTAAACTAACATAAAATAATGATGTGGTTTTTTTAAATATTTTTCTCTTTTATGTGGCGATGACATGGCAAAAACATAGAATACTAGGCTCAAACAATGTAGTTTTGGATTTAATACTAATTTTCTAGTCATAAGCTTAATTAAATTAAATAAAAAATATTTATAATAAAGCACAAATAAAAGAGCCAAGGCAAGGGCAGAGGCCCTTGCCGCCAGCCACCCCGTTATTGGAAAGGGCCAATGGGGCAGCGGCGGCAAGGGCCTACCGCCCTTGCCAATAACTTAATTGTTTTTTCCTTTCTTTTGAAATACTTTTGCTGATGTTATTTAATTAATATTTTGGTTAAATAAATTATAATTTAAGTCACATCATTGCCATGTAGGAGGAAGAAAATATTAAAAAAGTTATGTCAGATTTTCCGTTAGTCTAAATAAAAGAAATTAAAAGAACTCAATTATAATCATTTAACAAGTTTTAAAATTTAATTATATTTTTTTTGTAAGTTTTAGGATTCAATTGCATTTTTATAACAAGTTTTAGGACTTTTTGTGCACATATCCTCATAAAAGTATTGAATTTGTGGTGCTATTATTTTTTTTGGGAGATAAACATGTAAAACTTTGGAACTCACCGCATTTGCGACCGCTGACTTGACCGCTTTCATGTCCTCCAGCAAAAACTTCGCCGTGGCCAGCTTCCTCGGCCAGAGTTCCACCCCTGTGCCACCGCTCACCGGCGTCCTCCGATCGCTCATCCACATGCTCTGTAGCACGAACTCCACCCCAGACCAATGTGAACCACACCAACCCCAACACCCCCATTACTGCCTTCCATCACTCGCCGCTGCCACCCCTCCTCCTCTTAGCTGATGACGGAGGACCGATCATCGGCAGAGCCTCGGGGTCGTCCACCTGCCGGCACGACGCCAGGAACATTGACATCAGCGAGATCCCATCGCCGAGTGCATGGTGGATCCGGAACACCATGCACCGGTGGGTCATCAGGAGGTGGACGTCCCACAGGGGCTTGTCATCGCCTAGGAGCCCCGGTGAGTCGGTGGACAGGTCGCCGAGGTACTCATTGACAGCTGCCTCGTCAGAGAGGCCTTCGACGATGGGGCCGTGGACTGGGACGACATGGCGGTCAATGTCCACATGGGTCCTCCTCCAATGCTCTCGGCCTGCGGAGTCCTGCACCATGAGGCTGCAGAACCTGGGGAGCGTAAACATGGGGGAGCTTTGGATCGCCGACTTGAGGGCATCAACGTCGAGGGGTTGCTTCATGCCGATAGCACTGTAGATCACCTGGTTCATCTCCTTCTGCAGGAACAGGCGCCCTCCCGGTGTCAGGGGCTCGTCGGAGCCGTTCTCCAGGGACCCCATGCCTACGTGAAGATCGAACAGGATGGAATCTTCAGTACGGTTGGGATGGCGAGAAAAAAACAACAGTGCTGGCGGCTCGTTTGAAGCTAGTACTTCTTGAATGGATAAAAACATGAATCAGAATCTAAAGGAGTAGTCTATAAATCGAAACTCTTGTCCGTGAGGTGGGGAAGGGGGAAGGAGTGCGAGAGTGTTGGATTTGGAATTTTCAGGCGAGATTGCGCGAGGCTCTCTGGCATTCGCTTGAGAATATATTGGCCGCACCTGTTGAGAGACCTTAGCTGGAAGAAGAGACGGGGAGAAAAGATATCCACGTGCGGCTTGTCTTCACGCAGCGAAAGGCGCTGGTGGGAGCGTCATTTCGCCAAGCATTTATTAATTCGATGGTCTCTTTCTAAAAAACGACAGCTAAAAGAGGCTCTAATCCTTGCATGAAAAGGTCGATTACATCGTCGGCATGCGAACAAGTCTGCTTTGTGAACCTTTAAGCGCGGTGTAATCAAAGATCAAACCATTCGATAAGATTCCAGCTTTCTAGTTGTTTTGTATATGAATTTCATTAAGTCAAAACTTTTCGGTATCTCCTATGTCATTCTCTTTGCATCTAGAATTTTGTATCCAATGGACCATTTGGATATCGGTAATCTTTCATGGTCTTACTTTAGTTAGGTATATTTATATGCTATAAGATGAATGGTGCTGTATGCTCGATTGTAGATAGTCAAAATTAAGATCTAACCACCTTGTCCTTTCGTTCCTGGATTTTCTTTTGTTTTCAAGACTCAGATTTGTATTGAATGCACAGGACGGTAAGTAACAACTAACTTTTCAAATCAAAACAAGAAAACCCAAACTCAACAGGAACCATCATTAAAGCCGCATTTTGCCGTTGGAAGTTGTAGTCAAGATAGGACTGGATAGACTACTTGGATATAAAATATTTTGCTGTCTTATCCACTATTTAGTTAATAGTAATAATAAAACTGGATAGTTTCATTCCATATTATGTCCATTATTTGGTACAAACTTAAAAATACATAAATGGAAATTGTAAGAATCTTTCACAATTCATAGTTTGAAAAACACAAATGTACATATGAAGATAACTTGCATCAATCATCATGATTATTGTACTATCTAAACCTTAAACAGTAAATGAGCTTTATCAATCAATCCATGATTATTGTACCATCTAAATATGAAATAGCGAAAGTGCTCATTGCAGCATTCTAGATCCACACATTCAACTATAATAAGAAATAAATAAGCTCCAGTAACATCGACGCGGTACATCTACTAGCAAATGCCAAATCTAGTAAGAAAGGAAACTCAATCATTTAACTTTGTGACTCCAAAAGTATAGTGCTTTGACTCTTTTGCCACTTTTGTACACCTTCAACTTGAACCATAGAGTTAAGGAGTTGAATGAGTTTCGACTCCCTTGCTGCTTTCTTTGACTTTTAATGTGAATTAAAGAGTTATGGAGGAAAATGAGCTTCAACTCTCTCGTCATCTTCATGGAGCTTTGATGTGATCCAAAAACTACGAAAGATTTGTGAAGCTTCAACAAAACTGAGAGATACAAAAGAGAAGGAGATGGAGAGCATAGTTTTTTTTAAAAAAAAAAAAAAACTCTTATTGCCCCTTTTTTCGCCGAAATTGGATCATGATGAAATATCTTTCACTGAAATTCATCTTCGATTTTTATTTAGAGGAGACGAGTTTGTGGTGATTCCATACAAATGTTGTATCAATGGAACAAAAAAAAACCTATATACTTCAATGGAACTCAATCAACGATATGATGATATAAAAAGTTTTGCCATAATTTAATTGACAACACAATGTGATGATAAATATACAACATCAAAATTTAATCAACGACGAAGATTTGTAAACTACAATTAAAGTACGGAAATTGAAAGATATTTATATAGCAGAAAAGATAGGTCGAATAAAAGTAAAAATGAAAATAAATTTGCAAGAGCATTGGGTTCTTTAATCGATTGATTAGGACTTACAAAGAATAGGGGGAAAATTGTCCAAAAACTTCTAAACCTATTATATGGTAGCCAATTCAATCCTAAACTTTCAATTGTGTTAATTTAGTTTCAAACTTATTATACGATAGTTAATTCAACTCGAAATATTTTAAATGTATCAATTTAGTCCTAACCTTTTGACGATTTACCAATTTAATCCTAAAGCTTTTGATAAATTACAATTCTTTTGGCTAATTTTGACAGAATATCGCCGACATGGTGGTCTGGTCAATGCTAGTCTTCCTACATGATAGGGCTGGCGTCGATGTGAATGATCTTTAAATTTAAAAAAATCAACTTTTTTTGTTATTTTTATTGATTTTTTCATTTCTTTCCTCGCTTTTCATTTTAAAGAAGATTAAAAAATTGTCCATGTTAGGCTAGGTGGCGCCACATAGGACGTTTAACATTGACCGGACCACTAGGTCAACAATTCTAGGCAAAAATTAGCCGGAAAAACTATAGTGGTAATGCATTAAATGAATTAGGACTAAATTGGTGCAATTGTAAAGTTTAGGACTGAATTGGCAAAATGTCGAGTGGTTTTTGGACTAAATTAGCACAATTGAAAGGTTTAAGACTAAAGCCATTGTACAATAAGTCAATGATTTTTTGGACAATTTTTACAAGAATACGGTGTGGCTATTTATAATCCATAGTCAACGATTACAATTTTTGAATTAAATAAAATAAATAATGACAGTTTTAATAAGTTGTGTTGATCACTAATCCCTATCATCTAGAACATTTATCCACCTGAAGTTATAAAATCCCTAAATTTGCGACAACAAAACATATCTATAAGGATAAACCATGTTGAGATGTCCTATGTGTCGAGATGCTTAGGATCTGGAGTAAATAAGATGATGAATGCTCATGAATATACATATATACATGTTAATAAAAAACCAAATGATACTGATGTATCAATAAATTATATGCCATATTATGCATTGAATAGGTAATAACCATGCATTTGTGTGAGGTACTACAAAGAAGGTAGGGTGTATGTTCATGCCTTGATTTTGTTGCTCTGAATGTTTATGATCATTATGGTAGAGCGGGTGTGAAAGTGAACTTCTATTTTAGACTTAGAGATTTCACTTGTTGGACTTCAACTCATTCATTTACTTTTCAGACATGTAAAATGGCCATTCCCCCATCACTGCTTTTTGGAGCCCATCACACATTGAGTATGATTATGAGGAGGTTGTATTGTCTAATATGGTTTTTATATATATCAAGTGTACTACTACGGTATGGGTTGATGTAGAACTTGTTAAATGGGTTTCTCATCTGTATGTAACACGGTACATGATCTTCGATGGTGATTGGCTGGGATTGCTCAGAGGCTTTGATGGTCCTCTTGGTTACATTACCAAGGAGCTGATGTTGGGGGAGGTTATCGATCATTGGATGTTGGATTGATGTTGTACAAGTAGGCTTTTGAGGGCAAGGGTTTGGTGGTGGAGATAGGAGTTACAGAACCCTTCTTGGGTGTTCTATATTATGAGGTGTTTGTAAGTGATGCATTGTACGTTAATAAGTATGTGAGGTCATTACATGACTTGTTTAATTATTTTGTTGTGCCTTTGCTTGCGAATAAATTAGTAAGAAAGAAAGTAATATGATACATGTAGTGTTGACGTATCTAGGGTGTCACCAGGGTCAACAATGACACAATGAAGGTGAGATCTGAGAGGCGAGGTGAGAGCAAGAGGCCTACAACATGAGAGCGAGAGCTAAGGCCTAAGGCAAGTTGAGAAGGCAAGGCAAAAGTTGAGATTTCAAGTTTAATTTTCAAGTTTGAATTTGTACATTGTAAATATGGATTCTTCTACTTCATTATTATTTACTTTTTTTTCATTATTTGTCCCTTTTAAAAAAAATTCTATTCTATTTATTTTTTTAATCCCTTCCATCATTACCTAATAAAAATTATTAAATAATAAATTATACTAATATATTCAAAATATGTAATAAATATAAATACATTTATACATAAAAATTAAATTCTCTTCCGATATGTTCCTAAAAAGGTATGATTTGGGTGAATTCTTCCCCTAGCTAACAAAGAGATCTAAGTTGAATTTGCACATTTGAAATTGAGAAAAATTTTATAAAGAAATATCCCACTTGTTTCTTAAGAAGCGATGGGAAATATACTCAGTATCGTCTCATTGAATAGTTGGTTCAACTACTTGTTATTATAATAAACCCCCTTACTTCAATTGGTACCTTTCCATGGAAAGCAAATAACAAATCCATATTTTAACTAAGATTTCGAATACCTATTGTGAATAGGAAAAAAAGAAAATTAGTTATTTTGAATTTTTTATATTAGAAATCAAAGATTATTTATTTTTAATTATTATTTTGATTTTATTAATATAATAATTTTTATTCAAGAAAAATAGTTTTTGTACCATAGATGTGGGAAATCATATTCATATTTATCCCATCTTCTTGTGAGATATTTTTATCTAGTCATATCCCTCTTATTATCTAACTTTATCTTGTATTAGACAAGATTCAAATGTGGCACCCTGAACCCTTCACAGGTCGCCACAGGCACCAAACCTTCACCTTAGATTCATCCCTCAGAAGAAGCATCGTAAATATTGACACTTTTTTTTTTAAAAAAAAAAAAAACGGTCCCAGCGTGACTCATTAGTGGAAGCAAAATAAAACATCACCATCTCACCCTCCATCAACCATGATACAAATACACACCACTAATCATCAAGATTAATAGACAAGCCACGACACTTTATTTACATATATTTTCAAGATGGGCTTTCTTTGGGTCGGTACATCAAAAGGAAAAGCCAGGACTCAGCCACGTCCGGCCTAAAACCCCAAAAAGAACCCTCGACCCGCTACAACTCACGTGCACAATCCCCATCATCAGTGTCGGCTAACTATCCCAAAAAAGTTCCCAACTCCTACTCGTCACGTATGGCCCTCACACCCATCCCGGTGCATCAGGTGGTGGCGGCGGTAACATCCCACGCATCACCCCGTCTAGGTGAACGTGGACGGATATAAACTCTTGGACAACAAGGCCCCCAGCCAGGCCTACATCGTACATGACCAAGCAACGCACTCTAATATACGTCAGTCCGGGAACGGAAGGACAGTGAAACTCCTCGCACTCAACTTCAACATTGGAGGGCAGGCCATAAAACACACCCCTCGTGACAGCAGGGAGCGGCATTCTACTAATCTGAAATGTTGGTCCCCAAAAGGGGTGAGTACAACCACTCGGCAGGTAAAAGAATCCAATAGCCACTCAAAGCATCATACAAGTCATACATGCATTCCAGGCATCACTTACCTTGAAGCCATGCATATACCATCATGCATCTCCATCACAATCATAACACATACATGCCATCACCATATCATACACATGTCATCACCATCATCATGACATCGTCATATCATATACATCATCATATCATACACATCATCATCATCATGACATCATCATGGCATCATCATCATGACATCATCATATCATAGGTCACTATCATATCATATATCACATATCATCATGCCATAGGTGATCATCATCACATCATATCATCTATTATCATGCCATAAGGTGATCATCATCACATCATATCATATATGCATGATTTAATTTTCACTTTTAACTTCCAATTCGATCACCACATCACTTTCACTCGGGATCATCAATTTCATCCCATACTTTTCACTCGCACCCCAATCTGGCATCGCGAGATAAACCCTCAGGCATTCAGCCATTTAAGGCCACTAGGCATCCGACAACCCCACTCTTCGGGCATCTCGCATCCCAACCGGCATCACAAGGCATCCCCTCGGGCAAAAACCTCCGAGGCTTCCAGCACCCAACCATTCCGGGCATCTCGATACTCCCGAGGACATCCGGCCATGTATCTCTATACATTCCGGCCATCCGGCACCCCCATCCCGGGCATCCTGATATTCCCAGGGCATTATCATCCGCCACAAACGGTTTCCTCATTCATCATTATCCATGGTCACCAGTTTAGGTCTCAACTCATCATGGCACACAATATAATGACCAACAATATCATATACAACATTCAATTCATACATGCATCTCAATTCATAGTCATGCATGCATCAAGACATCATCATCCAATCCATACAAAATTCCAGCAAATACCACTTTCAGAAAATATTTAAATTAAATATCCATATGCTTCTCAAAAATCATGAAATTAAAACATGTGATAGATAAGACAACAAGATAGCAATTTCATGAAAGATACATGCCCAATAGAGTTCCACAAAAGAAGATACAATTCACACAAAACAGCATGTAAATTCGGATAGAAACAGAATGCACAGTTTCCGAAATAATTTTATTAAAATATCCATACGACCTCCGAAAATTATGAAATCTTACCAGGTTATAGCCAAGACACTAAAGCAGATTTTTCATGAAGACTTCCCAGCCAAATTCGTTTTATATTATTTTCTACAATCACACGAAGCTTCTGGATCTAACACCGAAACGTCCAGTGTATGTCTCTCCGAAATACTGAATTTTCAGCCACTTATTCTTCTTAGTTTCCTCTGAAATTTGGATATGTTTTACTTCAAAGGATCCCCTACAACTTTCTTTAAGAGATCTTAGTCATATTTCCAGATTATAGTCATCATACGGTTCCATGAAGTCTCGGGTATCCTACACCGCATCTCCAGATCTACGGTTTTCAAGAGCAAGTTGATTCACTGAGCTATACTTGTTCATTTTACTTCAAATTTGAATGTGTTAAAATTCAAGATGTTCTCTACAAGTTTCATGAAGAATTTGAAAAGATATTCTTAGTAAAAATCAACATGCAACCACAAATCCACCGAAAGGTCAGTGAAATCGTTCCAGATTTGATGTCTCCGTAGGATGAGAGTTTGACCCCCCAAATCTCCATCATTTTACACCAAATTTTATTATGTTCTAGTTTAAGATGTTAGCTACAACTTTTATGAAGAGATCAAAGCCAAAATCGAACTCAAAACATGCATGCAAGCTCTCACAAAGTTCTGACTCAGGCGGTTTATGCGAAAACAGCATGCACCCAAGAACAAAACACATAACTTCATTCCCATGCCTTCAAATAATCCTAGATTCCGACCATACATGCAAAACATTGGTGCAAGAGTAGGAAGTGGATTCCCAACTTGCCTCTAGACCGAACAGACGACGGCACACGGCGGCGAACGGGCGGCACACGGGTGGACGGACGGCGAGCGGCGGCGACTCCTTCCTCTCGGCTCCTCCTCCCTCTCGGCCTCACTCTCCCTCTCTCACACACTCTCTCTCTCTCTTTGGGCGGTAGCTCAACCGGCCACCTCTCTCTCTCCTCTTCCTTTTATTCCCCCATTTCCTAATCATTTGCAATGATTAGTTTGCCTCTCAAATTAGCCAATGCATGCCATCCCTCTCTAAGCCAATGCATGAAGACCTCTTGCCACTTGTCACAACACATGCAAGATGGGCTTTGGGCTTGGGCTTCCCTTGTGGCCGACGGCCACACCTCCTTGGGCCTCAATGGGCCGGCGACAGCCCCTCCATGGGCCTAATTGGGCTAGCTAGCTTGGCCCACTAAAGCTTAGGCCAATGGGCCTAGGGCCCAAACCTAATTAAAATTAGATTTTCCCCTTTCTTATTCTTCCTTTAGACATGGCCAAAAATCTTGTAACATTTTATTTATGGGAGTTTAATTTATGAGATGCATAGCCAAGCATAGATTATTCTTATTAATCTATCTAATTTAAAATCTCATAAACACAAACACATATCACTTAGCCCTCAGAGAAAACTAATGACTAAAACATAAATCATAGGTAATTTCATTACCTAATTACGAGCTTTAATACACCTTAGAGATTGTCTTGAATTTTGGGATGCCACATCAAACATCTAATAAGATAGATTTTATTTTACCATGACTTTTGTCTAGACTAACAAACATTGTCTTACTAGTTATATCACAATCAAAATGAGTCCTGAAATGCAAATAAGGCTGGGCCACTAGAAAGGGCGAAACTTAATGCTTGTATCCTACCTACAAGAAATCAGGCACACTAATTCTACTATTTTTTTTTTTTTTTTTTTGGTAAGGACACTAATTCTACTATTAATAATTCGAAAAACTTACGCGAATCTTCACCTATATGTATACTGAAAAAGTTGAGTCATTTCAAACCATTCATGAAATAATTAGGTCTATTGTCAGTATGAGAATAACAATTTGCAACAATTCGATTGACCCGATCCCCAAATTCGTTCATAACAAATCCAATTGTAACTGCAAGGACAATTTTTTTGCATTGTCCTTGAACTTACTAGTGGTGTTTTAGAAGATGAACTTATCATATGATGATTACGTGTGAAAAAGAAACTCGCATAAGGCCGTACTTATATTTGCGCTTGGTCCGCAGTCATATATGAGGCCGGATTGGCATCATACAACAATCGAGCTGTCGAAGAAGCCACAGCACTGAGGGTTGGACGACCTCAGCAACCTAGACCCTCGCGGACCCATATGCTTGGCAACCATGACCCACGATCGATGACCCAAACGCTTGAACCCAGACCCTTGGCGACCCTCAGCCACGCTCGTCAACCGCTGGGAACCATTGGCGAGCCGAGCACAACCGTTAAGTGAACGGTCAAACCAGTGACTGAATCTGGGACTTAGATAGGAAGAAGAAGAACAGCGAGGGAGAAGATGAACCCAAATCCTGCAAACTCGAGTCTCGGCAATCGTCAACCATCTCTCGATGACCATTGACTTTGGGCTCACGTCGACCGGAATTCAAAGTGACTGCTGTCGAGAGAGACAAAGAGCAGTAGAAACGAGGGAAAGATAGGAAATAGGAATTTGAAAATGTTATCTGTTGACCCTAAAAAAGAAATTCGAGAACACTGCAAAGCCAAAACAAGGAGGAGTTGCCTTGGGCTCTAGGCTTAGCCAATGGTAGCTTTGAGTCGAATTGATCCACAAAATTTTACCGAAACACTACAGTTTTCACTCAAAAGACAATGAAGACCGAAAGTCCCTCCTGAAGCCACGTACAGCCTAAGCTTATTTTGACAAAAATATGGAAAAAAATTAAAATATGCGTAGAATGGTTGAGACATCCATCATCAATGCATGATTGTTGTAAACCAACTAAAGACAACAAGCAATAATCTTTGATGTTTGATGTGCAAGATTAATAAATAATTTTCAACTGTTGCACGGTGGATAAAGCCAGGTACATTAAATTTTAAAACAATGGGATAGGTTTCTTTTATTTGAATGTCCACTTTTGTCTACCTTTGATCACATTGAAAGAAATAAAATTTGCGTGCAGCGATTGAGGACATCCATCATCAATGCACGACTGTTGTAAACCAACTAAATACGGCGAGGAATAATTTTCAATGTTAGCTGTGCAAGATTGATATATTAATTGTGTTAAAGTGATGTGATTAAAGGTAGACATAAGTGGACATTCAAATAATGGAGACCAATCCCATCATTTCAAAATTTAATGTACCTAGCTTTATTCATCGTACAATCAACTTTATTCTCTTCATTTCTCTTTTAATTGCATGGAGCTCAACATTGAGTGGATAGATCTCGAGCTCAAGGAACGCCATACTAACTTCATCAATCAAGTAAGATATAAGACGAAATTCAGATTAATGGCCTAAAATGGTTCTTCTTGTCCCAACAGAACATCATATAAGTGGGATCAATTCTTTTTATCCCCATGTCTAATCCCACACATATAAGAATAACGTACAGATTTCTTCTCCTAACATCACAGGAATGTTTACCTGTTTACTTCTTTGAATTCAAGGCAGTAGAAGCTGCTGCTTTCATTTTTAGTAGAGCATCCTCAAAGCACTTGGCCAGAAATTCAGGGTCCGGGATGATGTCCTTGGCTACCTGAATCTGCATGTCCTCCCTCCCCGCATAGCTCACCATGTGCAATGTGAGTGCCTGCATACATCGCCTCTCAAACGCCCCACATCAGTCCTAATAAAGATTTCACTCTAGATACCTCTGAAAAAGAAGGAAGAGAGAGAAACGATGAGGTGCAAGTATATTGGAGCCTGACGTGGGGTAAACCCGAAACGTTCACCCTTATGTACGTGATGGGGTTGCCAACAGCCGCGATCTCCTCCTGCGGGCCGAACATGTTCGAAATGCTGAACGTGGTGTTGCAGAAGATCCTGTAGTTTAGTAGGGTCGCAGCCTGCATCAGCAAAAACAAAGACAGGTTGTGCGTTTGTCGGCTTACCGTCGTTCTGTTTCCCAAATTGCAGAAGCGCGAATTGATCCTTACACGTGCTCCTAGAAAAGACATGACCATTTCGCCGATTTTGTACGAGAAGTGAGCCTCTAGGGATTTCTTCTTCTGGTCAATCATTGACTTGGCTTTTCTCAGGTATTCGAGAGGGTCGCCGCAGTTTCTGTGTAGTGAACAGGGAGGAGGAGCATCCCGACCTTGTTGCCCCACCGCAGACCCAGGTTGTCTTTCATCAAATTGGATAGTTCCTGAATAATACCAGCACCACACTTCAATTCAATCAACTTCAGTTAGATGGCCAAAAAAAGGAGAGACTCAACTGCAATCCGAGTTGTTCTCGCAGATTAACCATTGCTACTCCAGTTATTTGAGTCCCTTCCTGCACGGCTGACAAAGGAAAATGAGCATTTTAGTCAGTCAAGATTCGTCGAATTTGAATTGACAAAAATTGTGTGAATTGTCGGAAATGCTATTCCCTTTTTACCATTGGGAGATCGGTGGTCCAAGTATTTGACCAAGCTAGCCGATATGATGTAGCACCCCGAACCCTTCGGCGGTCGCCACAAGCACCAATGTTACACCTTATTACCCTTGCACCTTATACTTAGAAGAAATGTCGTTAATTTCAGGCATTTTTTTTTTTTGAAAAAGCGGTCCTAGCGCGGCTCATTAGCAGAAGCAAATTAAAGCATCATCATCTATCCCCCTACCAACCATGATACCAATACACACCACTAAACATCAGGATTTTATAAACAAGTGACGACACATTATTTACATATTCTTTTCAGGATGGGACTTCTTTTCGGGTCGATACATAACAAGGAAAAGCTAGGACTCTGCCATGTCCAGCCTAAAACCTCAAAAAAGAACCCTCTACCCTCTACATCACATGTGTACAACCTCCCATCATATGTCGGCTAACTAACTCCCAAAAAACACAGCCCTTACTCGTCACGCTTGGGCCTCACACCCAGTCCGGTGCGTCAGGCGGTGGCGGCGACAGCATCCCTCTCATCACCCCATCGCGGCGAACGTGGACAGAAACGAACTCCTAAACAATTGGGCCCTCAGCTAGGCCTATATCGTAAGAGACAAAATAGTGCACGCGTATGTAGGTGAGTCCAGGCACGGGAGGACAGCTGAACTCCTCACACTCTACCTGAACATCAGACGGTAACCCGTAAAATGCACCCCGCGCGATGGCAGGAAGCGGCATACTGCTAATCTGAAATGTTGTCCTCAAAAGGGGTGAGTACAACCACTCAGCAGATAAGGAATCCAATAACAACTCAATGCATCATGCAAATCATACATGCATTGCAGGTGTTACTTACCTTGAAGCCATGCACAATACTATCATGCATCGTCATGCCTTATCATCATGTATATCATAGTCATCATCATAATCATTATCATGGCATCATTATATCATACATGTCATCCTCATCATGACATCATCACATTACACATGTCATCATCAACATGGCATCATCACATCACACATGTCATCATCAACATCATGCATATCATCATGCATATCATACCATGGGTGATTATCATATCACACTATGTAGCACGGACACTCTCCAGAAGCCTTCGTGTCGTGTCCGACACTCCGACACGTGTCCAACACGCTCCGACACGTCCCGACACGCTCCGACACGCGGTTAACGAGTGTCGAAAAATCCGACACGCGGTCAACTCTCTCCGACACGCTTCGACACGCGAGTCCAGAATTCCGACACGCGATTCTGACACGCACGAGGTCAATTTTAAAAATTTATAATACTTGAGGGGTCAAAATATAAATATACACAAAAGAAGTAATAAAAGAAGTAATAAAATTGCTATAAATATACACGCACGGGGTCAATTTTTTTCAGTTTTTTTTATAATTGTTTTTTAAAAAAAAGTCTTTTACTATGAAAGAAGTAATAAAAAATGCTATATATGATAAATAAATAAATTTAAAAATATCATTTCAGCATTTTTCTTTAAACAATGTTTTTTTCCTCTAAGTTTTGTGTATTACTGTAACAAATTAAAACAATGAATGATATTATTAATATTTTTCATGTAAATTAATTCTAGGCTATTATTTATTTATTTATATATTTATATATAAAAATATATTTAATATTTAACGTGTCGGAACGTGTCGAAATTCTCTATTTTTAAGAAATGACGTGTCGGCGTGTCGTGTCGTGTCGTGTCGCGTGTCGCGTGTCCGTGTCGGTGCTACATAGATATCACATTACATATCATCATCATCATCATGCATATCATCATGCATATCATACCATGGGTGATCATTATATCGTATCACATATCATCATCATGCATATCATACCATGGGTGATCATCATATCATATCACATATCATCATCATCATCATCATGCATATCATCATGCATATCATGCCATGAGTTAATTTTCATCTTTATCTTTAAATCTGATCACCACATCACCCATTTCTCAAATCATCAATTTCATCATCCCCTCGAGCAAAGACCTCCGAGGCTTCTGGCATTCAACCATCCCATGGCCACCGGGCATCCGGCCCCCCACATTCCGGGCATCTCGCATCTCAACTAGCATCACGAGGCATTCCCTTCGGGCAGAAACCTCTGACAGGGCTTCTGGCATTTACACTCCCTGGCCGAGCATCCCACACCCCATATCCTGGCATCGCGAGGCATTCCCTTCGGGCAAAGACCTCCAACAGGGCTTCCGGCCCCCCACATTCCGGGCATCCTGAATCTCCCAAGGCCATCCGGCAATGCATCTCTATACATTCCGGGCATTATCCTCCGCCACAACCACTTCCTCATTTACCATCATCCACATTTACCATTTTTTGATCTCAATTTAACATGGCATATGGCGTGACATCAAACAAATCACAATTGGCATGGAATTCACACTTGCAATCTCAATTCAATATCATACATACACCAAGGCTTTATCACACATGCAACATGATAAATTTATTTATTTTATTCTATATTATTATTCTATTTATTTATTTATTTATTTATTATTATTATTATTATTATTATTATTATTATTATTATTATTATTATTATTATTTATATATCTATGAACTCCCAAAATTATCAAAATTCAAGAAATTATTCAACAAACCCATAGGATGATAATTACTTGCAAAATTCATGGCCAAATTGAATTTTTACTAAATCTCACAATTTTCCAAAACATCCTATGATTCTCGGATTAAACCAGGATGCACGGTTTCCGAATAAATTCAAATAAAATATCCATATGGCCTCCAAAAATTACGAAATTTTACTGGGTTATTAGCCAAGACATTTTCGTACAACTTTCATGAAGAACTCCAAGTCAGATTCCTTATAGATTATTTTATTCAACCTCACGAAGCTTCTAGACCCATTACCGCATCGTCCAGTGTACACATCTCCGAAATATTGAGATTTAACCTACCTATTCTCTTTCGTTTTCTCTGAAATTTGGATATGTTATGCATCAAGATATCCTATACAAGTTTCATGAAGATATCTAGGTCAAATAACCAGAGTATGGTCATCATTTAAGTCCTTGAAGTCTCGGGTGTCTCGGAACACATCACCAGAATCATCGTCTCCAAGATCTAGCCGATTTACTAGGCTATACTTGTTCATTTCTCTTCAAATTTGAGTATGTTGTATTTTGAGGTGTCCCCTACAACTTTCATGAATGCATCGAAGTGATATCTTCAACAAAAACCAACATGCAATCAAGAATCATGCAAGAGGTCAGTAAAAACTTTACAGATCTGGGGTCTCCGTAGAATAGGACTTTAACCCCTCAAATCTCCATCATTTTCCACTAAATTTTAGTATGTTATAGTACAAGATGTTAGATACAACTTTCATGAAGAAATCAAAGCCAAAATCGGAATCTAAACACACATGCAAGCTCAAATAAGTTTCTGACTCACATGATCCGAGCAAGAACAGTCACACCTTTCACACACAACTCATCCATGCTTCGGTTTTTTTCCATCTAACACTCAAAATTCAACATGCAAACAACATACAAGCATGCAAGAGAAGCTAGAGGACTCCCACTTGCCTCTAGACCGGTCGGTCGATGGCGTAGGGCGGCGAACACGGCGGCGCACGGCGGACAGATGGCGATGACCCCTCGGCTCCGCCTCCTTCCTCTCTCGGCCTCTCCCTCTCTTTCTCGAACTCTCTCTCTCTCTCTCACCCTCTCTCTCGGCCAAAAAGAATCCGGCCACCTTCTCTCTCTCTTCCCTTTTTATCCCCCCTAGAGCTCATCATTTGAAATGATTGCTTTGCCTCTTAACTAGCCAATGCATGCCCTTCTTTGTGCCACTTGTTACAACACTTGCATGATGGGCTTGGGCCTCCTCTTCTTGGGCCTTCTTTTGTGGCCGATGGCCACATCTCCTTGGGCCTAAATGGACCGGCGACAGCCCCCTTCCATGGGCTTCTATTGGGCCGACTAGCTTGGCCCATCAAGCTTAGGCCAATGGGGTTAAGGCCCATCCTAAAAATTAACATTTTCTCCCTTTTTTTTTTTTTTGAATTCCTTTCTATAATTATTTCCAAATTCAAATTTTCATCTTGGCCAAAGTCTTGGGACATCTTGTTCATTGAAATTTAATTTATAAATCATATGGCCAAGCATAGAATATTAATCTATCAAATTTAAATTCTCACAATCATATGCATAATTCATCTAATTAAAAAGACTAATGGCTAAAGCATAAGCCATTGAAAATTTATCTTCTATTTTAAGACTTTAACACACCTTATGGCTTGTCATTGAGTTTTGGGATGCCACAACTCTCCCCTCCTTAGAGAATTTCGTCCTCGAAATTCAAGCACTACTCGCGCCTTCTTGAAACAAATATGGGTACTTTTCCTTCATCTGATCCTCACTTTCCCATGTGGCTTCCTCCACATCATGATGTCGCCATAATATCTTAACCAATGGGATCTTCTTGGTCCTAAGGATTTGCTCCTTTCGATCCAGTATTTTGCACAGGCTCTTCAATGTACCTAACTTTCTCATCCACTTTGATGGCTTCATGATCGAGTATGTGACCGAATCCGGCTGGTACTTCCTCAACATCGATACATGAAACACATCGTGCAGATTTTCTAACTTAGGAGGTAATGCTAAACGATAAGCCACATCTCCTATCCTCTCAAGTATTTCAAAAGGTCCAACAAATCTTGGGCTTAACTTACCCTTCATCCCGAATCGAGATATTCCTTTCATTGGAGATACCTTAAGGAATACATGGTCTCCTACACTAAATTCTAAAGGCCTTCTACCCCTATCTGCGTAGTCTTTCTGTCTAGTCTGAGCTGCTCTAAGTCTTTCTCTAATAATATCAACAGCTTCAGTGGTAACTTGTACCAGTTCAGGTCCTGTCAACTTCCTTTCACCTACTTCACTCCAACAGACAGGAGTCCTACATCTTCTTCCATATAATGCTTCATAAGGAGTCATGCGTATACTCTTCTGAAAGCTATTGTTATAGGCAAACTCTACCAAATGCAATCTTTTATCCCAATTTCCTTTGAAATCAATTACACAAGCTCTTAACATATCATCCACTATCTGGATTACTCTTTCTGTTTGTCCATCGGTCTGGGGATGAAAAGCAATAACGCAATTTGAAGACTCCTCCAAAAATTCGAAGTAAACCTCGAATCTCGATCTGAAGTAATGGTTACTGGAACACCATGTAAGCGTACCACTTGACTTACATGCATGTCCGCATACTTATCCATTGGGTAGTCCATGCAAATTGCTAAGAAATGTGCCGATTTAGTCAAACGATCCACTATAACCCTAATTGAGTCATGACTACTTGATGTCCTTGGCAATCCTTGCACAAAGTCCATCGTTATATATTCCCATTTCCATTCAGGAATGTCTAATGGTCTCAAAAGTCCTGCGGGTTTAGGATGTTCCGCTTTTACTTGCTGGCACGTCAAACATTGAGAAATGTGCTTAGCCGTATCTGCCTTCATACCGTTCCACCAAAATTGCTTATGCAAATCTCTGTACATCTTTGTACTACCTGGGTGGATACTATAATTACTCTTATGTGCCTCCGATAGGATTTCCTTCCTCAATTCCTCATTGTCGGGAACACAAAGTCGTCCTTGACATCTTACTATTCCATCATCAAAGGTTTGAAATTCTGATCTTTTTCCTAAAGATACAGCATCTTTCACTTTCAAAATCTTTAAGTCAGATTTTTGCAGGATTTTAATTTTCTGGATAATCTCCGGCTCAATCCTTAATGCACTAAGCATGCCAGTAAGACGATCCATTTCCAATTTAAATTCGGAATTTGCTACAGATTCTAACAATTCCCATTCCGCCATTCTCAAATTAGCCATTTCCATAACCGACTTACGACTAAGAGCATCTACTACTCTATTCGCCTTCCCTGGATGATATCTTATCTCACAGTCATAATCCTTCAACAACTCCATCCATCTCCTTTGTCTCATGTTCAACTCCTTTTGTGAGAACAGATACTTCAAACTTTTATGATCTGTGTAAATCTCAAACTTCTCCCCATACAAATAGTGTCTCTATATCTTCAAGGCAAACACTATAGCTGCTAGTTCTAAATCATGTGTCAGGTAATTTAGCTCATGGGGTTTCAATTGTCTGGATGCATAAGCTACAACTTTGCCATGCTGCATCAACACACATCCTAGTCCTTTGTGAGATGCATCACTATACACTGTAAAACCGTCAGGTCCAGTAGGTATAGTCAAAATTGGAGCTGAAGTCAATTTCCTTTTGAGCTCTTGGAAACTCCTTTCACGTTCCCCATTCCACTCAAATTTCACATTCTTTCAAGTCAATTTAGTTAAAGGTCCTGCAAGTCGTGAAAATCCTTCAATGAACCTTCTATAATAACCAGCCAATCCTAAGAAACTTCATATTTCAGTAGGTGTCGTTGGTCTCGGCCAATTTACTACCATTTCAACTTTTGTCGGGTCTACTGCAATTCCTTTTCCTGACACGACATGTCCTAGAAATATTATCCGGTCCAACCAGAACTCACACTTACTAAACTTAGCATACAACTTATGCTCTCTCAGAGTCTGCAAAACTATTCTCAAATGTTGCTCATGCTCTTTAGGCCCTTTCGAATATACCAGAATATCATCAATAAAGACAATCACAAACTAGTCTAAATAAGGCTGGAATATTCTATTCATCAAATCCATAAATGCAGCCGGGGCGTTAGTTAATCCAAATGGCATAACAAGGAACTCATAGTGTCCATAACGAGTCTTGAACGCAGTCTTAGGAATGTCCTCCTTCTTAATTCTTAACTGATGGTATCCCGATCTCAAGTCAATCTTAGAGAAGACCGAACTTCCCTGGAGTTGATCAAACAAGTCATCAATTCTAGGCAAATGATACTTATTCTTAATGGTCACCTGATTCAACTGCCTATAATCAATACACAAGCGCATCGATCCATCCTTCTTTTTTTACAAACAAGACCGGTGCGCCCCAAGGTGAAGCACTTGGTCTAATGAATCCTTTGTCAAGCAACTCCTGCAGTTGCACTTTCAACTCCTTCAATTCAACTAAGGCCATTCTATATGGGGCTTTTGATATTGATCTTGTTCCAGGCATCAATTCAATTTCAAATTCAATCTCCCGCTCTAGCAGCAATCCAGGCAATTCCTCAGGAAATACATCTTGAAATTCGTTAACTACACGAACTTCCTCAAGTCCAAGCTCCTCCATTGCAAAATCTCTAACTATGGCTAGGTACCCTTGACATCCTTTGTCAAGTAATTTATAGGCTTCTACTGCCGAAATAAGTGCTACAGGAAGATGGGTCTGACCCCCTAAAAATTCACAACTAGACCGATCAGGTAAAATGAATTGAACCACTCTTCTATAACAATCCATTCTAGCCTGATACTAACGAAGCCAGTCCATTCCTATAATAACGTCAAAATCATACATAACCATTACAACCAAATCTATTTCCATATCCTTTCCTCCCATTGATATCTTACAATTTCCACACACCAGCGTAGACAATACCATATCCTTTAAAGGCGTGGAAACACAAAGAGGCGTCTCAAGAGGCATAACTTCTATTTCATTCAAACGTCTATATCTTTCAGACATAAACGAATGCGTTGCACCAGTATCAAACAATGCATATGCCTTTTCACCATTAATAAGAATCGTACCTGACATAACATTTTTGGAAGCTTCCGCTTCCTCCTGGGTGATCGCATACACCCTTCCTTGTGCAGGTGGTCTCTGAGGATTTTCTTGTGGGTTTGACCTAACAGCACTTTGATATCCCTGTCGCACCGAGCTAACACTCACTTGCGACCTCTCTTGTGGGCAATTTCTCCTAAGATGACCCACTTGTCCACAACCAAAACATTTTTGTTGTCCCGTACAAGGTCCTGGGCCATGGCGTTCATTACACTTTGACAAATACCAGGTTGATAAGGTACTTTCCTTATATTCAGACCACTCCTTGCTCCTCCAAAATTCCCAAAGTTACCCTTCTTGTTCACATTCCAGGTATGACCTTGACCAGAATAAGCTCTCTTCCCCTTTCTCACATCATTAAAATTCAACGGTTTCTTAAACTTTGACCGTTCTCTCAACAACTCCTACTCCACTAACTGCGCCCTTTCATAAATCTCATTATAATCTCTTATGTTCAAAGGCACCAGTTGCTTCCTAATGTCAGTCCTCAGCCCTTTCAAGAATCTCTTAGCCTTCTCTTCCTGATCCTCAATCAATCTAGGAGCATATCTAGACAATTCAGAAAATCTAGCCTCATACGGATCTACTGTCAACCCCTTTTGTTCTAGCTAAACAAATTCAGTAATCTTCCTATCCTTAGCACAATCAGAGAAATGCTTCATATTGAAAGCTCTAACAAACTCCTCCCAATTAACATCAGTACCTAGTGGAAAGATTATGTCATTCGAAGCTCTCCACCAAAACTTCGCATTTCCCTCCAACTGGTACTCTGCTAAAACTATTTTCTCAGCATCAGTGCAGTCCAACGGCAGGAAAATTCGTTTCATTCCATCAATCCATTGCTCCGCCTCCTCATGACTTCCCATTCCATTGAACTTAAGTGGCTTCAGCTTCAAAAACTGCTCCACTAGTCCTTTAGTACGGCGTTCTGCTCCGGGTTGTTGTTACGCCTGCCTTTCCATCAAATTTTCAATATTGGCTAATGCCTGCAGGATGTCTTCCATTCGGGGTTCAGCCCTTGCAGCAAAGGCTTCAGCCCTCGATGGATGAGCACTTCCAGCTCGCACCATGACTCTCCTGCAATTTCCAAGCATTGCCTCAGGAATAATCTGAGACTCACTGCATCCACTCAAAACAACTACTACTACCACATAAGTAACATATACATGTTACTAGCACCAAAAGGCAATTCAAGGTAAACTACTAGGGATCTACGAGTGAATTCTCATCACCCGTTATTCAATTATTCCATTTTACATCCTATGGTGTGCATTCTCATCATGTTCCTCAATTTCTAAATGAGTCTCCTTATCACTCCACCTATAACCATTCGCTTTGATACCAAAAAGGGGCGTTGTAGCACCACGAACCCTTCGGCGGTCGCCACAAGCACCAATGTTACACCTTATTACCCTTGCACCTTATACTTAGAAGAAGCGTCGTTAATTTCAGGCATTTTTTTTTTTTTTAAAAAGTGGTCCCAGCGCGGCTCATTAGCGGAAGCAAATTAAAGCATCATCATCTATCCCCCTACCAACCATGATACCAATACACACCACTAAACATTAGGATTTTATAAACAAGCGAAGACACATTATTTACACATTCTTTTCAGGATGGGACTTCTTTTCGGGTCGATACATAATAAGGAAAAGCTAGAACTCTGCCATGTCCAGCCTAAAACCTCAAAAAAGAACCCTCGACCCTCTACATCACATGTGTACGACCTCCCATCATATGTGTCGGCTAACTAACTCCCAAAAAACACAGCCCCTACTCGTCGCGCTCGGGCCTCACACCCAGTCCGGTGCGTCAGGCGGTGGCGGCGTTAGCATCCCTCTCATCACCCCATCGCAGCGAACGTGGACAGAAACGAACTCTTAAACGACTGGGCCCCCAGCTAGGCCTATATCATAAGAGACAAAATAGTGCACACGTATGTAGGTTAGTCCAGGCACGGAAGGACAACTGAACTCCTCACTCTACCTCAACGTCGGACGGTAACCCGTAAAATGCACCCCGCGCGAAAGCAAAAAGCGGCATACTGCTAATCTGAAATGTTGTCCCCAAAAGGGGTGAGTACAACCACTCAGCAGATAAGGAATCCAATAACAACTCAATGCATCATGCAAATCATACATGCATTGCAGGAGTTACTTACCTTGAAGCCATGCGCAATACTATCATGCATCGTCATGCCTTATCATTATGTATATCATAGTCATCATCATAATCATTATCATGGCATCATTATATCATACATGTCATCCTCATCATGACATCATCACATTACACATGTCATCATCAACATGGCATCATCACATCACACATGTCATCATCAACATCATGCATATCATCATGCATATCATACCATGGGTGATTATCATATCACATAACATATCATCATCATCATCATGCATATCATACCATGGGTGATCATCATATCGTATCACATATCATCATCATCATCATCATCATGCATATCATCATGCATATCATGCCATGAGTTAATTTTCATCTTTATCTTTAAGTCTGATCACCACATCACCCATTTCTCAAATCATCAATTTCAGCATCCCCTCGGACAAAGACCTCCGAGGCTTCCGGCATTCAGCCATACCATGGCCACCGGGCATCCGGCCCCCCACATTCCGGGCATCTCGCATCTCAACTAGCATCACGAGGCATTCCCTTCGGGCAGAAACCTCTAACAGGGCTTCCGGCATTTACACTCCTTGGCCAGGCATCCCGCACCCCATATCCTGGCATCGCGAGGCATTCCCTTCGGGCAAAGACCTCCGACAGGGCTTCCGGCCCCCCACATTCCGGGCATCCTGAATCTCCTAGGGCCATCCGGCAATGCATCTCTATACATTCCGGGCATTATCCTCCGCCACAACCACTTCCTAATTTACCATCATCCACATTTACCATTTTTTGATCTCAATTTAACATGGCATATGGCGTGACATCAAACAAATCACAATTGGCATGTAATTCACACTTGCAATCTCAATTCAACATCATACATACACCAAGGCTTTATCACACATGCAACATGATAAATTTATTTATTCATTATTATTATATTATATTTATTATATTTATTTATTTATTATATTATTATTATTATTTATTTATTTATTTTTTATTTTTTTTATATATCTATGAACTCCCAAAATTATCAAAATTCAAGAAATTATTAAACAAACCCATAGGATGATAATTACTTGCAAAATTCATGGCCAAATTGAATTTTTACTAAATCTCACAATTTTCCCAAAACATCCTCTGATTCTCGGATTAAACCAAGATGCACGGTTTCCGAATAAATTCAACTAAAATATCCATATGGCCTCCAAAAATTACGAAATTTTACTGGGTTATAGCCAAGAAATTTTTGTACAACTTTCATGAAAAACTCCAAGTCAGATTCCTTATAGATTATTTTATTCAACCTCACGAAGCTTCTGGACCCATTACCGCATCGTCCAGTGTACACATCTCCGAAATATTGAGTTTTAACCTACCTATTCTCTTTCTTTTTCTCTGAAATTTGGATATTTTATGCATCAAGATATCCTATACAAGTTTCATGCCGAGATATAGGTCAAATAACCAGAGTATGGTCATCATTTAGGTCCTTGAAGTCTCGGGTGTCTCGGAACACATCACCAGAATCATCGTCTCCAAGATCTAGCCGATTTACTAGGCTATACTTGTTCATTTCTCTTCAAATTTGAGTATGTTGTATTTTAAGGTGTCCCCTACAACTTTCATGAATACATTGAAGTGATATCTTCAACAAAAACCAACATGCAATCAAGAATCATGCAAGAGGTCAGTAAAAACTTTACAGATCTGGGGTCTCCGTAGAATAGGACTTTAACCCCTCAAATCTCCATCATTTTCCACGAAATTTTAGTATTGTATAGTACAAGATGTTAGATACAACTTTCATGAAGAAATTGAAGCCAAAATCGGACTCTAAACACACATGCAAGCTCAAACAAGTTTTTGACTCACATGATCCGAGCAAGAACAGTCACACCTTTCACACACAACTCATCCATGCTTCGGTTTTTTTTCCATCTAACACTCAAAATTCAACATGCAAACAACATACAAGCATGCAAGAGAAGCTAGAGGACTCCCACTTGCCTCTAGACCGGTCGGTCGACGGCATAGGGCGGCGAACACGGCGGCACACGGCGGACGGACGGCGACAACCCCTCGGCTCCACCTCCTTCCTCTCTCGGCCTCTCCCTCTCTTTCTCGAATTCTCTCTCTCTCTCTCTCTCTCACCCTCTCTCTCGGCCAAAAAGAATCCGGCCACCTTCTCTCTCTCTTCCCTTTTTATCTCCCGTAGAGCTCATCATTTGAAATGATTGCTTTGCCTCCTAACTAGCCAATGCATGCCCTTCTTTGTGCCACTTGTTACAACACTTGCATGATGGGCTTGGGCCTCCTCTTCTTGGGCCTTCTTTTGTGGCCGACGGCCACATCTCCTTGGGCCTAAATGGGCCGGCGACAGCCCCCTTCCATGGGCTTCTATTGGGCCGACTAGCTTGGCCCATCAAGCTTAGGCCAATGGGCTTAAGGCCCATCCTAAAAATTAACCTTTTCTCCCTTTTTTTTTTTTTTTTTTGAATTCCTTTCTATAATTATTTCCAAATTCAAATTTTCATCTTGGCCAAAGTCTTGGGACATCTTGTTCATTGAAATTTAATTTATAAATCATATGGCCAAGCATAGAATATTAATCTATCAAATTTAAATTCTCACAATCATACGCATAATTCATCTAATTAAAAAGACTAATGGCTAAAGCATAAGCCATAGAAAATTTATCACCTATTTTAAGACTTTAACACACCTTGTGGCTTGTCATTGAGTTTTGGGATGCCACATATGATCCCGAAGAGAACATCATTAATGGTTTGCATTTGAAGCAATTAAAGATATTCATCATCATTTGGTATTAGCATGGAATCAAAATGCACTGATAGTCATGAAATACAAGAAAAACATGTAGAATTCTTCCTTTCAAGACAAATGACCGATAAATGTAGTATTAGTTGCGCTCTTCAGAATTGTACAAACCCTGGCAATGCTCACCACTAGAGGTGAGTATAGTTCGGGTGGGCGGCTCTCATCTTGGATCTGAGAACTGCCCACTATGTATAGGTTTCGAATGATCCACATATTAGTTCTATGGATCTATCTGGGAACTGGATTACTAGTCTAGTCCGGTTCTTAAGTGGGTCCATGGAATTGGTTTCCAATCCTTATAAAATTGCATTAATTGATTAATGTCATGGTGAATCTGTTGGAGAAAACTTCTTGAGAGTTTTGAAATTGATAAAACGTTTCCATCAGTCTAGTCTAAAGACTTGCAAACTCTTCCTTCAAAGTCTGAAGACCTCCGGACTGCCAGACTCAAGACTCAAAGTCTATCATCATTAACAGTTTCTAGACTGTCGAAGAAGGCTTATCCAGAACTGAGCATTTCATTAAGGATTTGATTCTATCGACTGAAGAAGATCTCTTGGCTGTATATAGCATGTCGAATCCATTATTCAAATTGACATTCATTTGGGGATTTTGGATTCATTGATTGGCATAGTATACTTGGGTTCTACTTATGGAAATCTAGATCCTGATTGTATGGGCGAGCATGATTGGTGGGCTATCGTCATATTCCTTAAACAACTCGAAATCTCCCTAATTGATTCTATCCAACGGGTAGATTGGAAGAACTCCTTTGGTAAGTGCCAACGGGTGTGATGGCATGAAGGAGTATATAAGGAAGACATTCTAGTTGTTTGAGTGTGTGCGTGATAGAAGAATTCCAAAGTCTGAAGCTCCTTGTTCTCAATCAATTCATTTGTTGAGCGAAATCTTGTACTCAAAAGAGAGTTAATATCTTTGTGAGACCTTGAGGAAGTGTAGCAGAGTCTCTACACTATGGAATTAAGGAAGAGCTTTACTGTAACAACTCTTTTTATTCAAATTGAAATCCAGCCGGTGGGCTATCAGTACGAAAAAATGGACGCAGGCTTGGATTGAGCCGAACTACTATAAACCTTGTGTTCTAATTCTCTTCCTTACACTCTTTTACTTTGATTGTAACTCAATTTGTTTACAAGAATCTAATTTCCGTTTCATAATCTATTGTTGATTAGAGTTGCACACTTCTCTTTGGAAAATTTGTTTTTGCACCTATTCACCCTCTCTAGGTGCTCGCACTAGCTTTCACAATTGGTATAAGAGCTTGTGTACTCACTTAAGTTGAAGTGTTTTACTTTAGAGTTAAAGATCCATGGCTAGTATGTTGGCTCTAAGTCTGGTTGAAGGGCAAAGCAATACCATACCGCTTTATTTTGATGAAAATGAATACAATATATGGAAAAACAAAATGAATGCATTCCTAAGATCAAAGGATCCTCTAGAATGGGACGGGGTAGACAAAGGAATCATTCCTAAAGCTGCACCAGTCTCAGAAAGAGGAAAAGAAGCTGTTGAGTCCAGTGAAATGACTCAAGAAGAGATAACCAAGAGACAAGTTCTTGATGCAAAAGCAATTTATTCTTTATACTGTGCATTATCTTTTACAGAATATAACAGAATATCTTCCTGTGAAACAGCTAAAGAAGTCTGGGATAGATTACACATCACCTATGAAAGAACTGATCGAGTGAAAGAAAGCAGAATCAACATTCTGCTCGGTCAATATGAAGCATTCAAAATGAAACCGGGAGAATCTATCACTGACATGTTCAGTCGTTTTACAGAAATCATGAATGGTCTTGAATATCAAGGTCAACCAATTTTTGGACCCACGAAGGTAAACAAGCTACTGCGTGCACTGTCCAAGGATTGGAATCACATAAAGATCTCAATAAGGGAGACACAAAGAATCATGCCACTCTCTGTTGACGAATTGGTTGGGACTCTTCAGTCTTATGAAGTGGAGCAAATCAATGAAGATGAAGATCCTAAAGGTAAGAAATCTATTGCATTAAAATCTAATGATGATTTTGATGTCATAGATTCTGAAGACAATATGGATGATGAAGAGCTTGCTCTCATGATAAAAAGGTTTAGAAAACTAAACAGAAATGGGAGAAGATTCAATTTAAAGAAACAAAGTTTTCAAAAGCTACAAAATAAATCAGTTGAGGATGATGAATCCAATAAAGATGTAGTCTGCTTTGAATGCAAGAAAAAGGGACACATCAGACCCAATTGTCCCCTTCTGAAGAGAAAGAAAGGAAAAGTTGAGAAATATCGAAAGACACTTAAAGTAGAAACTTGGAGTGATACCGAATGTGAGGAAAGTGATGATGATTATGCCGATATTCGTCTCATGGCACAATCAGACTCAGATTTAGATTCCAAGACAGACTCAGACTCAGACTCATACAATGAAATCGAGGTAAGTAATTTAAAAATCTCAAAACCTCTCTCAAAAGGATTTCCGAACTTAAAAGGGAAAATTCTGCACTGAAACAATCGGAAAATGTTTGGAAAGAGAAGGTCAAAAGTTTAGACAAAAGTGTTACTACTTTGAAAGAAAATGCAAACAATCTTCCAAAAGAAAATGCATTCTTGAAAAATGATATTTCAAGTATTTCTAAAAGATTTTCTATAGGATCTGAAAAAATTGAAAAAATTATTTTAGCACAAAACCTTACTTTAACAAATTAGGATTAGGAATGACTGCTGAAACCATTCCTCTAATTGATTTTCCTAAAGTAAAGGAAAGAATTAAGCAAAGAACTACAAGAGATTCTTACAAAAATCATTTCAAAAAAGTTTTTGTAAAATCTGTAGGCCACAGTGCTCTTAAATGTTCTAAGTGCAATAGCTCAGATCATTTTGAGAAAGAATGTCCTATGGTTTGGAAACTTGTTAAGAAGGTATAGGCAAAGACCGTATATTACACTAATACCAATGGACCCAAGAAAATATGGGTACCAAAGAAAGCTTGAGTCTCTTTTCTAAATGCAGATCACTATCAAGAAAAAGATTAAATGGTACTTGGACAGTGGATGCTTAAGACATATAATAGGAGACTCAAATTGCTTCATAAAACTTGTACAAATTAATGGTGGAAAAGTTTCTTTTGGAGGAAATAGCAGAGGAAGAATTGTGGGATATGAAACTGTAAAGATTGGAAGCCTCACGATCAGTGATGTTTCCTTAGTGGAAGGACTCAACTACAACTTGCTGAGTATCAGTCAGCTATGCGACACTAGTTTCAAAATCAACTTTCAAGAAGGAATATGTTCAGGAACCAATAAAGACTCATCTCAGTCTTTCACGGGCGAAGACATGGGAATATCTATCTCTTGGATATCAAACCATATGAAACCCAATGTCTAATCTCAATTCAAGAGGAAGCAAACATATGGCATAAAAACTTGGGCACATTAACATGAAGCAAATAGCCAAGATCTCAGCAAAGAAGTTTGGTCATGCACTACCCAAATTGACATATCAAAAGTCTGATTTATGCAGACCATGCGTGTTGGGAAAACAGGTAAGAAACTCATTCAAACCAATAAATCAAGTATCCACTAATCATGTATTGCAACTCTTACATATGGATCTCTTTGGACCAATCAGAACTTAGAGCATTGGAGGTAAGAAATACTATCTAGTTATTGTGGATGATTATTCACGATTTACTTGGGTATATTTCCTAGCAAGTAAGTCTGAAACCTTTTCTTATTTTATAAAGTATGCTAAAAAGGTTCAAAATGAGAAAGGGTATGTTATTTCAAGTATACGGATAGACCATTGAGGTGAATTTGAAAATCAAGACTTTGCAAAATTCTGTGATGAATCTGGCTTTCAACATGTGTTCTCTTCACCATATACTCAGCAAAATGGAGTCGTGGAAAGAAAGAATAGATCATTGCAGGAAATGGCTAGAACTCTTTTAATTGAAAGTAACATCTCTTCTCGTTTTTGGGCTGAAGCAATTTCTATATCGTGCAATATTATTAATAGAGTCTTCTTAAGGCCTATTTTGGAGAAAATTCCCTATGAGTTATTCAACGGAAAGAAGTTAATTGTTTCATATTTTCATGTGTTTGAATGTAAATGTTTTATATTGAAAAATGCAAATGATCGAGTTGGTGAGTTTGAAGAAAAATTAGATGAAGGCATTTTCCTTGGATATTCTATCACAAGCAAAGCTTAAAGAGTATACAACAAAAAGACTCAATCTGTGGAGGAATCAATGAATGTGAAATTTCAAGACTCTATGCAAAATCAATCGCTTCAGACTCAACTTGAAGAATCTGAACCTGCTCGAAATTCTACAAAGTCTAAATCTCCAGAATCAGCTCAGACTTTAGAAGACCAGTAACAAATGATCATCGAAGATTCAAATAAGAAAAATGATTAACAATTTGACAAATCAACCAGCAACTGGAAGCATAAGTCTAGTCATCCAAAAGATCTCATTGTTAGTGATATTAATGAAGGAATTCACAAAAGATCCAAAAGGCGTGAAGAGTCTAGTGCTGTGGCTCTTATTTTTGAAATAGAACCCAAAAGCCTAGAAGAAGCTTTAACTGATGAAAGCTGGATTGAAGCTATGCAAGAAGAACTCAGGTAATTCAGTATCAATGATGTCTGGGAATTGACTCCTAAACCGAAAGGTAAATCCATCATTAGAGCTAAATGGGTTTTCAGGAACAAGATGAACAAGAAAGGAAAAGTCGTAAGAAACAAAGCAAGACTCCTAGCCAAATGATATATACAAGAAGAAGGGATAGACTATGATAAGACTTACGCACCAGTAGTAAGGTTAGAAGCAATTAGATTATTACTTGCCTTTGCTTGTCATAAGAATTTCAGGTTATTCCAAATGGACATCAAAAGTGCTTTCTTAAATGGATTTATCCAAGAGGAAGTCTATGTGGAACAACCACCCGGTTTTGAAGAGACCCAAGGAAACCAGACTCTGTGTTTAGACTGAAAAATGCTCTATATGGTTTAAAACAAGCACCTCGAGCTTGGTACGACAGATTAAGTAAGTTTTTAATTCAAAATGGCTTTGTCAAAGGTAAAGTAGATACTACACTATTTATCAAAAGAGAAAGCAAAAACTTTTTACTTGTTCAAATTTATATTGATAATATTATTTTTGGAACTTCTAATGAAAATCTATGCAAGAAATTCTCTAAGTCTATGTAGGATGAATTTGAAATGAGCATGATGGGTGAACTAACATTCTTTCTTGGGCTTCAAGTAAAACAACTGAAGGAAGGAACCTTTATTCATCAAGAAAAATATGCTAAAGAACTTGTCAAAAAGTTTGGACTGGAGAATTGCAAAAAGACTGATATACCAATGTCAAGTTCCTTAAAGTTAGACAAAGATGAAGGGGGAAAGAAAGTTGACCAGAAGCTATACAAGAGTATCATTGGTTCACTTCTTTATCTTACTGCTTCTAGACTCGATATTCTGTTTAGTGTTTATATTTGTGTCAGATTTCAGTCAGACCCCAAAGAATCTCATTTAAGTGTTGCAAAGCGTATTATCAAATACATTGCCTCAACTTCAAATTTAGGTCTCTGGTATCCTAAAGAAGGAGACTTCACTCTTCTTGGATACTCAGATGCAGACTTAGCCGGATGTAGAGTTAATAGAAAGAGCACCTCGGGCACTTGTCAACTACTTGGTAACAGGACAGTGTCTTGGTTTTCAAGGAAGTAAAGTATCGTAGCTCTTTCTACGGCAGAAGCAGAGTATGTAACTCTTGAAGTTGTTGTTCAAAAAATATGTGGATAAAACAATAGTTAAGAGACTTTGGAATTGAAGATTTATGCACTGAGATCAAATGTGACAACACCAGCGCAATCAATCTCACTAAGAATCCGATTCTTCATTCAAGAACAAAACATATAAAGATTCAACATCATTTCATTAGAAATCATGTTTAAAATGGAGAAATTTGATTCATTTTATTGATTCAAAGAATCAACTGGTGGATATATTTACAAAGCCTTTGGAGAAAAATCAATTTGAAGTTATTCAGTCCAGACTCAATATCTTAAAGTCTGAGGAAGTTCAAACTTAGGGATGAAAGTCTAAAGACACTCAGACTCAGACAATCAAGATTCATAACTATAAGTTATTTCTATTTTAGAAACTTATCTCTTGGATCAAATCTCGAAAAGGTACGATCATTGATTGATGTTATTTCCCCAGTTTTCGTGATTATTGCAATCTTTCATTTTCGAGAAAGAAATTATTTTTGAAATAACGGTTATCCAATTTTTGAAAAGGCAGTTATTTTTTAAAAAGCATTTTTATATTTCCTTTTATGATGTTCCGTATGCCTCGCTTCGATTGCCTTATATACTATTGGTTCTTCTTCGTTTTACTCACAAAAACCCTAAGAAAGCACAGATCCACCACTTATGTTTTCTTCTCTTGTTTAATCCTCGAAAAGTTTTCACCTTTCTTGCGAAACAAGCTTGGAATCTCTCAAAGACTGTGAAAAATGTCGTCTCAAAGAAAGTCTTCGAGGATTGCGAACAAGGGATCACAACAAATGCGTGAGGGACCTACGCATTTTGATCTTACCAAGGAAGAAGAATCTCCTAGACAGCAGCAGAGCCCACAACATTCTCAACAGCGTCCATCTCCTCCATCTAGACCTCAAAATATTGAACATCGAGAAGAGGAAGAAATTATCGAAGATGCGGAACCAGCAAGAACTCAAAAGCCCGCTTTTACTTTTAAGCTTTACCGTGCTTTGAAGAGGGGTGGTTCTCCTTTGAACTATATTGATGAATTTTTGAAAGACAAAGGGTATCGAAATGAAACCTACATTTTACGCACAATGGAACGATTGGGAATTGCCCCTGCGAGGTCAGCGGAAGAAGCTTTGGCAAATATCCCAAGCGATCCACGTGTTGAAGGGCTGAGTCAACCTGATGGGAATGATGATGATAGGATGTACGCTCAATTTAAACCCAAAATGGGTGTTGTGGCGAAAATCCGAAGCAAAAGGACAGATTTGTTTCACTCGGAGGAACACAAGCAACTGTACTCTAAATTGCTAAAGCGTGGTGTGATTAACCCTAGGAGCATGGACTTTGATTTTCTTGATTCTCTGAATGTTAATCTGTGAGAGAAATTCAATCTTCTTCAACTCGAACGGTTTTGTTCTGAAACTATAGAGGCTCATGCTGAACTCACTGCTTACTTCTATTCGAATCTAAGTTTCTTGGATGCGAATAGATTCTCTTTCAGGGTTCGAGATCAGGACTATGTGGTTGACATGGATAAATTGGCTGATGTGATTGGGGTTGAAAGAGGGAAATATCAACCTATCAGTGTGTCTATTGGTCGTGCGGCGATAGAGCTTGTTCGAGATAAATCATGACTAAGTCGTCGAGATGCGGCAAATTCAATCAACGCATTGAGATTACTTTAGTACCATCCAAAGCCTAACGAAACAAAGAAATGGGTCTCTTATCCGCGAGTAATTTAACCAGGAAAAAGTGGGGAAAAGGCAAATTTCACCGAGAGAGAGAGAGAGAGAGAGAGAGAGAGAGAGTACCGGAAGAAGAGGAAGAGCATTTGACGGCAACTCTGGCGCATGGTAGGGAAGTAGGGTGGCGCCAGGAGCTCCATGAAGCACTTCAACCACCTTCATTCTTCTTCTTCTCTTTGGCTCTGCAATCTTGGACATGAACGTGCAGCTGCGTCCATCACCATTCCTAAATTCCTCGAAGAGGATAAGAGCCCCCCCCGGAACGGGTGGCGACACAGTCCGAGCCATTCAATTCCACGATGCTCTCGAATCTTTCGACTTCCGCTTGCCCTCATGAGCCATTGGTGTGATCTTGTGAAGCGTTTCATCTTTCTCGGAATGTCTTTGATCTTTTTTTCTTTTTTTTTTAAAGAAATTATTCGAGGTCTTTACATGTTACAATTGTCATCTTATTCATCAAATGATATGATTCGTTAAGGGTGCAATTTTGGGAGAGTTTTGAATTCATTTCCCAAAAAAATAATTTTTTCTAGTTAATTTATTTAAAATAAATAGCGTTTGGTTCGATGAATATAAATAAATATATATTTATTACGGAATAGCTTTGAAGTGAAAATAAAATAGGGAAAAGAGAGGAATATTCGTTGAACTAGAACTAGAGAATAAGGGTATTCATTGCTCGCGACCATCGTGGAAGCAGATCGGTTGAGGCAGATCTAACCCTAGCAATGATTGACCCGTCGAAGAAGCCAAGCGAGACAACGTTGAGAGTTGCACGACCTCAACATTCCAGATCCTCGCAAATCCATATTCTTGACGACCAAGACTGCGATGGACAACCGAACCTAGACCCCTGGCGACCCTTGGCCATCCTCATTAACTGTGGGCAACCGTTGGCGAGCCAAGCACAACTATCTGACTGGCAACCAGATTTGGAGCTTAAACTCCATTCGTTTTGCGAAAAATATTTTCTGGATTTTTCATTGTTTGTTTAATAAAAAATGAATTAGTTGGGGAAACCATTTTTTATATGAAGGGAAAAAAGTCTTTTAAGATAGCAGAAAGTGGAAAACATTTTCCTAAATCACTTGCTCTTATCTCACACTTATGTTAACCTTTTTGTCTTCTTCTTTTTTAATAAAAAAATTGAATTTTTAATTCTTTTTCCTTTCCTTTTTTTTTTTTTTTTTTAAAGTTTTGTCTTGGCCATTCACCTGCCACAGCCTCGAGCGAGCTCGAGCTCGAGCCTAGCTTGCCACTTACCTGATAGATGGTGAGCCAAGCAAGTAGCAAGCTCGGTCCTCCTTAGATCAACGAGCATGAGCCTTTGGCTTGTAGATCTAGCCAGCGGCGAGCTATAGCTTACTTGCTAACGTCATTCAATTGGTTGTCGATCGTCATTGTGGTAAGTGATCGGCCGAAGAAGAGGAAGACAAAAATAAAGAAGAGAAAAAAAGAAAATAAGAATAAAAATATAAAATAATTTAAAAATTAATTTTTAAATATAAAAATTATTAAATTATATTTTAAAAAATAACATAATAAAAAAAATTGAAAAAGACTGCATGAGATAAAAAAAAATTTCTTACTGAATAGTGAAAAACATTTTCCTCTTCTTTTTAGGTTTTAACTTAAACATTTTCATTTTCTTGGAAAATGGCTTCTTAGAAAATATTTTTCGAAAATGCCACATTTTCCACAAAACGAATGGAGTCTTAGATAGGAAGAAGATGAATCCAAATCCCACAAACTTGAATCTAGGCAATCATCGACCATCTCCCGATAACCTTTGACTTTGGGCTCACACCGACTGGAATCTAGAGTGACTAGTATTGAGAGAGACGAAGAACACTAGAAATGAGGGAAAGATTGGAATTTGAAAATATTATCTACTGATCCTAAGAGAAATTTTCGAGGATACTTTTTTTTCGGTCGAAAGAAAATTATCGAGAACACTGAGAAGCCGAAGAAAGGATGAGTTGCCTTGGACTCTAAGCTTAGCCAATGCTAGCTTTGAGTCAAAGTGATCCATAAATTTGTTACCAAAACACTACAATTTTCACTTGAAAGACATTGAAGACCCAAAGTCCCTTTTGAAGCCACATGCAATCGAACCTTGTTTTGATAAAAATATAAAATATAAAAAATAAAAAATTCGTGGAGCGATTGAGGGATCTATCGCTAGTGCACGACTATTGTAAAGCAGAAAAAACAATAGGTAATAATTTTTTATGTTGGGTATGGAAGATCGATATATAAATGTATGTTAATGTAATGTGATCAAATATAGACATAAGTGGACATTCAAATAACAAAAGCCTGTCCCATCAAATTCATATTAATGAACCTAGCTTTATTTGCTAGACAATCGAGCAAGTTCTCTTCATTGCCTTATTCAATTGCGTGGAGCCCAATATCGAGTGGATAGATCCCGAACTCGAGGAATACCTAACTTATTTCATCGATCAAGTAAGACATAAGATGAAATTCTATCGATGGCCTAAAATGCTCACTTTGTCCCAAGAGAACATCATATAAGTGGGATCAATTTTTCACACATGCATAAAGAGTACAATACAGATTTTCCCTCCTAACATTGCAGGAATGTTTCCCTGTTTATTTCTTCGAGGCAGTAGAAGCTGCTGCTTTCATTTCGAGCAAAGCATCCTCAAAGCACTTGGCCAGGAAATCAGGGTCGGGGATGATGTCCTTGGCCACCAGAATCTGCATGTCTGCCCTCCCCGCATAGCTCACCATGTGCATCGTGAGTGCCTGCATATACCGCATCTCAAACACCCCATATCAGTCCTGATAAAGATTTCACTCTAGGTACCGCAGAAAAAGAAGGAAAAGAGAGATTATGAGGCGCGAGTATTTTGGAGCCTTACGTGGGGTAAACCCGAGACGTTCACCCTTATGTACGTGATGGGGTTGCCCCTGGCCACGATCTCCTCGTGCGGGCCGAACACGTTCGAGATGCTGAACGTGGTGTTGCAAAAGATCCTATAGTTGAGCAGGCTCAAGGCCTGCATCAGCAAAAACAAAGATAGATTGCGCGGTAGTCAGCATATTGTCGTTCTGTTTTCTGAATTGCAGAAGCGCGAACTTATCCTTACACGTGCTCCTAGATAAGTCGTGGCCATATCCCCGATTTTGTAGGAGAAGTGAGCCTCCAGGGATTTCTTCTTCCGGTCAATCATCGACTTAGCTTTTCTCACGTATTCGAGAGGGTCGCCGCAGCTTCTGTGGTAGTGAACGGGGAGGAGGAGAAATCCGAACTTGTTGCCCCACCGCAGTCCCGGGTCGCCTTTCATCAAATTGGATAGTTCCTGGTTAATACCAACACCAAACTTCAATTCAATCAACTTCACTTAAAAGGCAAACAAAAAAAAATGAGACTTGCCTGCAATCCCGGTTGCTCTCGCAAGTTAACAGCTGTCACTCCCGTTAGTCGAGTCCCTTCCCGCACAGCTGACAAAGGCAAATGAGCATTTTAGTCGGTCGAGATTCATCGCCTTTGAATTGACAAAAAAGGAGTGATTCATTGGAAATGCTATTCCTTTTTTACCGTTGGGAGATCGGTGGTCCAAGTATTTGAAGAAGCCGGCCGATATGATCCCGAAGAGAACATCGTTAATGGTCTGCATTTGCAGCAATGAATGAGATTCATCATCTGGACGCGGAGAACATCAAAATGCATTTGTAATCATGAAATACAAGAAATCCCAGCCGAGAGAGTCCTCGCCAGGGCCAGTCGACCTTGGGGGTCATTCAAGCAATCCCAGCTGGCCCTTGGAATTGCCGACAATGCTTGGGATTTACTTCAATTTGTAATATCTTCACTAGTTTGGTTTTTTGTGGTGTTAATCCAATTTAATGGAAATTAATGCAGAGTACAAATATGCCAGTTTAAAGTTTTTAGTAGTTAAAATATTAGTTTGGATAAATTTATCATAATTTGGGGTTTTTTTGGCCAAAAAATTAGTTTTTGGTAATTTTGTCGAAATTGTATACGTTTGGAGTTCTTCATAGTATTAATCCTTTTAAATATGATTTTTTTGTGTTACTAAAAAAATTATAAACATGCCATGTCTCCATTACATCCTTTAACTACGATTTATCGACCCATCATACTTTTTTTTAATAAAAATTTTAATTTGAACAAAAATATTAATAGGGATCACATTGGAAAAAAAAAGATTGTGCAACAAGTAAAAAAGTGAACATATTAGAAAAGGGGATATGTTTACTAAAAGTCTTAAAACTTGTTATGAAAGTGCAATTGAATCCTAATACTTACAAAAAATGCAATCAAATCCTAAAATTCATCAAATTAGTATAATTGAGTATTTCTATTAACTTCATCTATTTAAACTAATGGAAAATAATATGTGACTTTTTAAAATGTTTTTTCTCTTTTATGTAGTGATGACATGACAAAAACATAGAACACTAGGCTCAAACAATGTCGTTTTGGATTTAATACTAATTTTTTAGTCATAAGCTTAATTAAATTAAAATAAAAAATATTTTTAAAAAAGCACAAATAAAAGAGCCAAGGTAAGGGCAAAGGTCCTTGCTACCGGCCACCCCATCGCTGGAAAGGGCCAAATGGGCAGTGGTGGCGAGGGCCTACCGCCCTCGCCAATAGCTTAATTTTTTTCCTTTATACTTTTATTTTATTTTATTTAATTAATATTTTGGTTAAATAAATTATAATTTAAGTCATATCATTGCTACCTAGGAGGGAGAAAGTATTAAAAAAGTCAGGTTAGATTTTCCATTAGTCTTAATAAAAGAAGTTAGAAAAACTCGATTGTAATAATTTAATAAGTTTTAAAACTTGATTATATTTTTTATGTAAGTTTTAAAACTTAATTGCACTTTTGTGATAAGTTTTAGAACTGTTTGTGCACATATCCCTAGAAAAGTATTGAATCTATGGTGCTATTATTCTTTTTGGTTGATAAACATGTAAAACTTTGGAACTGACCGCATTTGCGACCGCCGACTTGACCACTTTCATGTCCTCCAGCAAAAACTTCGCCGTGGCTAGCTTCCTCGGCCAGAGTTCCATCCCTGCGCCACCGCTCACCGGCGTCCTCCGATCACTCACCCACATGCTCCGTAGCACGTGCTCCACCACGAAGACCAATGTGAACCACACCACCCCCAACACCCCCACTACTGCCTTCCACCACTCGCGGCCTCCACCCCTCCTCTTAGCCGACGATGGAGGACCAATCGTTGGCAGCTTCTCAGGGTCGTCCACCTGCCGGCACGACGCCAGGAACATTGACATCAGCGAGATCCCATCGCCGAGTGCATGGTGGAACCGGAACACCATGCACCGGTGGGCCATCAGGAGGTGGACGTCCCACAGGGGCTTGTCGTCGCCTAGGAGCCCCGGTGAGTCAGTGGACAGGTCGCCGAGGTACTCGTTGACAGCTGCCTCGTCAGAGAGGCCTTCGGCGATGGGGCCGTGGACTGGGATGACATGGCGGTCAATGTCCACATGGGTCCTTCTCCAATGCTCTCGGCCTGCGGAGTCTCGCACCATGAGGCTGCAGAACCTGGGGTGCGTAAACATGGGGGAGCTCTGGATCCCCGACTTGAGGGCGTCAACGTCGAGGGGTTGCTTCATGCCGATGGCGCTGTAGATCACTAAGTTCATCTCCTTCTGCAGGAACAGGCGCCCTCCCGGTGTCATGGGCTCGTCGGAGCCGTTCTCTGGGGACCCCATGCCTGCGTGAAGATCGAAAAGGAGGGAATCTTCAGTCCGGTTGGGATGGCGAGAAAATAACAACAGTGCTGGCGGCTAGTACGAAGCTAGTACTTCTTGAATGGATAAAAACACGAATCAGAATCTAAAGGAGTAGTCTATAGATCGAAACTTTTGTTCGTGAGGTGGGGAAAGGGGAAGGAGTGCGAGAGTATTGGATTTGGATTTTTCAGGCGAGGTTGCGCGAGGCTCTCTGGCATTCGCTTGAGAATATATAGGCTGCACGTTTGTCTTCACGCAGCAAGAGGCACTGGTGTGAGCATCATTTCGCCAAGCATTTATTAATTCGATAGTCTCTTTCTAAAAAACGACAGCTAAAAGAGGCTCTAACACTTGCATGAAAAGGTCGATTACATCGTCGGCATGCGAACAAGTCTGCTTTGTGAACCTTTTGCGGGGTAATCGAAGATCAAACCATTCGGTAAGATTCCAGCTTTCCCATTGTTTTGTATATGAATTTTATTAAGTCAAAACCTGTTCGGTATCTCTTATGTCATTCTCTTTGTATTTAGAATTTTGTATCCAATGGACCATCTAGATATCGGTAATTTTTCGTGGTCCTACTTTAGTTAGGCATATTTATACGCTATAAGATGAACGGTGCCACATGTTCGATTGTAAATAGTCAAAATGAAGATCTAACCACTTCGTCCTTTCATCCCTTAGGATTTTCTTTTGTTTTCAAAACTCAGATTTGTATTGAATGCATGGGACGGTACGTAACAACTAACTTTTCATATCAAAACAAGCCAACCCAAATTCAACAATAGCCATCATTAAAGCCGCATTTTGCCGTTGGAGGTTGTAGTCAAAATAGGACTAGATAGACTGTGATATAAAATATTTTGTTATGTCTTATCTACTATTTAGTTAATAGCAATAATAAAATTAGATACATTCATATGATATTATGTCCATTATTTGATACAAACATGAAAATACATAAATGAAAATTGTAAGAATATCTCACGATTCATAGTTAAAAAAACACAAATATACAAAGGAAGATAACTTCCATCAATCATCATGATTATTGTACTATCTAAATCTTAAACAACAAATGAGCTTTATCAATCAATCCATGATTATTGTACTATCTAAATATGAAATAGCAAAAGAGCTCATTGCAGCATTCTAGATCCACACATTCAACTATAATAGGAAATAAATAAGCTCCAATGACATCGACACGGTACATCTACTAGCAAATGCCAAATCTAGTAAGAAAGGAAACATGATCATTCAACTTTGCGACTCTAAAAAAGTATAGCGCTTTGACTCTCTTGTCACTTGTGTACACCTTCAACTTGAACCATAGAGTTAAGAAGCAGAATGAGTTTTGACTCCCTTGCTGCGTTCATTGACTTTTAATGTGAACTAAAGAATTATGGAGGAAAATGAGCTTCAACTCTCTTGTCATCTTTATGGAGTTTTGACGTGATCCAAAAACTACGAATGAATTTTAAATTTTCAACAATACAAAAGAGAAGGAGATGGAGAGCAAAGTTTTTTTTTTAAAATCTTATTGCCCCTTTTTTCGCCAAAATTGGATCGTGATGAAATATCTTTCACCGAAATTCTTCTTCAATATTTATTAAGAGGAGACAAGTTTTGTGGTGATTCCAAATAAATGTTGTATAAGTGGAACACGAAAAACACATATACTTCAATGGAATTTAATTAATGATATGATGACATAAAAAGCTTTACCTGATATAAATGTGCAACATCATAATTTAATCAATGACAAAGATCTGTAAGCTACAATTAAAGTATGGAAATTGAAAGATATTTATATAGCAGAAAAGATAAGTTGCATAAAAGCAAAAATAAAGATAAATTTGCAAGAGCATTGAGTTCTTTAATCGATTGATCAGGACTTACAAAGAATAAGGGGAAAATTGTCCACAAACCTCTAAACCTATTATATGGTAGCCAATTCAATCCTAATTTTCAATTGTGTTAATTTAGTTTCAAACTTATTATACGAGAGTTAATTCAATTTGAAACTTTTTAATTGTATCAATTTAGTCTTAATATTTTGATGATTTACCAATTTAATTCTAAAGCTTTTGACAAATTACAATTTTTCTTGCTAATTTTGACTGAAAATCGCTAACATGGTAGTCTAATCAATGCTAGTCTTCCTATGTAAGAGGGCTAGTGCCAATGTGAATGATTTTTAAATTTAAAAAAAAATCATTTTTTTATTTTTATTGATTTTTCATTTTTTTCTTGCTTTTCATTTTTAAAGAATTAAAAAATTGTCAAAATTGTCCACATAGGACGTTTAACGTTGACCGAGCTGCTAGGTCAACAATTCAAGGCAAAAATTAGCCAGAAAAACTATATTGGTAACGCGTTAAATTGTTTATGACTAAATTGGTGCTTTGAAAAGTTTATGACTGAATTGGCAAAATATCAAGAAATTTTTGGACTAAATTAGCATGTTGAAAGGTTTAGAACTAAAGCCATTGTATAATAAGTTTATGACTTTTTAGACAATTTTTGCTAGAATACAGGTTGGCTATTTATAACCCATAGTCAATGGTTACAATTTTTGAATTAAATAAAACAAATAACAATGGTTAGAATAAGTTGTGTTATTCACTAATCCCTATCATCTAGAACACTTATCCACATGGAGTTATAAAATCCCTAAATTTGCAACAACAAAACATATTTGTAGGGTAAAACCATGTTGAGATGTCCCGTGTGTCGGGATGCCCCGAAAGTGTTTGGGAGCTAGAGTAAATAAGATGATGTATGCTCATGAATATACATATATACATGTTTATAAAGAACCAAATGGTACTGATGTATCAAGAAATTGTATGCCATGCGTGTGCATTGAATAGGTAATAACCATGCATTTGTGTGAGGTATTTGCAAAGAAGGTGGGGTGTTTATGATTGTTATGGCAAAGTGGGTGTTAAAATGAACTCCTATTTTAGACTTAGAGATTTCACTTGCTGGACTTTGACTCAATCATTTATTTTTTCAAACATGTAGAATGGCCATTCCCCATCACCGCTTTTTGAAGCCCAAGCACACATTGAGTATGATTATGAGGAAGTTGGGACGAAGTACAACCCAAGTGCTAAAATTTGGCACGAGGGGACACTTAAGTGCCACCTCCGACGGACCTTGCCAGAAATCCTACGTGGCAATATTTTATTATTTTTGCTCACCTACATGGCTCGTCCGAGAGCTGACTCAGCTTTAACTCACCCAAAACCATGCCATTTCCATAGTTGGCCAAAATATAAGCCCTGAATTTGCCAAAACGACGTCGTCGCCCAAATTGTCCCAAATCTAAAACCCTAAATCAGCTAAAATCCCTATTGAAGTGCTCAAAGCCTAGTCTTGAACCATAATTTTGATTTGCCCAAAATTTCATCATCGAATATAGGACTCTTGGCAAGCGCATCAAATTCCTCTCACCAAAGCAAAGGAGAAGGCCAGAGTTTCTGTTTAATGGATTACCGAGTCCAAGAAGAACATCTTGGACTTGAATAAATCCTGGGAGAATATTTTATAGATGCGTCAGATACAAAGAAAGGTAGAAGTACAAATACTTCAAATTGGTTGATGCAAAATTCTCTCACCGAGCCATAGATGTGATATTAAAAGACATCAATCTCCATCTATGTTTGTGGATGATTTGGACGATGTTGACATAATGCAAGCTCAAGCGTCCTCGGCTAAACTTTTCAAGAATGAAGTTCCAATAATAAAAATTGAACAGAAGTGTTATCAAGCGTTTATTATGATGTTGTTTTGTTGTCTATCATACTTTATGATAAAATGTAAAGCACTTGAAGATGAAAAAAATTTCTCCGACTACCATAGTTAAAAATGAGTGGACAAATGTAATTGTTTTGGATTAAATGTAGGCTTTTTTTCTTTTTGAAAGATGAGAAGAAATTTGTGTTGTTCCACAAGATCATTGAGCTTTGTTGTTGTTTGTATTGTCATATGTATTGTGGGTTACTTCTTGTGTTTGTAAGGAGGTTAAGGAAAGGGAACGAATGAATTAGATGCTGCTTATTCTGTGTTTTTGCTTGTTCTTGAATATAAACCAATAATGATGGATGTGTATTGAGTCAATGTGTTGTGGTGACTTTTTTACTTGAACCAAATATAAACATAAACTAGCAGCAAATATTGGAATTGAATGGAGTTGCCATAAGTTAAATTACCATCACCTTCTCTGTTTTTCTGCAAACTAGCATATATATAAGACAAATACGAGTGATTACCTAAGTGCCGTAAGTTATATTTAGTAATCACATAAGTGCTAGTCGCGATGAAAAAAGGATCACTTAAGTGTCAAGTTATTATTAAAATGATCACTTAAGTTTTACTCGTAGTTAAAAGTTAACACTTAATTGCCAATTTTTTAGAATGTGATTAGTTAAGTACCATTTTTTGTAGGTTTTCTCTAAAAATTGTGCCAACCACCACCATCAATGCGCCACCAGCCATCACCACTAGCCACACTAGACACTCCAGCCACCACCGTGTTGGTGGTGTTACTACACAAGGTATTAGTGCATGCTGAATCTTTTACTAGCTTGCACCAGTACACCTGGTGTAAGATGTGCACACTGCACACTTGCACCAAGTGCAGCATAAGCTCAACCCCCACCACAAACCCACAACCACCAGACATCACTAGCTACCACCACCAGCCATGGACCTAGACCTAGAACCAGGGAGGACAGAATCAATTTTCTATAGGTATTGAAAAGGATGAAGATGAGGAAAGAGATATTGAATCTGATTCAATATCAAAAATGTTAGGAAAGGTTGGTTCTGCTGGAAACAGAATACGATCATTTGGAATGGCAAGATCAAGTTGTTGAGTGATAGGATTAGATTGTTCCTGATTACTCAAATCCTTTAGAAAATATTCTAATGGATTGGACAACATCATCTAATCTGGCTTTTCCTCTATAATAATCGAGGATTCTGCAAGTACTTTTTCCTTTCTTTTTTCCTTCCGTATGCGATCAATTTCTTTAAGGCGATTTCGCATTTCTACCACATCTGTCTCGTTCTTTCTAAAAGGATTTCTGTGATGGCAGCAAAAATAGACGTATGGGGTGCTGGAGGAGAATACCCTGTTCATACTGGAGTTGGAAAATAATTGAAATGATTAAACCTTCCTTCTTCAAGGAGTTGGATATGCCTTTTGAGCTTTTCTATCTCCGACTTAGGGCTTTCAAGATGATGATACCTCAAATGTTGTCCTAATTCCAAGGCATGAAGCCTCTTTTGGAATTCAGAAAGCATATTTTTGGTGGTTTCATCATACTTTCAAAGATCTTGTTGCACACTCCCAATCTTGGAATCAATTGCTTTGAATGTATTATTTTGTGCTAAAAGAGTCTCTGATTGCCAATTTAGGACAGCTTCAGTAGCAGGGGTCCTTCTTTGTCTCCCATGTTTGTCCACATCAGTGGGGGCAGGTATCTTAGGAGTATGGTGATATCTGCCTTGTGGATCAATGAATTCTTCTGGAGTAGGAAACGAGAGTTTGGAACTTTCTTGGACAAGAGGGGGAAAGTCTATCTCATGGAACATGGCGATAGGAGAGGTGGGTGCTATTTTTGCTGAAGCTTCAAGTGGGTAAAAGTGCTTCTTGGCCCACTTTAAGATTGGCTTATAGAATGGGGAAAGAGCTGGTTTTTTTTTAGGAGGAGATGGAGGAGGTGATGGTGGGGGAGTTGGTGAGACTAGGGGTGGAGTAGTGAACTCTGGTGGTGGAGTTGGTGCATATGAACCATAAATTGGAATTTATCACACTCACCAAGAGTATCAATGGAAGGGTCTCCATTCAAGTACCTTTGGTACATAAGATCCTTTGGCTTTTTGTGCTTTCGTCGAGGTGGAGGTTTTGCAAAGGGGTCTACCTCGTCGGGAGAATTTGTACAATAAGAACATTGACAAAAAGGATCCTAAAAACAGTGACCATACTGGTCTTTGTAGTAATGGACAAGATGTCCATCACTTTTGAAGTATTTGACAAGCTTTTTTGGATTTGGCTCAAAAATTGATTCAGAAACACATGGTTCAATCATGAAAAGGGTTTGGAAGAAAGAAAGACTTTCTTCCTTTTCCTTGCCAAATTTGATGGAAATAGTTACATCTTTCTTTTGGACAAACTCAGAGTTTGACGACTGAAAATGCTTGTTATTCTGATGCAACTTTTCATAAATGGTGATCCAAGTCTCTAGGAGGAGAGTGGCCAACTTTTCCTTTGGAATATGTCTAGGAACATGGATGCAGAATGCCTGATCATTCTGCATTGAGATGAACAAGGCATCTTCATTTCCATTATGGAAATTTAGATCAAGAGCATGGTTCTGCACGCGATAAACCATCTAGTAGTGCAATGTTGCAGCAACAGAATCAGCAGTTTGAGGAGCTCCAGTGAGCTGGATCTAGACTTTTAGAAAAGAAAGTAGCTAGGGAATTGAAAGAACGATGTTGAAATTTGGATACAAAGTCACAAAGACTGTTCCAGCATTCAAAGTAGTTTGGATAGTGCCAATACAAGCATGCTGGTATTCTAGGAATCGAGTATCCAATAATGATATTCTTGCCACAATTGGAAAGCCTTTATGACCATTAAAGGTAAGAGCAAAACGAACAACCCCATAATGGACATGAGAATATCTCTGTCGAGTCCATTGCCTAGGAAATTTTGGAGGATCTAAAGAGTAACAAAGTACTCCTTTTTAGTGGCAGGAATGGGATGTTGGTTGAACTTGGAGGACTGAACGTACTCTATTACTTCCTTTGGAGTTTGGCGAATGAGCTGCCTAATGGAGTGGATGGGTGAAAATGATGAGGTGGGTTTAGCAAAAGCAGAGTAAGGGTTCATGAGAGGAAGTTGATTTTCGGAGATCTTAGTTTCATCACTAAGAGAGACTTCATAGAGATAGCCTATCTTAGAAGCATTGGAAACACGGAAATCTGAAGGGGTTGAAGATGATGGAGATGGAACAAGAGCAACAAGTGCCTCGAGAATTTCTAGTTCTGTAGACATGATGTAAAAAGATCTTAGCATTGGATTCACCTATCAAGCGCATGGAACAGATAACATTACAAATGAAACCATGACTCTAATACCATGAATAGACCTAGACCTAGAACCAGGGAGGACAAAGTTAATTTTCTGCAAGTATTCCTTACCATAGTGGGCGAATAACTCCTGTTCAAGCCCTTCAAGGACAACCTTTTAGCAAAAAACCACTCAACCATTTAGTTTAGAGCCTAGAGACACTCAGAGATGCCTGGATGATAACGTTTCTAACCTACACGAGCTGCATTTCTTAGAGGATCCTACCAGGCTGGAGAAGAAGAGGAGTTTAGAAAGCCATATAAAGATTTTCACAAAACACTCACTTTACTTCAAGAGTCTATGCCCAACACATTACATCATCCTTGCCTTTTATAGACAATAAGAGGTCACACACAAACAAGGACTAAGCTCACGGGTCCGGAAACAAATAGAGGCATTGGAAACTTTTGGTAGGGAATTATTAGCACTGCTATGAACAGTGAAAGTGAACAGTGATTTTCCTAGCCTACTACTACAGTAAAAGTAAACAGTAACTTGCTACAATGATCTTGTACGGACGATGGTCAACAGTATCGTCCATCATGAGCATTGTAGTTGTAGTTCGAGTCATCTGAGCTGTGTCTCATGAGATTTTCTTCATATTTTTGCTCAAATGCATCAAGTGAGTCTGGTGAAAGGATCTGATTCAGTTGATATAATGAGGATGCTTTCGCTTGATTCTGGGAGGAGCATGTAGTGTCGACAGGAATGCTTGGTTAAGGCCAATTAGATGGCTGTGCATAGTAAGATGTGTCCATGGTTGATAAGGATAAAGGTCCTTGATCGTAGGGGTCTTAGGAAAGATGACCTCCTCATTTAGCATAGGGGTTTTGAGAGTACTATGCAATGTCATTTGTCATTTCATCCTCCTGTGATGATGCAGCTTGTCTGAATTCTTCGAGTGCTTCATTGGTTTTTGGTGCTAAGCTATAATGATCCCATGCAGTGGGTACATTATAGTTCCACACATCTTCATGAATGGTCTTGTTCTCCTAGCACAAAATTCTTTGGAGTTCTCGGTATTGGTGTTCACAACATCCAACAGGTCCTGGATAAGATTTGTGAATTCAAGCTTCTTTGTTGTCCAGTTGAGGTTTATAGGATGTGGTACCTATAATCTGTGGGGCATTGATGCCATTATTTGTGAAAAATTCCATGGACGTCGAAAGAACATAATGGTGTGTACTTCAAGGTTTGGTTGCATGGTTCTCAATTCCTTTTCCAAGAGATATTTCCAGTGAGTAGGAGGATAGAACCAATTGAGAAAGTTTAAGAGATTCTTGTCACTTTCCTTTTCGATGTTTTCTCTGCCGAGTGAGAATATCCTGGTGAGGTTGGTAATGAATCTTTTGGTTAGAACTTCAATAGCTATTAAGTACTTATTGGTTAAGTACCATAATAACCATCTCAGTTGATCAAGGAAATCATCATCCTTCCAAGTTATAGGATGTATGAATAAATAGTCTACATTTAATCTAAAAGGATAAAGAATCGAACCTCCATTAAGTCTGTATAGGTCTGTGTGGCATTGCCACATGAGGTTATCAAGATTTTCAGCGAGGCTGTCATTCTGGATTTGCTCAATGATTTCCTGAGGATATTTCCAACTTGGCCAATCTTTGATCTTCTCAATTTTATACTTTTCACCATGTTGACGCATATGAAAAGCATGTCTCATGATGTACATGTTAATTTCAGCCGGTGCTTTTAGTCTTGACTAGAAGTCAGCAAGCACATTCTTCTTTCCAGCAATATGTTTGGTTTCAAATGAGTATTTTGAAAACCATTCAACCCATTGAAGCAGTTGAGAATTTAGAACTTGCTTCTGTTTGAACTTGGTCATCTGAGGGAAAGATACCATGTCTAATTCTACCAAGAAGTGGTGACCGATGAGATGGAATTCGAAATTTTTAATTCCATTTTTCACCGCCAAGATTTCTTTAAAAGTGGAGTGATAATGCATTTTAGCTTGAGAACACTTTTCACTTTTATAGGCATAGAGATGTCTCTTACCATCAATTTCTTCAAGTAGGATGGCCACCCAGTATTCATCACTGACGTCGATTTGGAGAATTCTCTTCCGTTGATGATATTTTCAATGGTGGAAGATTTTGCATAATCTCCTTAAGCTAGAGATTGCTTTAGTATGAGATTTTCCCCAAGGTGGGGGATTCTTCTTCAGCATCATTTGCAAAGGAATCAGGAGTTTTGCAATATTTAGGACAAAATCTATGAGATAATTAATTATCCCAAAAAATTGCTGAACTTGCTTTGTCGTGAATTTTTCTTTAGGAAACTTTAACAGTTCTTGGGCAATATGTGGCCCTAGATAATATGTACATTTGTTGAGGTGCATACCAAGAAATTCAATTTTTGTCTCGGCAATATTCATCTTTCTTTGGAAAAGTTATAATGCCATGCTTTTTTACAATTCTTGCAAACTGCTCAAAAAGTTGGCAATGCGACTGCTCATCAGGATTGTAGGATATCGTCGATGTATACTACTGCATTTGACAGGATTGGTTGGAAAATTCGACACATGGCCTTTTGAAAGAGGGATGGTGCTACCTTTAGGCCAAAAGGAAGAACTTTTCACTAAAAGTGTTAGTTTGAAATACAAAATCCTGTTTTGGATCAATCTTCAAGATGGATACCCAATTGCCAAAATCTAGCTTTGAGGTCAATTTTGGAGTAGATGTGGGCCTTAGTTAAACTAGTAAAGAGGGAATCTCTTGAGGGTAAAAGGAATTTGTCATCTTGGAGAAAAATGTTAAGAGGCTGATAATTGATTACCAGTCTCATTTTTCCTCTATTTTGCTCGACACGCTTATTGACATAAAAGGCTTCACAAGCCTAATAACCACTATGCTAGTGGTGGGTCTACTGTAGAAGGTGTTAGTGCAAGCTGAGCCTTGCACCAACACCACCTGGTACAAGATGTGCACACTGCACACTTGAACCAGATATAGCATGAGCCCTCAATCGAACCCCAACAACAAACCCATTACCATCAAGCATCACCATCCACCACCACCAGCCACACCAGCACTTCAGCTACCACCACAGACTCAACACCAACAGCAGTAAGTAAAAGCAGAATCCATATCTTACAAAAAACAAAAGAATTTGACAAGCAACAAGATCATTCAATTCATATTAAAATTGAGTCTCACAAGATTAATAACAAACTAAAGAAAAAAAAAGATAACCATATATACCAAGTTATTATAAACGTTTACAAAACTGACTCATAAGCTCCACAAATCCCATCACTTCCCATCTCATCAATCAATATGCACAACACTCATTGTTCGTGCTCCTTTTGATGGACCTTTTACTTGATTCATAATCCTTGCACTCTTTCTAACTTGACGTGCATTTTCTTCTTCAACCTTCTCAGTATCTACTGACTCAGATGGAGCTGCAAATATCCCATGATGAATTGATTCAGATGAACCTACAATTGGGTTCTTGCTCTTCTTTCTTGTTGGCGCAGCTGATGTTTTCTTATTTTTCTTTGTTGATGCAGCTGTTGATTATTGAGTTGGGCATTAAGAGATAAGAACCTCTTAACTTCTCCCAGGCTACAAAAGGATAATAAATCGTCAGCAAAAGTCTACAACATAAATTAAATTAAATGCAGCCAATAAAACTTACATTCGGAATGATTGTTCCAGTACGCTCATTTGTATAGAGACTATAGTCATATTGTCTTAACCTCTTCCAAAGTGTCCCTCTTGTTTGAATAGGGGCGTCACTTTCAGGAACTTGTGATTTGTTGGCTCTTTTTCTTGCTTGTGATTTCTTAGGCCCTTCTTTTGGCCCTTCAACTATAGTTGGGGCTTTTTTGACCAATTCTTCAGTCGGGCGTCTTCTAGATGGCTTTTGTGTAACTGCTTCTTCACGTGGTCTTCTTATAGTCGTCCTTCTATGTAGCCCTTTAGCATCAGTGACACCTTCTGTTGGCCCTTCTAATGGTACTTGTGGTGACCCTTGTAGTGATTCTTCTGGTGGCCACTGTGGTGACCCTTGTGGTGGCTCTTGTGATGGCTCTTCAGTTGGTAATTGAGCTCCAATGTGCATTCTTTGAACCTGGGAAAGAGGTAAAAGACATCATAAATATAACATCAAGCTATATAATAATGTGAAGAAAGAAAAACTAAATACAAATTGTTGAATTTGCTGGGTATTTCTTTCTTTGCTGAAGAATAGTCGATTGAACTGGCCGTTTAGCTGCTTGGGCCAATCCTTCAGCTAATCATCTTCTACCTTGCCTTCTTCGAATATGCCCTTTAGTTTCATGACTTATTGGGGTTCTTCTCATGACCTAACAAAGACATTACATACAAGGCCAAACAGGATATTAAACCACAAAGCAACATAAACATAAATTTTATGACTTACGGGGGTTCTAGTTGTTGGCTGAAGAACAGTCGACTCACTTAGCCCTTCTATTTGCGTTTTTTTAACTATCCCTTTGCTAGGCTTCTTAGCTGGCCTCAACTGTTCTTGTTACTTCCTCAATTGACAACATTTAGTGTTGTGCCTTGCTACACGACAATAAGAGCATGTCATCTTTGTACCTGTCCTGCTCATTCTTTGTTGACCCGAGACCTCTCCCTCTACCATTCTTTGTCTTCGTTTTGGCATTCCCATTTTCTTCTTCAGTGGCAAAGGTTGAGGTGCTTCATGATCTGTTAGTTTCCAAAACTTGCTACTTTTAATTGGCTACATCATGAATTGATACGAAGCAAGGTATTTTGATTTTTGTATCAATCATCAATGTAATCCTCTATATTGTGGCCCTTCAACTGCATGTTACATATGACATATGCATAAGGAATTCCACTTAGTTGCCATGCTCTACATGAACACTTTTTCATATCTAGATTAACAACATACTTATCGAAACCCTTCATTATCTCATATCCATCATCCCCATTCCAAATGGGATGATAATGCCTTCTTGTAGCCAAGTTCTCATCTAATTTCTTGGCAATCCTAGGACCACATTGTCCAGTCCACTTTGCAGCCTCATCTCTTTGTTTGTGCAGCCGAGTCATGACCATAACTCATATATTTTCAAGCATTGAGATGATTGTTTTGCATCTAACATCTATTATCTTTCCATTAAATGATTCACATATGTTGTTGTTGATGTGATCGCACTTGAATTCCTCATTGAAGAATGCCTTGCACCAATGCTTCAGTTCTATTTGAAATAGTGCTGCACAACCTTACTTTATCAACTGAAGCAGTCCTTCTTTGGCTATCCTAAAGTCAGCATTGTTCATACTCTTTGCTAATTGCAAAAATTGCAACTGCAGCTTATCCCCTTTGTAGGTATTTGCCCAATTTCCCTATATGTGTCGCGCACATATTCGATGTTCAACATAGGGCAACAACTCGACTATTGTCGGAACCAATCCCTACAATAATTCAAAGTAAGAAATATAAGCAAATAACATGTTAATATTACAAAGCAAAAATTGACTAAATTTTTCAAAAAATAAGCATTACCTTTTGCTGGTCGTTCATGAACACTCACCCTTCCCTATTTGTTATCTCTAAGTCAGCAATCAGATTTTTCAAGAATCATGACCAATTGTCCTTATTCTCAATCCTTAAAACAGCTCAAGCTAGTGGGAACATTTGGTTATTCGCATATCTTCCAATTGCCGCAAACAATTCTCCCTTACACAAGCCCTTCAAGAAACAACCGTCTAATCCTATAATCCATCTACAACTAGCTAAAAATCCCCGTCTGCATGCATTAAAGCACACATAGAACTTATCGAACTTGATCCCACTATCAGGAAGCAACCTCTCCACCACCTCTACACACACTCTTCTTGCAAGGTTTTGCAACTTACACTCCCAAGCATAATCCCACATTTGCCCATATTCCTTGCCCTACTGACCAATGAGTATTTCCATCGCCTTTTGCTTTGATCTTTTGCACTAATTCCTATATACATTGATGCCTACATGCTTCCTAAAGTCAATACTTTTCATCTCGGGCATTAGCTTGATTAGATTGAAGAAGTGCTTGGACAATCATGCACTTGTTACCTTTTTGTTTTGAAAATTAGTGGAACAAGTGTGTTCCTCTTGGTAGGCTTTAATCTAGAAAGACCCACTCCTCTTAACAAATGCGCCGTAAATCTTTCATGGACAGTTTTACTGTGAACACCTAGCTTTTACAAAGTTCTTAGTGCTTTTAATAAAGTCAATATTTCTTTGTGTAGCAATGGAGTTCTTCAATATAGCTTCTTTAAATTGTTTCACATCTTGGAATTTCATATTTACTGACAAAGTAGGAGAGACAACGGATGAATCATAGGAAGGAAACTTACTTTTCCTTTTACGCAAAGCTCCTTGATCTTCTTCAAGCTCGTCCTGGGAAGCAGTAGTCTTGATGCTTTCTTCATAATCCGTCTCCTAGCTAGCAACACTAGCACCTATAGGGCCTTCGTCTCTATTTGGAACTTCATAGCTACCTGCAAAGTTGCAAATCTATTTGACAAAATGTCATTTTGTTTTTTCCTTGACTGTATAAGCTCCTCTTTGTCATCATCACTTAAGATTAAGAAATTTTCAACCGCCCACCCTTCATCGTCATCATTACCATCATTGGATTCAGCTACTTCACAATCTAGATGTCATCATCCCTCTGGTGAACAGCATCTACATATTTATATAGTGAAAAAGATAAGTTGCAAAAAAGTAAAAATAAAGATAAATTTGCAAGAACATTGAGTTCATTAATTGATTGGTAAGGACTTACAAAGAAAAGGGGGAAAATTGTCCAAAAAGTCCAATATTGTATAGTGGTAAATTTAATCATAAACCTTTCAATTGTGTTAATTCAATCTTAAATTTATTATATGATGGTCAATTTAGTCTAAAACCTTTTAATTGTATCATTTTAGTCCTAACCTTCTAACTATTTACCAATTTAATTCTATACATTTTGACATATTACAGTTCTTCTTGTTAATTTTGATTGAAAATCGCTAACATGACAGTCTAGTCAATGCTAGTCTTCCTACCGGCACGACTGGTGCTAGCATGAATGATTTTTAAATTTTAAAAAAAAAAAGATCAATTTTTTTATTATTTTTATTAATTTTTTTCATTTCTTTTCTTATTTTCCCTTTTAAAAAAATTAAAAAATTGTCCATGTTAGCCCAGGCAACACCACATAGGATATTCAACTTTGACTAGACCATTAGATTAGCGATTTTCGGCAAAAAGTAGCCAAAAAAAAAGAGTGCTTGATACCATAAGTAATAAAATTTGTCACGGAATGACACTTAAGTGTTAAGAATTCATAAAGATATACTTAAGTGCCAAAATCGGAGAAAAATATATCAGTTAAGTATTAACAGCGAGAAATTCTGATTAAAATATCGATGAGACTTTTTTTGGTGAGACAAGTACAAAATGACGTCATCTTGCATGCTAATGTGGCTAAATAAGCCGAAAACAACGCCGTTTTGCCTCAGATTTGAATTTTCATATAAATATTAATTAAATTATTTATAAAAAAAAAAAAGCGATTGTAGCACTTGTTCAATGAGGGCTGTGCAAGCCCTCGCTGCCGCTGCCTTACCGTCATTGGGAAGGGCTGACGATGGCTAGGGTCCGGTGACCATAGTGGATTGGCGACGAGGGCTTACAAGCTCTCGCCCATATCTAGGGTGAGGGTCACAGCCCTTCCCCAGATCCGGCAAGGGCTAGAGACCCTCTAGCCATCAGTTAGCCAAGGTTGCCAACCCCTAATCAAGACCTGATGAACCTGGTCAACTCTCCTCCCACCGTCACTGACCTTTCCCGACGACAATGGAGTGGCGGTGACAAGCACAACCCTCACCAAACAAATGCTGCAATCCCTTTTTTATTTTTAAATTTTAGTTTTAAATTTAATTTAACTAATATAAATTCAAATTCAAATAAGATGCAAAAAAAAACCTCATTTTAGCTCTTCTTTATCGACTGAGCTTTCTGACGAGCCATGTCAGATTTCCGACACCCTTCGTCAAAGTTGGCACTTAAATGTCTCATTTTTCAAAAAAGTGGTACTTTACCTTTCAGAACTTTTGGCACTTAAGTGCTAAGTATTCCCCAATGCCAAGTTTTGGCACTTACATTGTACTTTTGCCTTGGAAAATCTATATTTACAATGTGTTAAAAGATTTAAGACTAAATTTGTGCAATTAAAAATTTTAGGACTGAATTAGCAAATTGTCAAGAGGTTTTTGGAATAAATTAGCGCAATTGAAAGGTTTAGGCCTAAAGCCGTTGTACAATAAGTTTATGATTTTTTGGACAATTTTTGCAAGAATACAATGTGGCTATTTATAACCCATAGTCAATGGTTACAATTTCGGGGTCGACTGATATTAACAAGTGCTCCCCAGGGGTTTGCACGATTCTCTCGAGCACCACCAGTGCTCCATTCATAGGTCATTTATCTTTAGAGGAAGAATACTACATGCTTTTCTTGTATTTCATGACTACCAATGCATTTTGTTGTGGTCAACTTCTAGATGATGAATATTGCATGCTAATACCAAATGATGATGAATCTCATTCATTGCTCCAAATGTAGACCATTAACGATGTTCTCTTCGGGATCATATCGGTCGGCTTGTTCAAATACATGGACCACCTGTCTCCCAATGGTAAAAAACTAATAGCATTTCCGAACATACACAATGATTTTTGTCAATTCAAAGATGTCGAATCTCAGACGACTAAAAATGCTGATTTGCCTTTGTCAGCCGTGCGGGAAGGGACTCTAATAACGGGAGTGGCCATTGTTAACTTGCGAGAACAACAGGGATTGCAGGCGGGTCTCACTGCTGTTCCTTGTTTCTCTTTTCTTTAATGATCTCACTTCCTTTTTCGCCTTTTAACTGAAGTTGACTGAATCGAGCGTGAAGTGGTATTAACCAGGAACTATCCAACTCGATGAAAGGCAACCCGGGACTGAGGTGGGGCAACAAGTTCGGGATTATCCACCTCCCCGTTCACTACAGCAGAAGCTATGGCGACCCTCTCGAGTACCTGAGAAAAGCTAAGTCGATGATTGACCGGAAGAAGAAATCCCTGGAGGCTCACTTCTCCTACAAAATCATGAATATGGCCATGACTTATCCAGGAGCACATGTAAGGATCAGTTCGCGCTTCTGCAATTCGGAAAACAGAACGACAATAAGCTGACAAATGTGCAATCTGTCTCTGTTTTTGCTGATGCAAGTCACAAGCCTGCTCAACTACAAGATCTGCTGCAACACTACGTTCAGCATCTCAAACGTGTTTGGCCCGCAAGAGGATATCACGTTTGGGGGAAACCCATCACGTACATAAGGGTGAACATCTCAAGTTTACCCACGTAAGGCTCCAAAATACTCGCGCCTCATCATTTTTCTCTTTTCCTTCTTTTTCTGCGGTATCTAGAATGAAATCTTTATCAGGACTGATGTGGGGTGTTTGAGAGGCGATGCATGCAGGCACTCACGATGCACATGGTGAGCTCTGCGGGGAGGGCGAACATGCAATTTCTGGTAGCCAAGGACATCATTCTCGACCCTGATTTTCTACTGCCTCGAACTCGAAGAAGTAAACAGGGAAACATTCCTGTGAGATTAGGAGGGGAAAATCTGTATTTTATTCTTATAGATGTGGGATTATACACCGGGACAAAAAGAATTGATCCCATTTATATGATGTTTAATTGGGACGAGAAAACCATTTTAGGCCATCGATCTGAATTTCGTCTTATGTCTTACTTGATTGATGAAGTTAGTAGGGTGTTGCTTGAGCTCAAGATCCATCCACTCTATGTTGAGCTCCAAGCAATTGAAAAGAGAAATGAAGAGAACAGAGTCGATTGTATGGTAAATAAAGCTAGGTACTCTAAATTTTAAGACGATTGGACAGGTTTATGTTATTTGAATGTCCACTTATGTCTACCTTTGATCACACCACTTTAACACAATTTCTCTATCAATCTTGCGCACCTAACATCAAAATTTATTGCTTGCCGTATTTAGTTGGCTTACAACAACCATGCATTGATGATGGGCGTCTCAACCGCTCATGTATTTATTTATTTTTTCGATGTGATTGAATGTAGACAAAAGTGGACATTCAAATAGAAGAAACCTGCCCCATTATTTCAACATTTAATGTACCTAGCTTCATTTGCTGTCAATCTTGCACACCTAATATTAGAAATTATTGCTGTCGTATATAGTTGGTTTACACCTAATATTCTGGCCAAATTGATTACATGGCAATTATAATTAAAATTTTAATATGATTTGACACATTTAAAAAAAAATCCAGTCCATGTGGGCGTCAAAAATGACGTCGCACAATAATCACTTTTTAAATGAAATTGTCACTGGAGTTATCACTTTTTAATAATGATTGGCACTAAAGTGATCTTTTTTTACTAATGAATGTCACTTAAGTAATCACTTTTAACAATATTTAGCACTCAATTGATCCATATTTATAATTTTTGGCACTCAAACGATCACTCATCAACTTGTCTACACAGTGTCATTTAGGTGTTATATGCTGATTGGCCACGCCAGTAAGCCGCGTAGAATCGAAAATTAATAAAATATGTCCACGTTTGATTTCCGGCAACATTGATCAGAGTTGACACTTAAGTAATCGTTTTTTCAAAAAAGTGACACTTACGTGATCCAAAAGAAACTTTTGATATCACAGTGAGCACCGATATAACTTTTAGGTGTTATATGCTGATTGGCCACGCCAGTAAGCCGCGTAGAATCGAAAATTAATAAAATATGACCACGTTTGATTTCCGGCAACATTGATCAGAGTTGACACTTAAGTAATCGTTTTTTCAAAAAAGTGACACTTACGTGATCCAAAAGAAACTTTCGATATCACAGTGAGCACCGATATAACTTTTGGCACTTCTAATGTATTTACCTTGGTAGAAGATGAACAACGAGGGAGAAAATGAACTCAAATCCCGCAAACTCGAATCTCAGCAATCGTCAACCATCTCCCAATGAACATTGACTTTGGGCTTACATCGACCGGAATTCAGAGCAAATGGTGTTGAGAGAGATGAAGAACAGTAGAAACGAAGGAAAGATAGGAAACAGGAATTCGAAAATGTTATCTGCTGACCTTAAAAAGAAAAAATTCGAGAACACTGCAAAGCCAAAACTGGGAAGAGTTGCCTTGGGCTCTAGGCTTAGCCAATGGTGGCTTTGAGTTGAAGTGATCCACAAAAATTTTACCAAAACACTACAATTTGCACTCAAAAGACATTGAAGACCCAAAGTCCCTTCTAAAGCCACATACGGCCAAAGCTTGTTTTAACAAAAAAATGGGAAAAAAAATAAAACATGTGTAGAGTGATTGAGACATCCATCATCAATGCACAATTGTTGTAAACAAACTAAATAGGGAAAAGTGCCAAAAAAAAGTTCTAAATCTTTTGTATTTATGCCAATTTAGTCCTAAACCTTTTTTTGTGCCAATTTAGTCATAAACATTTTTACTTAGTGCCAATTAAGTCATTTCTGGCCAATTTTGGCCGACTGGACGTCAGTCGGCTGCCATCGCCTAATCGGTGCTGACGTGAACTACTTTTAATAATATTTTAATAATATTTTAATTTTTATTCTTTATTCTTTATTGTTATTATTTTTATTATTTTTATCTTCTCTCCTCCTTCCTTCGGCCGCTAGCCGGACCATGACAATCGGCCAAAGGTGATGGCATGCAAGGCTTGCCGACCACCTCACCAGTGGCCACGAGGGCAGCCTCGCGGCGGGGGCGGCGAGGCTCGACCTTGCCGGATCGGCAAGGGTCGAGCCTCGCCCATGGCCGGTGAGGGCAAGCTCGCCCATGGCCGGTGAGGGCAAGCCCAAAGCATCGCCTAGGCCACGATTCGGCGAGGTCGAGCCTCGCCATCCATGGGCGAGGCTCGACCCTCGCCAGATCCGGTGCGAGGCGGCCTCCTGCCAGGCTGACGAGGCTCGCCTCGCACTGGGCTAGTGAGGGTCGAGCCTCGCCAGCCCTACGGGAGGTCGCCTCATGCCAGATCTGGTGAGGGTCGACCCTCGCCCATGGTTGGCAAGGCTCGACCTTGCCGAATCGTGGCTTGGGCGGATTCGACCCTTGCCAGATCCAGCAAGGGCCAGCCTCGCCGCCCAGCACGAGGCCGCCCTTGCGGCCATTAGCAAGGTGGCTGGCAAGCCTCACCAGCCGTCGCCTCTGGCCAATCGCTATGGTCCGGCCAGTAGCCTGAGGAAGGAGGAGAGAAGATAAAAAGAATAAAAGAATAAAAAATTCTAAAATATTAAAATATTATTAAAAGTTGTCAACATCAGCACCGATTAGGCCACGTTAGCCAGTTGGCATCCAATTAGCAAAATCCGGTCAAAATTGGCCGAAAATGACTGAATCAACACTAAGTAAAAAGGTTTATGACTAAATTGGCACAAACACAAAAGGTTTATGACTTTTTTGGCACTTTTCCCCAACTAAATATGACATCAATAATTTCTAATATTAGGTGTGCAAGATTGACAGCAAATGAAGCTAGGTACATTAAATTTTAAAACAATGGGGCAAGTTTCTTCTATTTGAATGTCTACTTTTGTCTACATTCAATCACATCAAAAAAAAATTTAAATTAAATACATGCAGCGGTTGAGACGTCCATCATCAATGCATGGCTGTTGTAAGCCAACTAAATATGGCAAGAAATAATTTTCGATGTTAGGTGCGCAAGATTGATAGAGAAATTGTGTGTTAAAGTGATATGATCAAAGGTAGACATAAGTGGACATTCAAATAACATAAACCTGTCCCATCGTCTTAAAATTTAGAGTACCTAGATTTATTTGCCATACAATCAACTTTGTTCTCTTCATTTCTCTCTTTTCAATTGCTTGGAGCTCAACATAGAGTGGATGGATCTTGAGCTCAAGCAACACCCTACTAACTTCATCAATCAAGTAAGACATAAGAGCAAATTCAGATCGATGGCCTAAAATGGTTCTTCTCGTCCCAATAGAACATCATATAAATGGGATCAATTCTTTTTATCCCTGTGTATAATCCCAATCTATAAGAATAAAATACAGATTTTCCCCCCCTAACCTCACAGGAATGTTTCCCTATTTACTTCTTCGGGTCGAGGCGGTAGAAGCCGCTTTCATTTCGAGTAAAGCATCCTCAAAGCACTTGGCCAGAAAATCAGGGTCGGCGATGATGTCCTTGGCCACCAGAAATTGCATGTCCGCCCTCCTCGCATAGCTCACCATGTGCATCGTGAGTGCCTGCATACATCGCCTCTCAAACACCCCACATTAGTCTTGATAAAGATTTCATTCTAGATAACACAGAAAAAGAAGGAAAAGAGAAAAACGATGAGGCGAGTTTTTGGAGCCCTACGTGGGGTACACTCGAGGCATTCACCCTTATATAAGTGATGGGTTGCCCCCAAACGTGATCTCCTCTCGTGGGCCGAACACGTTTGAGATGCTGAACGTGGTGTTGCAGACGATCCTGTAGTTGAGCAGGCTTGCAGCCTGCATCAGCAAAAACAAAGATAGGTTGCGCGTTTGTCAGCTAATTCTTGTTCTATTTTCTAAATTGCATAAGCGCAAACTAATCCTTACATGTGCTCCTAGATAAGTCATGACCATATCCCCAATTTTGTAGGAGGAGTGAGCCTCCAGGGATCTCTTCTTCCGGTCCATCATCAACTTAGCTTTTCTCAGGTATTCGAGAGGGTTGCCACAGCACCTACTGTAGTGAACGAGGAGGAGGACAATCCCGAACTTGTTGCCCCACCTCAATCCCAGATTGCCTTTCATCAAATTGGATAGTTCCTGGTTAATACTGAGATAGCTAGTATAAGCACCTAGAGGGGGGTGAATAGGTGCATAAGCAATTTATCGAGATACGAAAGCAATACTTAGCAAATGATAGAAGGGAAATTCTTTATGGATTAACAAAATGAAATACGATCAAGGTAAAGGGAGTAAGGAAGAGAAAATTGAACACAGAGTTTATAGTGGTTCGGCTTATTTCAAGCCTACGTCCACTCTTCCGCACCGACCCTCTTGGCTGGATTTCACTATGATCAAAAGAGAAGTTACACCACAGCACTTCCTTGATTCCACAGCGTAGATGTTCTACTACACCTCCTCAAGGTCTCTTACAAATATTGACTCTCTTTCGAATACAATGGATCGCTTAAAGAGATTGTCTAAACAACAGGAAGCTTTCAAACATTGGAATTTTTCTATCGCGCACATCTTCAACAACTTAGGACGTCTTCTTTATATACTCCTTTATGCCATCATATCCGTTGGCACTTACCAAAGGAATTCCTCCAATCTACCCGTTGGACGGAATCAATTAAGAAGATTAATAAAGCTATTAAAGGAACATGTCGATAGCCCATCAATCCTATTCGCCCATACAAGCAGAATCTCGGTTTCCATAAGTAGAACCTTCCAAGAATATCCAAACAATTATCGGATCTTCAATCATCAAGTCAATCTCGATCAATCAAAGGATTCTGTTATGTCTTCTCCAGCCACGAGATCTTCTCTAGTTGATAAGAACATCCCCTTAACGAATCATTTAGATTTGGATAACCTTTCTTCAACGGATTAGAGACTGTCAATGAGGATAGACTTTGAGTCTTGAGTCTGGCTGTCCAGAGGTCTTCAGACTTTAAGAAGTAGAGTCTGCAAAACCTTCAGACTAGACTGAGGAAACGTTTTGTCAGCTTCAAAACACTTCAAGAAGATTTCTCCAACAATCTCCCCATTTTTTATGGTGACAAAACTTTCCTGCAGATTTTGACAACTTTGACCTGCCAAACATATCTCAAACATATGTGCATATCTTATAGAGATAAATGGTTAACACTAAAATCTGCAACCACAGAAAATAGGTTAGTCTTGAATATGATAAACTATCCATAAGATATTAATAGCAGTCAATAGCAATAATCCAAATTCAAATCCAGACAAAAAGACACAAAGTTTAAAGTCAAACATTAATCCAAAATAAACCAAACAGAAAAAGTTAAAGTTGTTCAAATCTCTTGCATCTCTCCCCCTTTTTGTCAGCATTGAAAAGGTTGAGATGAAAATGGAATGAAGTCAAGATTTCTTGAGAACACGAACAAGCTGGAAATCTTCCATTGACTGTACGATCCCTTCCAGCCTTTTCAAGTCTTCTTTCAGTTGAGCAATCTCCTCACCCTTGGCATTGGCCTGAATCTAAACAGATAGGGCTTGGATCTGATCTTGTAAGGACACTAAAGAAACCTGACCAGCATTCTGCAAAGATTGAACCTCGCATCCCAAGGCATAAATCTGACCGCGCATCTCCAAAAGAATATCGAGAATTCTGCGAAAGTCGGCTGAGTTATCGGTCTACGTACTAGCTTCAGCACGTTCTGCAGATGATGGCATGTCTGAATAATCTCGCAAGTTTGGCGTTGAAACCTCATGACCTTCTTCTGGAAATTGAGAGGCATAAACATCCTCTGGGTCTGCAGGAGATCAACTGATTCCTTCACTTGTGTCAGGATATGAGGACTTCCCTCCTTTCTCTTGATCTCCCCCTGTTTTCATGCTTACAGGAGAAGAGAGTTCCTCAGGTTCTCCTTCATCACTTCTTTCATTTCCAGGTCTTTCCTCCTCTGCTTCGCCAACTGCTCTTTCTTCTTCTTCTTCTCCTTCTTCTTCTTCATCTTCTCTTGCTTCTTCTTCTTTATCCTTTTCTTCAACGTCTCTTTCCTCTTGGCCTTCTCTTTCTCTTCCTTCTGTCTCACGCTATTCTGTTGAGTCTGGAACATAATGACTTAGCCTTTTCAAAGCTATTGCCGAAATGGTAAGATCATCATCTTCTTCATCTTCCACAATAAGAGCTCTTCTTTTCTGCTTAGAAGCAATCAAAGGCTCCTTTCCTTTTCTTTTTGAAGAATAGGATTGATGAGATTTGACTGGAGTCTTCTCCTTGAATTTCTCCAACTCCTTGTTCGGTTCTTCGACGCATTTTGGTCACCATCTTCAGTCCTACCACCATATGATCGCACGATCGAACACAAAAGATTTGCGGAGGCTGAATATTCAGATGTCTGAACAACTTTGTTACAAGGCTTGGATAAGGTAGTTGACCTATGTCCTTCATTATCGCTCTATACATGTGAAACATGATAGTGTGAGGAAGAGAAAACCTTTTTCCAGTGAGGATGGCATACATCAATTTCGCTTTTGAATTAGAAACATCAGTTTTGGAGGTTGATTTGGGATGGAGATAATTGATCACAACCTTGTGAAGTAGGATGTTGAATGCATTCATCCTAGTATAGGTAATCTTCTCATCTGTTCTCCTATCCTTCATAAGTTCCAGAGTGGCCCGAGCAATAGAAACTTTGATCGGCTGATATCTTCCTCTTTCAACTCCTAACACATCTGCCAAAGCATATTCATATCCACAACATAGTCTTGATCTTTGACACTAAAAGAAAATCTATTCGCATCCAAAAAGCTAAGGTTCGAATAGAAGTATGCAATCAGTTCAGGATATGCCTTAGTAGAATCGGAGCAGAACGTCTCGAGTTGAAGGTAACTGAATTTCTCCCTCAAATTCACCTTTACCGCATCCAAAAAATCAAAATCCACACTTCTAGGGTTTATAACCTCACGCTTCAGCAATTTCGAGTACAAATCCTCTTGTTCCTTCGATCTGAACACTTCTCCCCTTTTTCCTCGACTATTAACCGCCACACCCATTTTTGGTTGGAATTGACTGTACAATTTGTCGTCATCATTTCCATCTACGAGGATTCGGTCCCCGATCCACGAGGATCACTTGGAATATTCGCAAGGGTTTCCTCGGCCACCCCTTGTCGAGCAATTCCCAAACGTTCCATTCTTTTCAAAAAGATATATTCGTTCCCATATCCTTTATCTTTAAGAAAAGCATCGACATAGTTCAAGGGAGTACGAGTTCCTTTTAAAGCGCGATATAGCTTATAAATAAAGGCAGGCATTTGAGTTCTTACAGGATCTGCATCCTCAATGATTTCTTCCTGATGTTGACGATCAACGCCTTGAGGACTAGATGGATGACGCTGCTGAGAATGTTGTGGGCTCGATTGCTGTTCAGGAGATACTTCTTCTTCAGTAAGATCGAAGTGCATAGGCCCCTCAGCCATTCGTTGTGGTCCCCTGTTAGCGATTCTTGATGACTTTCTCGAGGAAGACATCTTTCTTAGTTTTTGGAAGATTCCTTGCTTGACTTTTCTCAAGAAAGATGACAACTTTTTCAAGGATTAAACAAGTGAGAAAATCGGGAATGGAGGATTGATGCTTTCTAGGGTTTTCGAGAGTAAAGAAAAGAGGAGTAAACGAGCACTATAAAGAGGGATAAACGAACCGTCACAAAGGAAGGTGAAAAGATGCCTTTTTAAAATAACTAACCTTCTTTTTCGAGAAAATATTCATTTCAAAGATAACTTCTACTTCAAAAAGGAAACGATGCAATAATTACGTCGATTAAAGATAGCAATAAACCACGATTGACAATCGTACCTTTTCAAGATAAAATACGAGAGAGAGAGAAAGACTAACTTACAGTCTGATGATCGTACCAAAACTAACTTACAGTTAAGGTCTTGTATGTCTGAGTCTGAGAGCCTTTAGACTTTGATCTCCTCATACCTTAAAATGTTGAGTTTGGAGCGAATCGTTTCAAATTGATTTTTCTCCAGAGGCTTTGTGAATATATCCGCCAATTGATTCTTTGAATCAACATATTGAATTGAAACATCTCCATTTTGAACATGATCTCTAATAAAGTGATGTCGAATCTCTATATGCTTTGCTCTTGAGTGAAGAATTGGATTTTTTATGAGATTGATAGCGCTTGTGTTGTCGCAGTTGATCTCCATGCATGAATCTTTAATTCCAAAGTCTCTTAGCTGTTGTTTTATCCACAAAATTTGCGAACAACAACTTCTGCTATGGAGAGAGCTACTGTACTTTGCTTTCTTGAAAACCAGGATACTGTCCTGCCTCCAAGAAGTTGACAAGTACCCGAAGTACTCTTTCTATCAACTCTGCATCCAGCAAAATCTGCATCTGAATATCCAAGAAGAGTAAAGTCTCCCATTTTTGGATACCATAGACCAAAGCTTGAAGTTGATGAAATATATTTGATAATACGCTTCGCAGCACTCAAATGAGATTCTTTTGGGTCTGATTGAAATCCGGCACAAATGCAAACACTAAACAAAATGTCAGGTCTAGAAGCAGTAAGATAAAGAAGTGATCCGATGATACTCATGTACAGCTTTTGATCGACTTTCTTTCCTCCTTCATCTTTGTCTATCTTCAAGGAACTTGACATTAGTATATCATTGTCTTGCGGTTGCCCAAAGTCCAAACTTTTTAACAATATCATTTGCATACTTTTCTTGATGAATGAAAGTTCCTTCCTCCAGTTGTTTTATTTGAAGTCAAAGAAAGAAGGTTAACTCACCCATCATGCTCATTTCAAATTCATCATGCATAGTCTTAGAAAATTTCTTGCATAGATTTTCATTAGACGATCGAAAAATAATATCATCCACATATATTTGAACAAGTAGAAAACTTTTGCTTTCTCTTTTAATAAAAAGAGTAGTGTCTACTTTACCTTTGACAAAACCATTTTGTAATAAAAACTTACTTAATCTTTCATACCAGGCTCGAGGTGCTTGCTTCAAGCCATATAGGGTCTTTTTTAATCGAATCGAGTCCGGTTTCCTTGGGTCTTCAAACCCAGGTGGTTGTTCCACATAAACTTCCTCATGGATAAATCCATTTAGGAAAGCACTTTTGACATCCATTTGGAATAACCTGAAATTTTTATAACAAGCAAATGCAAGTAATAAACGAATTGCTTCTAACCTCGCTACTGGTGCATAGGTCTCATCATAGTCGATCCCTTCTTCTTGAGTGTATGCCTTGGCCACGAGTCTTGCTTTGTTTCTTACTACCTTGCCTTTTTCATCCATCTTGTTTCTAAATACCCATTTAGCTCCAATGACAGATTTACCTTTTGGCTTTGGAGTCAATTCCCAGACATCATTAATTCTGAATTGTCTGAGTTCTTCTTGCATAGCTTCAATCCAGCTTTCATCGGATAAAGCTTCTTCTATGCTCTTGGATTCTGTTTCAGAAATAAGAGCCATAGCACTAGATTCTTCTCGCCTTTTGGATCTTGTGTGAATTCCTTCATTGATATCGCCAATGATAAGATCTTTGGGATGATTTGGACTTATGTTTTCGATTCTTTGGTTAAAGTATCAGATTGATGATTACTTCCTTCACTAGGATCTTCAACGATCACTTGTTGCTAATCCTTCAAAGTTTGAGCTGTTTCTTGAGATTTAGACTTTGTAGAGTCCGGAGCAGGTTCAGTCTCTTCGAGATGAGTCTCGAATGGACTCATTTTGTGCAGAATCTTGGAATTTAACATTCATTGATTCTTCCTTTGTTTGAGTCTTCTTATTGTAGACTCGTATGCCTTACTTGTGGTTGAATATCCAAGGAAGATGCCTTCATCTGACTTTTCTTCAAACTTACCAACTCGATCATTTGCATTTTTCAATATGAAACATTTGCACCCAAATACATGAAAATATGAAACGATAGGCTTCTTTTCTTTAAATAGTTCATAGGGGGCTTTTTCTAGAATAGGTCTTAGAAAAACTCTATTGATAATATAACATGAAGTTGATATCTTTGCTTCAGCCCAAAATCGTAAAGAGATATTACTTTCAATTAAGAGGGTTCTTGCCATTTCTTGAAGAGATCTATTCTTCCTTTCCACAACTCCGTTTTGCTCGGAGTATATGGAAGAAGAGAATAAATGCTGAAAACTAGATTCTTCACAAAATTTGGCAAAATTTGATTTTCAAATTCACCTCCATGATATGTTTTTATACTTGAAATAACATATCCCTTTTCATTTTGAACCATCTTAGCAAATTTCTTAAAGTAAGAGAAAGTTTCAGACTTACTTGCTAAGAAATATACCCAAGTAAATCGTGAGTAGTCATCCACAATTACTAGGCAATATTTCCTACCTCCAATACTATGCGTTCTTGTTGGTCCAAAGAGATCCATATGCAAGAGCTGCAATACACGGTTAGTGGAAACTTGATTTATTGATTTAAAGGAATTTCTTACCTATTTTCCCAATATGCATGGTGTACAAAGATCAGACTTTTGATATGATAAATTGGGTAAACCACGAACAAGCTTCTTTGCTGAAATCTTGGCTATCTGCTTCATGTTAACATGTCCAAGCTTTCTGTGCCACATGCTTGCTTCGTCTTGAATTGAGATTAAACATTGCAACTCATTTGGTTTTAAGTCCAAGAGGTAGATATTTCCATGTCTTCGACCCATAAATGATCGAGTAAAGTCTTTTCTTGGTTCCTGAACAAATACCTTCTTGAAAGTTGATCCTAAAACCGGCATCACACAGTTGACTAACACTTAGCAGATTGTAATTAAGCCCTTCAACTAAAGAAACATTGCTTATTGTGAGGTTCCCAATCTTCACAGTTCCAAAGCCTACTATTTTTCCTTTGTTGTTTCCTCCAAATGAGACTTTTCCACCATTTACTTGAATAAGCTTTATGAAGCAATTTGAATCTCCCGTCATGTGTCTCGAGCATCCACTATCCAGGTACCATTTCACCTTTCTCTTGATAGTGACCTGCATTTAAAAAGAAACTCAAGTTTTCTTTGGTACCCATATTTTCTTGGGTCCTTTTGAGTTAGTTTGATAAACGGTTTTTGCCCAGACTTTATTGACAGGTCTCCATAACATAGGACATTCTTTCTCAAAATGATCTCGTACTATTGCATTTTGAACATCTAAGAGCATTGCGACCTACGGTTTTACAAAGGTCCTTTCAAAATGATTTTTGTAAGCATTTCTTGAGGGTCTTTGTTTGATTCTTTCTTTTACTTTAGGAAAATCGATTAAAGGAATAGTTTCAGCGAGTCATTCCTAAACCAGATTTATTGAAATAAGGTCTTTGAACAGAAAGTATTTTTTCAAGTTTTTCAGATGCCAGAGAAAATCTTTTAGAAATATTTGAAATGTCATTTTTCAAAAATGTATTTTCTTTTGAAAGATTATCTTTACTTTCAATGAGAGAAGAAACATTCTGTTCTAAGCATTTCACTTTCTCTTTTAAAACATTATCTTGATGTTTTAAAGCAGAATTTTCCTTTTTGAATTCAGAAATTCTTTTAAGAGAGGTCTTAAGACTGAAACATAATTCATCAATGTATTTTGAAACTTTCATAGGGATTTTGAAGTTATTTACCTCGAATTCACTTTCTAAATCTTAATCGGTCTCGGAGTTTGATTCTGAATCCGATTGTGCCATTAGACATATGTTGGCATAATCATCATCACTATCTTCGCACTCCGTATCACTCTGTGTCTCGCTTTAAGAACCTTTCGATACTTTTCAGTTTTTCCTTTCTTCTTCCTCAAAAGAAAACAGTTGGGTCGATGTGTCCTTTTTTCTTGCATTCGAAGCAAACTACATCTTTGTTTGATTCATCATCTTCAACAAACTTAGTTTGTTGCTTTTGAAAACCTTGTTTCCTTGAATTGAATCTTCTTCCTTTTCTATTCAGCTTTCTGAATCTTCTTATCATGAGAGCAAGTTCTTCATCATCCATGTCGTCTTTGAGAAACTGCATTTACATCGAATCATCATTAGATTTTAATGCAATAGATTTCTTACCTTTAGGATCTTCATCTTCATTGATTTGTTCCACTTCATAAGATTGAAGGGTCCCAACCAACTCATCGACAGACAATGGCATGATTCTTTGAGTCTCTCTGATTGAAGTCTTTATGTGATTCTAATCCTTGGAAAGTCCTCGCAGTAGCTTGTTTACTTTCATGGAATTAGAAATTGATTGACCTTGATTCTCAAGACCATTCACGATATCTGTAAAACGACTAAACATGTCAGTTATAGATTCTCCCAATTTCATCCTGAAGGTTTCATATTGACCGAGGAGTATATTGACTCTAGTCTCTTTCACTCGATCTGTTCCTTCATAAGTAATGTGTAATCTATCCCATACTTCTTTGGCTGTATCACAAGAAGATATTTTGTTATATTCAGTAGGTGATAAAGCACAATATAAAGAATAGATTGCCTTTGTATCAAGAGCCTGTCTCTTGATTATCTCCTCCTAACTCATTTCGCTGGACTCAACAGTGTCATTTCCTCTTTCTGAGACAAATGCAGCTTTAGGAATGATTCCTTTTTCTACAACGTCTCATTCCAGAGGATCCTTTGATCTTAGAAACGCCTTCATCTTGTTCTTCCATATGTTATAATCCTTCCCATCAAAGTAAGGTGGTCTCGTGTTGCTTTGCCCTTCTACAAGCCCTGGAGCTAGCATACTAGCCATAGCTCTTTTACTCTGAAGTAAAACACTTCAAACAATGTGAGTACACGAGCTCTGATACCAATTGAGATAGCTAGTATAAGCACCTAGAGGGGGGTGAATAGGTGTATAAGCAATTTATCGAGATACGAAAGCAATACTTAGCAAATGATAGAAGGGAAATTCTTTCTAGATTAACAAAATGAAATACGATCAAGGTAAAGGGAGTAAGGAAGAGAAAATTGAACACAGAGTTTATAGTGGTTCAGCTTATTTCAAGCCTACGTCCACTCTTCCGCACCGATGACCCTACCTGGCTGGATTTCACTATGATCAAAAGAGAAGTTACACCATAGCACTTCCTTGATTCCACAGCGTAGATGTTCTACTACACCTCCTCAAGGTCTCTTACAAATATTGACTCTCTTTTGAATACAATGGATCGCTTAAAGAGATTGTCTAAACAATAGGAAGCTTTCAGACTTTGGAATTTTTCTATCGCGCACATCTTCAACAACTTAGGACGTCTTCTTTATATACTCCTTTATGCCATCATACCCGTTGGCACTTACCAAAGGAATTCCTCCAATCTACCTGTTGGACGGAATCAATTAAGAAGATTAATAAAGCTATTAAAGGAACGTGTCAATAGCCCATCAATCATGTTCGCCCATACAAGCAGAATCTCGGTTTCCATAACTAGAACATTCTAAGAATATCCAGACAATTATCGGATCTTCAATCATCGAGTCAATCTCGATCAATCAAAGGATTCCGTTATGTCTTCTCCAGCCACGAGATCTTCTCTAGTTGATAAGATCATCCCCTTAACGAATCATTCAGATTTGGATAACCTTTCTTCAACGGATTAGAGACTGTCAATGAGGATAGACTTTGAGTCTTGAGTCTGGCTGTCCAGAGGTCTTCAGACTTTAAGAAGTAGAGTCTGCAAAACCTTCAAACTAGACTGAGGAAACGTTTTGTCAGCTTCCAAACACTTCAAGAAGATTTCTCCAACAAATACCACCGTTGTACTTTAGCTAGCTAGCTAGTACGTCCATGATAGGATGCGATTGGACCGCATCATTTGGACTTGATACGGTACGATGGAAGGACACCATTTGTAAGAGTGTCATGAAGACGTATAAAAGCCTCCCGAACACAACCGTTGGAATGGTTGGCCATTCATTTGCACCAAATTTTCTCTCCATTTCCATCAAAGAAGATCAAGGTGTTCCATTTCATTTTTGCAAGAACAATCGGCATTTACGCCGTGAAAATCGGGTGTTTTCCTTGTGATTGCATCCAGACAAACATGAGGAAGTGTTGTTCGTAATTTATTCGCAATTCAACGTTCATTCCAGGGCTTTTTGCTGTTTGTGCATCGGAATCAAGTAAGTCGTCTTCGGCCGACTTGAATTCCAACATTGGTATAAGAGCCCGATCATGATTTCTGCCTTGTTTTTCATCGAGTTTTGTTGATTACCATTTGATATTGAGATCAAGAGATTGTATTCTACACTGTTTGGATCTCTGATAATCGGAATTGACATATGAAAAACTCGAAATTAAACCGGAGCAAAGAACGGGTTAGGGGTCGCGTGCATCCGTGAGGTTTTGGCCGTTTTTCGAAATAATTTTTTGGTCAAAATTAATTTTTGAATATACAGGGTGAAAGAGCTCGTCGAGATGAGTCCGACGATGGGTCGAGCGCCGCCGGGCGACACCGGACACGCCTGAAGCGCTGGCGAAGCCAGTACATGTGCCACACGCGCCAGTCGGTAAATTAGCGCATGCGCGACGCGCGCCAGCCGGCGAACCGGCGCGTGGTGATGTCACCGTGACGTCACCCAACAGTCGGTAACCACCGGGATGACGTCATCGATGACGTCACCGCTGGCGACAGTTGGTAAGCCGGCGACCCGACTCGACCCGACTAGCGACCTGACCCGACCCGGTTGACCCAACCTGACCCCCCGACCAGTCAACGGTCGGACCGGTCAACCGGTCCGCGGTCAAACCAATCGGATCGTTCAACCGGTTGGACCAGTTGGACCGGCCAGGAGCCGTTCGCTCGCTGGTGCGTGCGCCACACGCGCCGCGCACTCAGGCTTAGCATGCGAGCTCCGATTGGAGCGTGGTCGGTCCCGTTTGGTTCATATGAGTGTCCTCTACACGGTGGTATAATTATTTTATACTTTTTCAATTTTATAAATGTATGAAAATGCGTAGGAAACCCTTTGTTCGTGTATTTTTTGGGCTTTAATGTAGTTTATTTATTTGTGGCTTATATTTTCTTGTGATTTAGGAAATACAATAGCTAGCTTGTGTGCAAATGATGTTATATATGCTGTGTAAAACTTGGTTCAATGATATGATGTATATATTTTAATATACTTGCAATTTTCTAGTTGCTAGAAAATTAAAACAATGGTAGGAAATCCATTACATGTTGAATTATAATTTTGATTATAATTAAAGCATGATTATTGTTTATACGTTGGTTATTATCATGCTATGTTTTTTGTGTTAAGGAAAAATGTAGAAATTACATAATGTCATGTAATTATTTTTCCTAGTGGGAGTTTGTAGAACTTAAAATTTGTGCAAATTAAACTAATAAATGATAATAGAACAATTGTACATAAAAGTTGATTGGGAACACAGTGAACTTTTGCTTTTGTGTCTTTTGTTGAATTATCATTAATTTAGTTTGTCTTTGCTGTAAATTAAATATGTGTGTTACTCTGTATAGTGTGCTAGTATTGATTCTGCGATTATTATGTCGATGTGTTATAGCAATTGATTATGGCATCGACATCCAAGACCATTGTGGCTGACCTCAATAAGGGTGAGAAGCTGAACGGTGACAATTATGATATTTGGCACCGAAAAGTTCAGTACATTTTTTAGGAGCAAGAGATTTTGGAAACCCTCAACCATACCATAGATAAATCTGAGCATGGAACTTCAGCTCAACACATAAAAGATTTGGAAGCTTATCAAGCTTGGAAAAAGAAAAATAGCATTACTCGCATCACGTTGCTGAGCTGTATGCAAGATGATCTCATGTGCGAGTTTGAGAGTTATGACAAAACTCAAGCTATGTGGGTTGCCTTGAAAGATAAGTTTGGGGGTACATCTACCACTAAGCTAAGGAGACTCACCATCAAGTTTGACACATTCCGAAAGCGCCCAAATGTAACGATGAGGCAGCATCTTCGTGAGATGTCAAACATGATCCGTGAGCTGAAGTTGGCAGGTCACTCCCTTACTGATGAACAGTAACTTCAGGCTGTTATAAGGTATCTTCCTGATAATTGGGAGCATATGAAGATCAATATGACGCATAATGAGAACATCGTCACTTTTGATGATATCGCGCGTCATTTAGAATTAGAGGATGAGCGCCTAAAGGCTGCGAGATCCTCTACCCATGCTTATGTTGCTGAATCGAGTTAGCACAAAGCTTCGGGCTTTAAGCGCAAGAGGAATCTTCAGTTCAACTTCAGTTCAACAACAAAGGGAAGAGGACTGATTAGGCACCCAAGAGGGCTAAGACCTTCCGACGCAAGAAGCGTGGTGAGAAGAAGGACAAGGCCAAGATGGAGTGCCACAATTGTGGCAAGATGGGTCACTTTGCTTGTAAATGCACTGAGCCGAAAAAGGTACCCTATTACTCAATTACTTTAAGTAATGCTTTTGTTTCTAGTACTGTAATGTTTGCTGAATCTCATCTAATGTGGACTATAGACTCAGCAGCAACAAACCATGTAGCTAGAGACTGAGAAGCATTTGTAAAGTATCGTCGGATACCGCCTAGAAGAAGATGGATATATGTTGGGAATAACTCAAGAGTTGAAGTGAAGGGTATCGGCACATGTAAATTAATCTTACGTGGTGGTCGAAACCTGTTCCTACATGATATCCTTTATGCTCCAGATATTCGACGAAAGTTGGTCTCTGCAGTTGTTCTTCTTAGCTTGGGTTATGTATTGAATTTCCATAGTGATTGTGTTGACATTTTGTATGGAACAGTTTATTATGGTTCAGGTCATGTATCGAATGGTTTTATAGTGTTAGACATTGACTATGATCAGTACAATGTTAATGTTGATGGTTGTTTTTCTTTAATTGCATATTCTAATAATGTTGAGATTGATGCAAGTACTTGGCATACTAGATTAGGTCACATTGGATTGCAAAGAATGCAAAGATTAGCTAGAGAAGGCCTTTTAGGGTCACTTACTAATGTTAGTCTATCCGTATGTGAACATTCTCTGGCGGGAAAAACAACTAGAAAACCATTCGGTAAAGGAATTAGAGCTGAATTTCCATTGCATCTCATACATTCTGATATTTGTGGTCCTTTGAATGTGAGGGCGAGATATGGAGCCTCATAATTCATCACTTTCATAGATGACTTCACACGTTTCGGTTATGACTTTCTGATCTCCCATAAGTCAAAAGCATTAGACTGCTTTAGACGATATATAGCAATGGTAGAGAATCAGTTAAACAAAACAATAAAGGCATTGAGAACCGATCGTGGACGTGAGTATCTATCGGAGCAATTCAAGGCTCTTTGTGATGAAAAGGGAATTGTACGACAATTGACTATTCCTGGTACTCCACAACAAAATGGGGTAGCTGAGAGAAGGAATAGAACCCTATTGGAAATGGTTAGGTTTATGATGGCGCAAGCAAATTTACCTATCTCCTATTGGGGAGATGCGTTATTGACTGCTGCCTATATAGTTAACCGTGTGCCCTCAAAATCGGTCACTTCCACCCTTTATGAATTATGGACTGGTAGGAAACCAGACTTGAGTAGTCTACGTCCATGGGGATGTGCAGCTTATGTTCATGATTATTCCCATAAACATGGCAAATTAGGTCCTAGAGGGAAGAAATGTATCTTTACAAGATATTCCGAACACTCCAAAGGGTATGTGTTCATAGGTGAACAAGCTGATGGAAGTTTGATCGAAATTGAGTCACGAGATGTCACATTCTTTGAGAACGATTTTCCTAGTAGAGGTGAGATTGATAAGGACTTCCAATTATATGATATGGAAGATCCTGATAACACAAGCACTAATGTTGTAGAGGGAAATGAAGATTTATGTCAACACACAAGACCTAGTGGGAGTGTTGCATCGCCTGATGAATTGAATTCAAGAAAAATTCAATTGTATAAAAGTAATCGTAAAAGTATTCTCCATCGTCGTTTTGAGATTGAAGGGGAAGCATTTATGATTACTCAAAAAGACGATGCCGAGCCGAAGACTATTCAAAAGGCTCTCTCATCCTCTGATAAGGAAGAATGGAGAAAAGCTTTGGAAAATAAGATGGAGTCAATGAGGGCAAACAATGTCTAAGACTTAGTTGATCTACCGCCCAATCGTAAGGCCATTGGAAACAAATGGGTCTTTAAGATTAAACGTAGGGCGGATGGATCCATTGAAAAGTATAAGGCTCGCCTTGTGGCGAAAGGTTATACTCAACAAGAGGGTATAAACTATGAGGAAACTTTTTCACCAGTTGTAAGGTTTGCCTCAATACGCCTTATTCTAGCCATCGTTGCACATTTGGACCTTGAATTATATCAAATTGATGTAAAGACGGCATTTCTCAATGGAGAATTAGATGAGGAAATCTATATGAAACAACCAATAGGTTTCATAGCTAAAGGTCAAGAGCATAAAGTTTGCAAGTTTCATCGCTCAATATATGGCCTTAAGCAATCATCTAGACAGTGGTATCTTCGTTTTCATCGAGCAATAATAACATTTGGTTTCATGATGATCGAAGAAGATCACTGTGTATATGTCAAGCGGTCCAAAGATAAATTTGTGATTTTATCACTGTATGTAGACGATATTCTGTTGGCTGGAAATGACAAGGTTTTGGTTATCACCATAAAAGAATGGTTGTCCTTCAATTTTGAGATGAAGGACATGGGAGAAGCTGCTTGTATATTATGAGTTAAGATCGAAAGAGATTGATCGAAAAAACTCCTTAATTTATCACGAGAGTCTTATATTATAAAGATTCTTGAGCGTTTCAATATGCAGCATTGTAATCCCATTGATACACATGTCATGCAAGGTAAATGCCTAAATACTGAGATGTGTCCTAAGACTCCAGAAGAAATCAATGTGATGGAAACTGTTCCTTACACTAGTGTAGTCGGAAGTTTGATGTGTGCTATGATGTGTATTCGACCCAACATATGTTATGCCGTGGGATTGGTAAGCCGATATCAATCAAATCCTAGTCAAGCACACTAGAAAGCAGTGAAGAGGATCCTGAGATACTTGAAGGGCACCATGGACTATCGACTTTGTTACCAAAGGAATGATTTACGCCTATTAGGTTATTCAGATGCTGATTGAGGTGGAGACTTGGGTGAGCGTAAATTAACTTCTGGATATGCGTTCTTGCTCAATGGAGGTGCGATTTCTTGGAATAGCAAGAAACAGACATGCACGGCCTTGTCTACGAGGGAGGCAGAATTTATTGCATGTTCTGCCACAGTGCAAAAAGCAGTATGGCTAAAACGTTTCTTAGAAAATTTAACCACTGTCACTAAAGTTCCAAGATCGGTGACAGTTTATTGCGATAGTCAAGCAGCCATTGCCTATGTGAAAGATCCCAAGTATCGTGGAAGGACAAAGCACATTGACATAAAGAATAATTTCATCAGAGATATTATAACGCATAAAGAAGTGATCCTGCCTTACCAAAAAAAAAAAGTGATCCTGCGATACAATTCAACCAATAAAATGGTTGTTGATCCATTTACAAAGGCTATTCCTAGAGACATGTTCTTGACCCATAGGATGTCACTAGGATTGCGTAGAATGTGATATATGTTATTGTAGAGGATCATTGGTTTATATATTTGTGGACAGATGTATTGTACTTGTTTGTTTATTAGTGATTTGATATTTTATCAATAAGTACAAATCCATTATGAGACTAGCACAAACACACATATATTATTGAAAAGTACGTTAGCAGGCAATGATTGGCTCACTCACACGAGCAATCGCCTCAAGTGATGTAGTTAGCACGTTGAGATGAGATGTTATGTACAAATAAATGCTGAAGAGCAAGTTTTGGTACATAAAATATGTCGCCTTGATTGGAGTCAAGATGAGATCTATGATTTGTTTATTATAAGACCGAACATGATAATCCCACAATCATGTATGCCTGAAAGATGCCGGATGCGAGTACTTAATTGAGCACTATAGAAAGCGAGCTGATATAGCACTCGAACTAAACATGAGTACATGAGAGGCATGTGATGATGTTTAGGCTAAGATCTGTATGGTGTATATATTTGATAAATGACATATGCTCTTATAGAAAGAGTAATCCACTATAACATGTAATTCATACTACATGTGCAATGCACGACCAATAAGGGAAGATAAGTAAAATTATCCTTATTTACTCATCGTGTGAGCCCTTGAGGTAATTTGTATTTTTACCTCAATTTTGTGCCCTATGTTACTTCTGACTATGTTCTCGAAGTGAAAGATCAATGTTGCTACTTTAACATGTTACGGGCGGTCATGAATAGATATGGCATATGGGACGTGTCTAGGAAAGCAGTTGTTCTGAAATTGAGAGAGACATGAGTGCAAAGGAAGACTATTATTGTTTTACATCTATCACGTGTATTTACTGGTCGACCAATTATATCGCCCTATGTGGTTGCGGATGTAATTGTAAATACATGGTATTTTGAGAATAGTCAAGTATAGCCTTTAAGGGATAGGTATACTTGGACTGATGTAACAAAATATGTCTAGGGCACTGTGAGACATCGATTGTTTATATCTTTTTAGGGTTGTAGCCATTATGTCATCCCAGGTGCATAATTTGAGCTCCCAAGTGCAGGTGTACTCACTGGTCGCACGGTTTATTTGCCAATATGAATTGTTTTGTAAAATTGATGAATGTTGAATGCCTTATATTCTTGATAAAATGCTATCAAGCCCATCATGTCCGAGTGGGAGATGTTGTACTTTAGCTAGCTAGTTAGTACGTCCATGATGGGGTGCGATTGGACTGCACCATTTGGACTTGATACGGTACGATGGAAGTACACCATTTGTAGGGGTGTCATGGAGACGTATAAAAGCCTCCCGAACACAACCGTTGGAATGGTTGGCCATTCATTCACACCAAATTTTCTCTCCATTTCCATCAAAGAAGATCAAGGCGTTTCATTTCATTTTTGCAAGAACAATTGGCATTTACGCCGTGGAAATCATTTGTTTTCCTTGTGATTGCATCCAGACAAATGTGAGGAAGTGTTGTTCGTGATTTATTCACAATTCAACATTCGTTCCGAGGCTATTTGCTGTTTGAGCATCGAAATCAGGTAAGTCGTCTTCCACTTGTTGGAGAAATCTTCTTGAAGAGTTTTGAAGCTGACAAAACATTTCCATCAGTCTAGTTTGAAGGTTTGCAGACTCTGCTATTTAAATTTTGAAGACCTCCGGACAACCAGACTCAAGACTCAAAGTCTATCCTCATTGACAGTTTCTAATCCATTGAAGAAAGGCTATCCGTAACTCGGAGGTTTCATTAAGGATATGACCTTATCGACTGAAGAAAATCTCTTGGCTAGATATGACATAACGGAATTCTTTAATTGATAGAGATTGAAGATCCGATGATTGGCAAAATATTCATGGAAGGTTCTACTTATGGAAACCGAGATCCTGATTGTGTGGGCGAACAGGATTGATGGGCTATCGACATATTCCTTTAATAACTCAAATGATCTTCCTAATTGATTCCGTCCAACGGATAGATTGGAGGAATTCCTTTGGTAAGTGCCAACGGGTATGATGGCATGAAGGAGTATATAAGAAAGACGTTTTAAGTTGTTCGAGAGATGCGCGATAGAGAAATTCCAAAGTCTGAAGCTCCTTGTTATTTAGTCAATTCATTTTGAGTGAAAACTTGTACGCAAAAGAGAGTCTATACTTGTGAGAATCCTTGAGGAAGTGTGGTAGAACATCTACACTGTGGAATCAAGGAAAGACTGTGCTGTAACATCTCTTTTGTCCATAGTGAAATCCAGCCTGTGGGTTGTCAGTGCGGAAGAGTGGACGTAGGCTTGGAATAAGCCGAACCACTATAAACCTCGTGTTCAATTTTCTCTTCCCTACTCTTTACTATACTTTGGTCGTACTTCATTTTGTTAATTAAAAGAGAACTCCCTTTCTATCGATTGCCTTTAATTGCTTCTGTATCTCGAAAAATTACTTGTGCACTTATTCACCCCCCCTCTAGGTTCTTATAGCTATCTCAATTGGTATCAGAGCTTGTGTACTCATTTTGTTTGAAGTGTTTTACTTCAAAGTTAAAGATCCATGGCTAGTATGTTGGCTCCAGGGCCCTGGTAGAAGGGCAAAGCAATACCAGACCGCCTTACTTTGATGGAAAGGACTACAACATATGGAAAAACAAGATGAAGGCGTTCCTAAGATCAAAGGAATCTCTGGAATGGGACATCGTAGAAAGAGGAATCATTCCTAAAGCAGCACCTGTTTCAGAAAGAGGAAAAGATACTGTTGAGTCTAGCGAAATGACTCAGGAAGAGAAAATCAAGAGACAAGCTCTTGATGCAAAAGCAATTTATTCTTTATATTGTGCTTTATCACCTACTGAATATAACAGAATATCTTCTTGTGATACAGCCAAAGAAGTCTGGGATAGGTTACACATTATTTATGAAGAAACCAATCGAGTGAAAGAGACAAGAATCAACATCCTTCTTGGTCAATACGAAGCTTTCAGAATGAAAACAAGAGAATATATAACTGACATGTTTAGTCGTTTTACAGATATTGTGAATGGTCTTGAAAATCAAGGTCAATTAAAATCTGATCTCATGAAAGTAAACAAGTTGCTGCGTGAACTATCCAAGGATTGGAATCACATAAAGACCTCAATCAGATAGACCCAAAGAATCATGCCACTGTCTGTTGATGAGTTGGTTGGAACTCTTCAGTCTTATGAAGTAGAACGAATCAATGAAGACGAAGACCCTAAAGGTAAGAAATCCATTGCATTAAAATCTAATGATGATTCTGATGTTTCAGATTCTGAAGACGATATGGATGATAAGGAGCTTGCCCTCATGATAAGAAGATTCAGAAAGCTTAACAGAAAAGGAAGAAGGTTCAATTCAAAGAAACAAAGTTTTCAAAGACAACAGACCAAGTCTATTGATGATGATGAATCAAACAAAGAAGTAGTCTATTTTGAATGTAAGAAAAAGAACACATCAGACCCAACTGTCCTCTTCTAAGGAAGAAGAAAGGAAAAGCTGAAAAGTCTCGAAAGGCTCTCAAAGCCGAAACCTGGAGTGATACATAGTGTGAAGAAAGTGATGATGATTATGCCAATTTATGTCTGATGGCACAATCAGACTCAGACTCAAACTCTGAATTAGACTCAGATAGTGAATTTGAGGTAAGTAATTTTAAAATCCCTGTCAAAATTTCTAAGTACATTGATGAATTGTGTTTAGTTTTAAGACTTCTCTTAAAAGAATTTCCGAACTCAAAAAGGAAAATTCAGCTTTAAAACAACGAGAAAATGTTTTGGAAGAAAAAGTGAAATGCTTGGACAAAAATGTTTCTTCTCTTAAAAAAAGTGAAGATAGTCTTTTAAAAGAAAATGATATCTCAAATATTTCAAAAAGATTTACTTTAGGATCTGAAAAGTTGGAAAAAATACTTTCTGTTCAAAGACCTTATTTCAATAAATTTGGTTTGGGAATGACTGCTGAAACAATTCATTTAATTGATTTTCCTAAAGTAAAAGAAAGAATCAAACAAAGACCTTCAAGAGATGCTTACAAAAATCATTTTAAAAGGACCTTTTTAAAACTAGTAGGTCGCAATGCTCTCAGATGTTCAAAGTGCAATAGTGCGATCATTTTGAAAAGATTGTCCAATGGTTTGGAAACCCGTCAATAAAGTCTAGGCAAAAACCGCATATCATACTAACTCAAAAAGACCCAAGAAAATTTGGGTACTAAAGAAAGTTTGAGTTTCTCTTTTAAATGCAGGTCACTATCAAGAAAAAGGTAAAATGGTATCTGGATAGTGGATGCTCAAGACATAGGACAGGAGATTCAAAGTGCTTCATAAAGCTTGTTCAAGTGAATGGTGGAAAAGTCTCTTTTGGAGGAAATAGCAAAGGAAAAATTGTGAGATTTGGAACTGTAAAGATTGGAAATATCACAATAAGCAATGTTTCTTTAGTTGAATGGCTCAACTACAATCTGCTTAGCGTCAGTCAACTGTGTGATGCCGGTTTCATAATCAACTTTCAAGAGGGTATTTGTTCAAGAACCAGTAAAGACTCTACTCAGTCATTTATGGGTCGAAGACATAGAAATATCTACCTCTTGGATCTGAAACCAGATGAATCACAATGCTTAATTTCAATCCAAGACGAAACAAGTTTATGGCACAAAAAACTTGGGCACATTAACATGAAGCAGATAGCCAAAATTTCAGCAAAGAAGCTTGTTCGTGGTCTGCCCAATTTATTATACCAAAAGTCTGATCTATGTACACCATGTATATTGGGGAAACAGGTAAGAAATTCCTTTAAACCAATAAATCAAGTTTCCATTAATCGTGTACTGCAGCTCTTGCATATGGATCTCTTTGGACCAACAAGAACCCAAAGCATTGGAGGTAAGAAATATTGCCTAGTAATTGTGGATGACTACTCACGATTTACTTGGGTATATTTCTTAGCAAGTAAGTCTGAAACCTTTTCTTACTTTGAAAAATTTGCTAAGAAAGTTCAAAATGAAAAAGGGTATGTTATTTCAAGTATAAAAACAGATCATTGAGGTGAATTTGAAAATCAAGATTTTACAAAATTTTATGACGAATCTGGTTTTCAGCATTTGTTCTCCTCTCCATATACTCCAGAGCAAAACGGAGTTGTGGAAAGGAAGAATAGATTTCTTCAAGAAATGGCTAGAACTCTCTTAATTGAAAGCAATATCTCTTCACGATTTTGGGCTAAGGCAGTTTCAACATCATGTTATATTATCAATAGAGTTTTTCTAAAACCTATTCTTGAAAAAAACCCCTATGAATTGTTCAAAGAAAAGAAACCTATTGTCTCATATTTTCATGTATTTGGATGCAAATGTTTTATATTGAAAAATGCAAATGATCGAGTTGGTAAGTTTGAAGAAAAGTCAGATGAATGCATCTTCCTTGGATATTCAACCACAAGCAAAGCGTACAAAGTCTACAATAAGAAGACTCAAACAGTGGAAGAATCAATGAATGTCAAATTCCAAGATTCTACTCAAAGTGAATCTATTCAGACACATCTTGAAGAGTCCGAACCTGCTCCAGACTCTACAAAGTCTAAAACTCAAGAAACAGCTCAGACTTTGAAGGACCAGCATCAGGTATCTGTTGAAGGTTCAGATGAAGGAAGTAATCATCAATCTGACAAACCAAACAGCAACTGGAAGCATAAGTCCAGTCATCCCAAAGATCTTATCATTGGCGACATCAATGAAGGAATTCGCACAAGATCCAAAAGACGTGAAGAGTCTAGTGCTGTGGCTCTTATTTCTGAAATAGAACCCAAAAGCATAGATGAAGCTTTATCCGATGAAAGCTGGATTGAAGCCATGCAAGAAGAACTCAGATAATTCAGAGTTAATGATGTCTAGGAGTTGACTCATAAACCAAAAGGTAAATCTATTATTGGAGCTAAATGAGTTTTCAGGAACAAGATGGACGAGAAAGGAAAAGTCATAAGAAACAAGGCAATACTCGTGGCCAAGGGATACACGCAAGAAGAAGGGATTGACTATGACGAGACTTACGCACCGGTAGCAAGGTTAGAAGCAATTCGTTTATTACTTGCATTTGCTTGTTATAAAAATTTCAGGTTATTCCAAATGGATGTCAAAAGTGCCTTCCTAAATGGATTCATCCATGAGGAAGTCTATGTGGAACAACCACCCGGGTTTGAAGACCCAAGAAAACCAAACTCAGTACTCTGACTCAAAAAGGCTTTGTATGGCTTAAAAACAAGCACCTCGAGCTTGGTACGACAGACTGAGTAAGTTTTTAATTCAAAATGGTTTTGTTAAAGGTAAAGTAGACACTACCCTTTTTATTAAAAGAGAAAGTAAGAGTTTTCTGCTTGTGCAAATATATGTCAATGATATTATTTTTGGATCTTCTAATAAAAGTATGTGCAAGAAATTCTCTAAGACTATGCAGGATGAATTTGAAATGAGTATGATGGGTGAGTTAACCTTCTTTCTCGGACTTCAAATAAAGCAATTGAAGGAAGGAACTTTTATTCATCAAGAAAAATATACTAATGATCTTGTCAAAAAGTTTAGACTAGACAATTGCAAAAAGGCTGACATTCTAATGTCAAGTTCCCTGAAGATAGACAAAGATGAAGGAGGAAAGAAAGTCGACCAAAAATTATACAGAAGTATCATCGGTTCACTCATTTATCTTACTGCTTCTAAACCTGACATTTTGTTTAGTGTTTGCATTTGTGCTAGATTTCAAGCAGACCCTAAAGAATCTCATCTAAATGCTGCAAAGCGAATTATCGAATATATTTCATCAACTTCAAGCTTTGGTCTCTGGTATCCAAAAAGGGGAGACTTTACTCTTCTTGGATACTGAGACGCAGACCTTGCCGGATGCAGAGTCAATAGAAAGAGCACCTCGGGTACCTGTCAACTACTTGGAGGCAGTACAGTGTCTTGGTTTTCAAGAAAGCAGAGTACAGTAGCTCTCTCTACAGCAGAAGCAGAGTATGTAGCTCTTGGAAGTTGTTGTTCACAAATTCTGTGGATAAAACAACAGCTAAGAGACTTTGGAATTGAAGATTCATGTACGAAGATTAATTGCGACAACACCAGTGCAATCAATCTTATCAAAAATCCAATTCTTCACTCAAGAGCAAAGCATATAGAAATTCGACATCACTTCATTAGAGATCATGTTCAAAATGGAGAAGTCTCAATTCAATTCGTTGATTCAAAGAACCAACTGGCGGATATATTCACAAAGCCTCTAGAGAAAAATCAATTTGAAACCATCCGTTCCAGACTCAATATTTTGAGGTATGAGGAAATCAAAGTCTGACGACTCTCAAACTCAGGCATATAAGTTCATGACTGTAAGTTATTCTCTCTCTAGAATCTAATCTTGAAAAGGTACGATTGACAATCTGTGTTTGATTATTGCTATAATTATTGCATTGTTTTTTTTTTCGAAAAGGAAGTTATTTTTGAAATGACTATTTCCGCGGAAAAAAGTATTTATTTTTTAAAGAAACCTTTTCACTTTCTATTACACCGTTTGGCATTCCCTCGTTTCGACCGAGTTATAAACAGTTGGTTTCTCTTCGTTCAAAACTCTAAAACCCTAAGAAGCATCGATCCTCCATTCCTGTTTTTCTTCTCTTGTTTAATCTTCGAAAAAGTTGTCATCTTTCTTGGGAAAGTCAAGCAAGGAATCTCTCAAAGACTGAAAAAGATGTCTTCTTTAAGAAAGTTATCGAGGATTGCAAGCAGGGGACCACAAAGAATGAGTGAGGGGCCTACTCATTTCGATCTCACTGAGGAAGAGGAGATACCGAGTCAGCAACAAAGTCCGCAACATTCTCAACCGCGTCACTCTCCATCATCTACTCCACAGGGTGTGGGTCATCAATCAGAAGAATAAATCATTGAGGATGTAGATCCAGTAAGAATCCAAAAGCCCTCTTTTATTTACAAGCTTTACCGTGCCTTGAAAAGCATTGGTACTCCATTGAACTACGTAGATGATTTTTTGAAAGATAAAGGATATGGGAATGAATATATCTTTTTGTGAAAAATGGAGAATTTGGGAATTGCTCCTAAAGGGAAGGCTGAGGAAGCTCTTGCAAACATTCCGAGTGATCTACGTGTTGGAGGATTTAATCCGATAGATGGAAATGATGATGACAAACTGTTTAGCGAATTTCAACGTATGGGTGTTGCAGCGGAGGTTCGAGGAAAGAGGTCGGAGTTGTTTCGATCAAAGAAACAGAAGGATTTATACTCCAAGTTATTGAAACACGGAGTGATAAACCCTAGAAGCGTTGATTTTGACTTCTTGGATGCTGTGAATGTGAACTTGAGAGAAAAGTTCAGTCTGCTTCAACTTGAGCAATTTTGCTCCGATACCACTGAAGGATATGCTCAATTGACTGCATATTTCTATTCAAATCTAAGCTTCTTGGATGCGAATAGAATATCTTTCAGTGTCCTACACCAGGACTTTGTGGTTGATGTAGATATGCTGGCGGATGTGATTGGAGTTGAAAGAGGAAGATATCAACCCATCAAGGTTTCAACTGCTGGTGCTACACTGGAGCTTGTCAAAGACAGAAGCACAGAAGGGAGGATTACATACTCAAGAATGCGTGCGAATAACATCTTGCTGCACAAAATTGTAATCAATTGTCTCAGACCGAAATCAACCTCCAAGACTAATGTGTCTAACTCTGAGGCAAAACTGATGTTCGCAATCAACACAGGGAAAAAGTTCTCTCTCCCGCATACCATTCTCTTCCACATGTATAGAGCAGTGGTAAAGGACAGAGGTCAACTTCCTTATCCAAGTCTTGTGACGAAGTTATTCAGACATCTGAACATTCAGCCTCCACAAATTCTTCGTGCGATCATATGGTGATAGGACTGAAAATGATTACAAAAATGCGTATGAAGGAACTAAGCAAGGCATTGGAGAAATTCAAGGAGAAGACCCCAGTCAAATCTCGTCAATCCTCTTTATCAAAAAGAAAAGGAAAGGAGCCCTTGGTTGCTCCATCCAAGAAAAGCAGAACGCTCATTGCTGAAGATGAAGATGATGAGGACAACATTACCATTTCTGCAATGGCTTCGAAGAATCTGCGTTGTTCTGTTCCAGAGAAAGAATCAGAACATAGGGGGAAGGAAAGAGAAGAAGAAGAAGCAGAGGAGAAGGGAGAAGTAGAGCAAGATGATGAGAAGGAAAGAATTGAGAAAGAAGAAGAAGAGAGAAATCAATAAGAAGGAGAACCTGAGGGATGATCTTCTCCACCTGAAGGCATAACCACAGGGGGAGATCAAGAGAAAAGAGGAAAGTCCTCATATTTTGCTGCGAGTGAGGGAGTCAGTCGCTCTCCAGTAGAACCAGAGGACATCTATGCCTCACAATTTCCAGAAGAAGGTCATGATGTATCTTCGCCAAATCTACTTGATTACGCTGATCTACCGTTGTCTGCATTTACTCCATCAGACCGTGCTGAAGCTAGTACGCAGACTGATAATACAGCAGATTTTCGCAGAATTATGGACATTCTCCTGGAAATGAAAGGTCAAATTTATGCTCTGGGATGCGAGATTCAAAACTTGCAGATTGCAGGTCAAGCTTCTTTAGGCTCATTGAATGACCAGATCCAAGCCCTCTCTGTTTAGAATCAGGCCAATGCCAAGGGTGAGGAAGTTGCTCAACTGAAGAAAGACTTGAAAAGGCTGGAAGGAATCGTTCAGTCTATGGGAGATTGATAGTGCTAGTATGAACAAAATAAGGGAGTTAGGGAAGAGAATAAGAACACAAGATTTATAGTAAATCGGCTTAATCCAAGCCTACGTCCACTCTCCCACGATAACAGCCTTCTTGGCTGGATTCCACTATGCAATCAACAAGAGATTACAACTTCGAGTGCAAACACTTAGTGGTAGATCACACTATCTCACTAAGTCACTCTTTTGGTATTTCTCTCATGATTACAAACGTTTAAGCTCTCAAGAGACAAGTATATGATCGAAAGTCGCTCAGACTTTGGAATTATAAATTCTACGCTCCGTCTCTTACTTGCTCATCGGTCCTTCATTTCCTTAAATACTCCTCCACTTCCAAACTACCCGTTGGACAGTATCCCGGAGAATCGTCTTCCAATATACCCATTGGACAGCTCTGTATCTAGAAGATTTGGTAGCCGTTGAGTGACAAAGATAGAATCCCAAATTGATTCCGATCGCCCATACAAACGAAATCTTGGTTTCCATAAGTAAAGCTTCTTCGTGTAGAAAGTTCTTGTCTTCAAGATCCAATCGTCAATCAATTAGATTGAATCAATCAAATCAATCTTGATGTGGAATCCAAACCAGATCACTAGCCGTTGTATGATTGGGCTTGAGTTACGATTCATCGAACTGGATGTAAAGTCCGAGTCCGTAGACTTTACAATCCGAGTCAGTAGACTTTACAATCGAGTCCGAACATATCTCGCTTCGAACAGATTTAGCTTTAAGGTCCGTACCTAGTTCGGTTTCAAAGATAGAGTCTCGTCTTCCGGGTTCGGCTTCAAGCATAGAGTCTGTCTTCGGTTCATCATTCACGTTCGATGCCGGAATTAGTCGAGTTGACAGACTTCGATGTAGAACAGATTTTGACACTAAAGTCCTGGCGTCTTCAGACTTTGAGTCTTGAGTTTGTCAGTCTTCAGACTTTGACACAGAAGTCTGGAAATCTTCAGAATATACTTTGGACATGAGTTGCGTTCAGTCTTCTGGCCTTCTTCAGACTTTGACAATATCCTTTACATGTTCTATTATCTGCATGGTCTATTACTTAACCATTAAACATGTTAGTAGCCTTTGATTTATTTTGTCATCTTCAAAACATCATAAGGGATTTCCCTAACAGAGATTTCCAGCTTGTCCGCATTCCCAAGCATTCTTGACTTTTCTCATCTCCACCTTTTTTTATGTTGACAAAAAGGGGGAGAGATGCAGGATTTGAAAAACTTTGATTGATTTTAATCGTTTGGATTGTGTTGGACTAGTTTATGTTTGACTTTAACTTTGTGTCTGGATGTGTGGATGTGAAGACTGAATTTGGATTTGAACTTGACTGCTTATATTGACTACTATTGATATCTTATGGATGGTCATATTGCATACTAGACTAACCTATTTTTACGTGGTTGCAGATTCAAGTGTTATTCATTCTAGTGTTGTTTATTTAGCCATTTATCTCTATAAGATATGCATATGTGTTTGAGAAATGTTTTGCAGGTCAAAGTTGTTCAAATCTGTAGGAAAGTTTTGTCACCATCAAAATGGGGAGATTGTTAGAGAAATCTTCTTGAAGAGTTTTGAAGCTGACAAAACGTTTCCATCAATCTAGTCGAAGGTTTGCGAGACTCGCTATTTAAAGTCGAAAACCTCCGGACAACAGACTCAAGACTCAAAATCTATCCTCATTGAGTTTCTAATCCGTTGAAGAAAGGCTATCCAAAACTGGAGGTTTCATTAAGGATATGACCTTATCGCGGAGAAAATCTCTTGGCTGGATATGACATAACGGAATTCTTTGATTGATAGAGATTGAAGATCCGATGATTGGCAAAACATTCGTGGAAGGTTCTACTTATGGAAACCGAGATCCCGATTGTATGGGCGAACAGGATTGATGGGCTATCGACATATTCCTTTAATAACTCGAATGATCTTCCTAATTGATTCCGTCCAACGGATAGATTGGAGGAATTCTTTTGGTAAGTACCAACGGGTATGATGGCATGAAGGAGTATATAAGGAAGACGTTTTAAGTTGTTCGAGAGATGCGCGATAGAAGAATTCCAAAGTCTAAAGCTCCTTGTTGTTTAGTCAATTCATTTTGAGCGAAAACTTGTACACAAAAGAGAGTCTATACTTGTGAGAATCCTTGAGGAAGTGTGGTAGAACATCTACACTGTGGAATCAAGGAAAGACTGTGCTGTAACATCTCTTTTGTCTATAGTGAAATCCAGCCGGTGGGCTGTCAGTGCGGAAGAGTGGACGTAAACTTGGAATAAGCCGAACCACTATAAACCTCGTGTTCAATTTTCTCTTCCCTACTCTTTACTATACTTTGATCGTACTTCATTTTGTTAATTAAAAGAGAACTCCCTTTCTATCGATTGCCTTTAATTGCTTCCGTATCTCAAAAAATTACTTGTGCACCTATTCACCCCCCCTCTAGGTGTTTATACTAGCTATCTCACCACTGACTTGAATTCCAACAACCACATCACACTTGATTCAGTCAACTTCAGTTAAAAGGAGAAAAGGGAAGTGAGATCATGAAAGAAAAGAGAAACGAGGAACAGTAGCGAGACTTGCCTGCAATCCCTGTTGTTCTCGCAAGTTAACAATCGCCACTCCAGTTATTCGAGTCCCTTCCCACACAGCTGACAAAGGCAAATCAGCATTTTTAGTCGTTTGAGATTCGTCATCTTTGAATCAACAAAAATCAGAGTGTATGTTCGGATGCTATTCGTTTTTTTACAATTGGGAGATTGGTGGTCCATGTATTTGAACAAGCCGACCGATATGATCCCGAAGAGAACATCGTTAATGGTCTGCAATTTGCAGCAGTGAATGAGATTCATCATCATTTGGTATTAGCATGGAATATTCATCATCTGGAAGTTGACTACAACAAAATGCATTGGTAGTCATGAAAAGGATGTAGTATTCTTCCTCTAAAGATAAATGACCTATGAATGGAGTACTGGTCGCACTCGAGAGAGTTGTGCAAACCCCTGGCGAGCACTTATCAAGATTAGTCGACCCCAGCGTTCATTCGAGTGAACCTGGCCAACCCCCGAAATTGGCAACAGTGCCCGTTGGGGATCTGCAGTTTCTGTTGCTCTTTCTTTATAAGCTTCAACTTTTCTCTTTTTGCATTTTAAATGGGGTTAATACCACGAAAAACCCTAAACTTGTACATCTATAACAAATTTACTACAAACTAATTTTTTAACAACCAACATTCTCAAATTAATATACTTATGACAAATTTATCTTTACTAGTTTTCGTCAAATTTTACTATTAAATTGCCAAGTTGAATGATAGGTGACAGTTAATGAACGTATCAGCTTGTGATTTTATCCTCAGTTTGTCACAGGTGTACTGATTTTTAATTTTTTATTGGTGTTAATACAATTTAATGAAAACTAACAAAGAGTAAATTTATCACAAATATGTCGATTTAGGGGTTTTGGTGGTTACAAAATTACTTAGGGGTAATTTTCTCATATTTTAAAGTTTTAGTTTTTTAGTAAATTTATCATGGTTGTACGCGTTTAGAGTTTTTTGTAATAGTAAACCTTTTTAATTTGGTTGTTTTCTATTACTAAAAAAAATTATAAATACGCAACGACTCCATTACATCATCATTCAACCGCTTGTCATACCATTTTTTAAATGAAAAGTTGAACAAAAATATTAATAGGGATCACATTGGGAAAAAAACGTTTGTGTATAAAGTGAAGATTGAACAAATTAGGAAAGTATTGAATCAGCGGTGCTATTATTCTTTTTGGGGGATAAGCACATGGAACTTACCGCATTAGCGACTGCTGACTTGACCACCTTCATATCCTCCAGCGAAAACCTCGCCGTGGCCAGCTTCCTCGGCCAGAGTTCCACCCCTGCGCCACCACTCACCGGCGTCGTCCGATCGCTCACCCACATGATCCTTAGCACAAACTCCACTACGAAAACCACCGTGAACCACACCACCTCCAACACCCTCACTACTGCCTTCCACCACTCGCCACCACCGTCGCTTCTCCTCCTCGTTGTTGACGATGAAGGACCAATCGTCGGCAGCACCTCGAGGTCATCCGCCCGCCGGGACCCTGCCAGGAACGAGGACATCAGTGAGATGCCGTCACCAAGTGCATGGTGAATCCGTACCACCATGCACTGATGGGCCATCAGGAGGTGGACGTCCCATAGGGGTTTGTCGTCGCCCATGAGCCCTGGCGAGTCAGTGGACAGGTCGGCGAGGAACTCGTTGGCTGCTGCCTCATCAGAGAGGCCTTCGGCGACGGGGCTGTGGACCGGGACGACATGGCGGTCAATTTCCACACGGGTCCTCCTCCATTGCTCTCGGCTTGCGGAGTCCCGCACCAAGAGGCTGCAGAACCTGGAGTGCATAAACATGGGGCAACTCTGGATCGCCAACTTGAGGGCGTCCACATCGAGGGGTTGCTTCATGCCAATGGCGCAGTAGATCACCTGGTTCATCTCCTTCTGGAGGAACAAGCGCCCTGTCGGTGTGAGGGGCTCGTCGGAGCCGTTCTCCAGGGACCCCATGCCTGCGTGAAGATCGAAAAGGAGGGAATTTTCAGTACGGATGGAATGGCAGGAGAATGACGACAGTGCCGGATCTTACGAAGTCAGTACTTCTTGAATAAATAAAAACACGAATCAGAATCTAAAGTAGTCTAAAAATCGAAGCTTTTGTTTGTATGGTGGGGAGGGGGAGGAGTGCGAGAGTGTCCGATTTATAATTTTCAGGCGAGATTGCGCGAGGCTTGGATCTTAGCCTGTGCGAGCATCTTTTCACCAAGCATTTATTAATTCGATGGTTCTTAAAAACGACAGCTAAAAGAGGCTCTAACACTTGCATGAAAAGAGGCTCTAACACTTGCATGAAAAGGTTGATTACACTGTCGACTTGCGAAGAAGTCAGTTTAATGAATCTTTTGCGGGGTAATCAAAGATCAAACCATTCGAAAAAAATCCTAGCTTTTACATTGTTTTGTATATGAATTTCATCAGTCAACTTGTTTCGTATCTCTTATGCCATTCTCTATGTATCTCGAATTTTGTATCCAATGGACCATCTGGATATCAGCAATCTTTCGTGTTCCTACTTTAGTTAGGCATATTTACACACTATAAGATGAATGGTATCGCGTGCTTGATTGTAAATAGTCAAAATGAAAATCAGACCACCTTGTCCTTTTGTCCCTTAGGATTTTCTTTTGCTTTCAAGACTCAAATTTGCATCGAATGCATGGGACGTTAGGTAACAACTAACTTTTCAAATTAAAAAAAAATCAAGCCAACCCAAACTCAACCGTAATCATCATTAAGGTTGCATTTTGCCGTTTTAAGTTTAAGTCAAAATAGGACTAGATAGACTAGGATATAAAATATTTTGTTATATCTTATCCACTATTTGATTAATAACAGTAATAAATTTAGATACTTTCATACCATATTATATACATTATTTGGTGCAAACCTGAAAATACACAAATGGAGATGGTAAGAATCTTTCTTGATTCACAGTTGAAAAAACACAAATATACAAATGAAGATAACTTTCATCAATTATCGTGATTATTGTACTATCTAAATCTTAAATCGTAAATGAGCTTTATCAATCAATCCATGATTATTGCACTATCTAAATATGAAATAGCAAAAGAGCTCATTGCAACATTCTAGATCCACACATTCAACCATAACAAGAAATGAACAAACTCTAGAAACATTGATGTGATAGATCTGCCAGCAAATGCCAAATCTAGTAAGAAATAAAATATGATCCTTCAACTTCGCGACACTGAAAAGTATAGTGCTTTGACTCTCTTGTTACTTTTGTGCACCTTTAACTTGAACCATAGAGTTATGGAGTAGAATGAGTTTCAACTCTCTTGCTGCTTTCGTTGACTTTTGACGTGAACCAAAGAGTTATAGAGGAAAATGAGCTTCAACTCTCTCGTCGTCCTCATGAAGTTTTGACGTGATCCAAAAACCTATGAAGGAATCGTGAAGTTTCAACAAAATTGAGAGGTACGGAAGAGAAGGAGACGAAGAGCATAGGTTTTTTAAAAAATTAATCTCACTGCCCCTTTTTTCAATCGAAATTGGATCATCGACAAAATATCTTTCACCGAAATTCGTCTTCAATTTTTATTAAGCAGAGACAAGTTTTGTGGTGATTCCAAGCAAACGTTGTATCAATGGAACATAAGAAATATATACACTTTTACGGAATTTAATCAACAATATGATGACATAAGAAGCTTTGCCAAAATTTAATTGACAACAAAGTGCGGTGACAAAGATACAACATTAGAATTTAATCAATGACAAAGATCTGTAAAGTACAATTAAAGTACAAAAATTGAAAGATATCTATATAGCAGAAAAGATAAGTTGCAAAATAGTAAAAATAAAGATAAATTTGCAAGAACATTGAGTTCTTTAATTGATTGATCAAGATTTACAAAGAATGGAAGGGGAAGAATTGTCCAAAAAGTCTTACACCTATTGTACAGTGGCCAATTTAGTCATGAACATTTCAATTGTGTTAATTTAGCATTAAACTTATTGTACAACGATCAATTCAGTCCGAAACCTTTTAATTGTATCAATTTAGTCCCAACCTTTTGACAATTTACTAATTTAATCCTAAGCCTTCTTACAAATAACGGTTCTTCTAGCCAATTATGAATGGGATTCACTGACGTCGTGATCTAGTCAATATTAGTCTTCATAAGTGGTTCAGCTGGCACCAATGTGAATGATTTTTAAATTAAAAAAATCAATTTTATTATTTTTATTGTTTTTTTTCATTTCTTTTCTTGCTTTTCCTATCCAAAAAAAAAAATCAAAAATTGTTCATGTTAGCCCAGGCTGCGCCATGTAGGACAACATTCACTGGACCGCTACATCAATAGTTTCTGGCCTAAGTTAGTCGGGAAGACAACATTGGCAATGCATTAAAAGGTTTAGGAGTAAATTAGTAAATTGTTAAAGGATTTTTAACTAAATTGGCATAATTGAAAAAATTTAAGATTGAATTGGCAAATTATTAAGAAGTTTTTGGACTAAAATAGTACAATTGAAATGTTTAAGGCTAAAGCCGTTATACAATAAATTTATGACTTTCTGATCAATTTTTCCAAGAATATGGTGTGGCTATTTATAACCCATATATTTATGACCCATAGTCAACCGTTACAATTTTGGAATTAAATAAAATAAATAATGACAGTTACAATACGTTGTACTATTCACTAACCCCTATAGTCTAGAACACTTATCCACATGAAGTTATAAATTCCCTAAATTATTTACAACAAAACATGACTGCAAGGTTATACGACATTGATATGTCCAGCGTGTTGGGATGCCCCAGGAGTATTCGAGAGATGAAGTAAATAAAACGGGGCATGCTCATTAATTTACATTTATGCATGTTGATAAAGATCCAAATAATATTGATGCATCAAAAAAAGGCCTCGGGAATGTTCGGGAGATGAAATAAATAAGATGGGGCATGCTCATTAATATACATTTATGCATGTTGATAAAGACCCAAATGGTATTGATGCATCAAAAAATTATATGACATACGTGTGCATTGAGTAGATAATGACCATGCATTCGTGTGAGATACTTACAAAGAAAGTAGGGTGTATGCTTATGCTTGATTATGTTGCTCCGATTGTTTGTGAGTGTTATGCTACGGTGGGTGCGAAGGTGAACTCCTATTTTAAATTTAGATATTTCACTTACTAGGCTTCAGCTCATTCCTTTATCTTTCAAACGTGTAGAACGACCACACCCCACCATTGCTTTTTGGAGCCCTTGCAGACATTGAGTATGATTATGAGGAGGTTGTATTGCCTAATATAGTTTTTACATAGACCAAGTGAACTACTACGATGTGGGTCAACATAAGACTTAATCGCATAGAAAATTAGGGATTAATTTTTAAACCCTAGCCCAAAAATAATTTTTACTAAATTGCATCGCGTATTAACATTAGGAATTTTTGTATCACTACTGGTAATTTTTTAAATTTTTCCAAAAAAATATCATAAAAAAGAAAAGGAAATAAGAAAATAAGAAAATATTATTATTATTGAAAATTATGATCATAAAAGAAAAAAAAAAAAAAAGAAAGAAAGAGGAAAATCGAATAGGGCCGGGTAAGGGGTTGGGCTTGCCCGGCGTTCCTCCTCCTCCTCTTCTTCTTTCTCCCTTTCTCTTTTCTTTACATGGGCCAACCCACCTCTCTTTTCTCTATCTCCTTTTCGTGCATAGCCCGGCCCATATCCCTTTATTTCGGCCGGCCCACACGCAAGTCATTTCCCCCTCACGCCAGCCACGCTTCTGCAAAAGAGGGAAGGAAAGAAACGTACAAACCAGAGAAGGAGGCAGAGGATCACGAGGACGGGCGAGCTGGCGATGGCAGAAGTAAGGCACACTAGTTGCTAGCTGTTAAAAAGGAGAGAGGTGAGAGAGAGGGGAGGTCCTTTAGCGGGAGTCCAAGGGAGAGAGAGACCGAGAAGGGGAGAGATCTGAAGGGAGAAAGCAACCGAGAGAGGGCGAGCCCGAAAGAAAGGAGTCCGCCGACCGTCCGGCCACGCCCGAAGCTCGTTCGACGGCTCCCGGACGCACCCCCAGGCATGTTGTCCTTGTTTTCCCCAAGTTGCATCCGAGGTAAGCCATGAGCTTGAGTCTTGTTTGTCTTCTCTCGGGCACATCACAGCTCCAAGGATTCTAGCTCGGAGGAACGCAAGGCGACTAGACCTGGTCCGATCTATAGAGCTTGCCCCTCATTCGCCGCCCCTGAGCCGGATAAGGAGCACCATCGACGGCCCTCACCGTGCCCCGTTTCTACACCTGGTTTCTGGTTTGTTGAACCAGACCACCGTGCCCATTTCATGTGAGTCCCCAGCTTCATTTATGATATATCTTGCTGTTGTTGGATCATTGTCTGCTCATTGTCATGTGTCCCGGTCCTTGTGTGAAACTCCATCGTGCTCTTGTCCGTTCCTCAGATAGCGTATCTGACATGTTCGAGCAAAGCATCCTCAAAGCACTTTGCCAGAAAATCAGGGTCGGGGATGATGTCCTTGACCACCAGAGTCTGCATGTCCACCCTCCCCGCATAGCTCACCATGTGCATCGTGAGCGCCTGCATGCATCGCATCTCAAACATCCCACATCAGTCCTGATAAAGATCCGATTCTAGATACGGCAGACAAGAAGGAAAAAGGAAAAACGATGAGGATTTGGAGCCTTACGTGAGGTAAACTCGAAGAGGTCACCCGTACGTACGTGATGGGGTTGCCCATGACCGCGATCTCCTCTTGCGGGCCGAGCACGTTCAAGATAGTGAAGGAGGTGTTGCAGATGATCCTGTAGTTGAGCAGGCTCGTGATCTGCATCAGCAAATAACCAGACAAATTGTGAGTTTGTCAGCTTATTCTCATTCTGTTTTCCTGTTTCCCAAATTGCAGAAGCTTCAACTGATCCTTACACGTGCTCCTAGATAAGTCATGACGATATCCCCAATTCTGTAGGGGAAGTGAGCCTCCAGGGACTTCTTCTTCCGGCCGATCATGGACTTCGCTTTTCTCAGGTATTCGAGAGGGTCCCAAGCTTCTGCGGTAGTGAACGGGGAGGAGGAGAATCCCGAACTTGTTGCCCCACCGCAGTACCGGGTTGCCTTGGATCAAATTGGATAGTTCCTGATTAATACCAAACCCACACTTCAATTCAATCAACTTCAGTTAGAAGGCAATAAACAGTGAGACTCACCAGCAATCCGAGTTGTTCTCGCAGATTAACCATCGCCAATCCGGTTATGCGAGTCCCTTCCCGCACAGCTGACAAAGGTCAATGAGCATTTTAGTCAGGCGAGACTCGTCGCCTTTGAATTGACAAAAAATCGAGTGAATTGTTGGAAATGCTATTCCCTTTTTACCATTGGGAGATCGGTGGTCCAAGTATTTGAACAAGCCGGCCGATATGATCCTGAAGAGAACATCATTAATGGTCCGCATTTGAAGCAATGAAAGATATTCATCATCATTTGGAATTAGCATGGAATCAAAATACATTGATAGAATTCTTCTTTTCAAGATAAATGACAAATTTAAATAAAAGAAAAGCATGTAGAATTCTTCATCCTCTAGAGAAATTTTCAAGATAAATGACAAATTTAGTATTAGCTTTTTTATGAATTTTGAATTTAGGACTATAGGATAAATTAATAATCTATGCTTGGCCATGCACTTTATAAATTAAATTTCAATAAATGAAATGTCATAAGACTTTGGCCATGTGGAAAATTTAAAGTTTAAAATATTTATAAAAGAAATTCAAAAAAAAAAAAGAAAAAGAGGAAAAGGTCAATTTTTAGGTTGGGCCTTAGGCCCATTGGCCTAAGCCTTTAATGGGCCAAGATGGCCGGCCCAATAGAGGCCAAGAGGAGGTGGTCGACCAGCCCATGAAGGCCCAAGCCCGGCCCATTCTCGCATGGAGGGGTAGCCGCATGGCTACCAAGTGTCTTCAGCAAGGGAGACACTTGTCTCCTTCTTAAGGACAAGTGTCCCCCATGCAAAGAGGGGATACATGCAATATATAAGCATCCAAAAAGAGAGAGAGAGAGGGAGAGAGAGAGAGTGGCTTGTTCGGCCAAGTGAGGGGAGAGAGAGGAAGCCGAGAGAGGAGGAGAAGGAACCGTCGCCGGTGTGCCGCCGTTCGTGAGGTCTAGAGGCAAGTTGAGAATCCACTTTCTATTCTTGCACCAATGTTTTCGCATGAACTGTTTGGAGTCAGAAACTTGTTTGAGCTTGCATGTGTGTTTAGAGTCCGAATTTAGCTTTGGTTTCTTCATGAAAGTTTTAGCTAACATCTTGTACTACAACATACTAAAATTTCGTGGAAAATGATGGAGATTTGAGGGGTCAAACTCTCGTCTTACGGAGATGTCAGATCTGGAATGTTTTCGCATGAATCCGCTTGAGTCAGAATGTTGTGTGAGCTTACATGCATGTTTAGAGTTCGATTTTGGCTTCGATATCTTGATGAAAGTTGTAGCTAAAATCTTGAACTACAACATACAGAAATTTCATGGAAAATGATGGAGATTTAAGGGGTTAAACTCTCATCCTACGGAGACCCCAGATCTGTAAAGTTTTTACTGACCTCTTGCTGGATTCTTGGTTGCATGTTGGTTTGTGATGAAAATCTGACTTCGATATCTTCATGAAAGTTGTAGGTAACATCTTAAACTACAACATACTCAAATTTGAAGAGAAATGAACCAGTATAGCCTAGTAAATCGGCTAGACCTTGGAGACGATGATTCTGGTGATGTGTTCCGAGACACCCGAGATTTCATGGACCTAAATGGTGACCATAATTTGGTTATTTGACTTAGATCTCTTCATGAAACTTCTAGAGGACACCTTGATACATAACATACTCAAATTTCAGAGGAAACGAAAGAGAATAGATGGGTGAAACCTAAATATTTCGGAGATGTGCATTCTGGACGAAGCGGTAGTGGTTCCAGAGGTTTCGTGAGGGTGTATAAATTAATCTAAAAATAATCTGACTTGGAGTTCTTGATGAAAGTTGCACGAAAATGTCTTGGCTATAACCCAGTAAAATTTCATAATTTTTGGAGGCCATATGGATATTTTAATTGAATTTATTCGGAAACCGTGCATTCTGGTTTAATCCGAGAATCATACAATGTTTTGGGAAAATTGTGAGATTTAGTAAAAATTCAATTTGGCCATGAATTTTGCAAGTAATTATCATCCTATGGGTTTGTTTAATAATTTCTTGGATTTTGATAATTTTGGGAATTTATTGATATTAAATAATAAATAAATAAATAAATAAATAAAATAAATTTTTATTTGGCCATGGATTCACTTTTATTTGTGTGGCATATATGTGATAAAGTCTTGGTACATGTATTGAATTGAGATGCAAGTGTGAATTCCATGCCAAGTGTGATTTGTTTGATATCATGCCATATGCCATGCTAAATAAAGACCGAAATTGGCAAACGTGGATGATGATACCGTCGGAGGTGTGAGCCGACAATGCCCCGGGAGTCGGGATGCCCAAAGGTTCGAATGAGTCGATGCCCTTTGGATGCCTGGTTGTATTATGAATACATGCCCAAAGGTTTTCCCCGGGAGTGTCGGGATGCCCGGTTGTATTATGATACATGCCCGGAGGGTGAGGGGTTGTATCATGATGCATGCCCGGAGGGTAGGGGTAACCATTTTCATGGCGAGCCCCGAAGATTCCTCGTGATGCCGGTTAGGTGCGAGATGCCCGGCTAGAAGGGTAAAGGCCGAAGTCCGGTTGTATCTTGGATACATGCCCGGAGGTTCCTCGTGATGCTAGTTGGGATGCGAGATGCCCGGAATGTGGGGGCGGATGCCCGGTTGTATCTTGGATACATGCCTGATGTGATATGATGATCACCCATGGTATGATATGCATGATGATATGCATGATGATGATGATATGTGATGTGATATGATGATCACCCCATGATGATACTAAAGTCACGCATCATGACGAAGTTAGGGAATCGAACGTTGGCCATAACCTCGGCCTTGCGTGTGGCCAACATTCGATTCCACCAAGTCGGCCACCACGGGGTGGGTCAAATTTAGTATTAGTTGCACTCTCCAAAGTTGTACAAATGCAAAGGAGGGAATCTTTCGCTTGGTTGATGGATGCTCGCATCAATCGGCATTTTGTGAGCATGGTCCGTGTCCGGTTTTTACTTATAAATGTTTAGTAGGTGTGCATCGTTTTCTGAATATAGGGGAGTTGTTGGTGGTTCTCACGTTAGAGTTGTATCAACTAAGAATGGTATCAGTGACGAGTGGGGACCCACCACCCATGGCACCAGCTAAAGTCACGCATCATGACTAAGGACCAATTTCAAAAATTAAAATTGAAATCTAGCCATTAGTTTCATAGACCTATTCGGGAACTAGATCGCCGGTCTAGTTCGATACTCGGGTGAATCCATAGAATTGGTCCCCAATCCCTATAAAATTGCATTCATCAATTACTATTATGGTGAACCTAGTTTCTATTTAAAGCAGCAAAGCTTGTTCGGCCTTATATTTGGGTTGAATTGCTATTAATTTTAATTAAGAATTGAAAACTATAGGACAGAACGAATAGATAACGTAAATTTTTTGAAGATGGTGTGGTTGTCTTAGGATTTCTTGACATTGGAAACATATAGAGAATTAGACTACATGTTAGAAGTCCTAACTTTCACAGAGGTTAAAACATTAATCGCTTGATCTATCTTTTTTCAACATTAACCTAATTTAATCATGGAATGGCTAAGGAGAGACATAATTATCTCTAATCAATTCTCTCATTCCTCTACGTTTATTTACTTTGTTTTGGTTGATAAAGCAAGTAGATAGATTATTAGAATGCAAAAGAAAAAGTAGGGGAGTTAATACACACCGAAGAGACAAAATTAGTAATAATGTCCAGTAACTACAAATATACATGTATGTACATATATATTTGATCGAAGAACTATAATAGCAATTGAGGTGAAATTTCTTTCTTTAAATATATATATAAACCGATTCAATCCAGGTAGGTAAGCCATGGGTTCCATGCCTAGAATCAGGAATCGGACCGATACTCGCCGATTCCATTAAATTGGAACCGAGAACCAGATTGGTCCCCATGGGAACCGCCAGTTTTGATCCGGTTTGATTCTGGGTTATCCAGACAATTTCTAGTTCTTTTGCACACCCCTACTCGCTAGGGTTAGTCGACTCCAGGGGTCATTCGAGCAACTTGACCGACCCCCAAGATTGGCATCAACGCTTGCTTGCTGATAATCTGTGGTATCTATTTCTCTGTCCTTTTAAGCTTCAACTTTTTTTATTTTCTGCAATTTTTAAATAAGATTGTTTCGTGTTACTAAAAAAATTACAAAAACATGCCCCGTCTTCATCACATCATCATTTAACGGCGATTTAATGGATGTTGCACTTTTTTTTTTTTTAATGAAAGTATTAATTTGAACAAAAATACGATAAGGATGACATTGAAAAAATAATGGCATATAACGTCAAGATTGAACAAGTGAGAAAAGCATTGAATCCGTGGTGCTAAAATTGTTTCTGGGCGATAAGCACATGAAAGTTTAGAATTTATCGCGTTAGCGACCGCTAACTTAACCACTTTCATGTCCTCCAACCGAAACCTCGCCACAGCCAGCTTCCACGGCCAGAGTTCCACCCCTGCGCCGCCGCCGCTCACTGGCGTCTTCCAGTCGCTCGCCCACATGCTCCGCAGCACAAACTCCGCTACGAAGACCAACTTGAACCGCGCCACCCCCAACACCCTCTCTACCGCCTTCCACCACTCGCCGCTGCCGCCCCTCCTCCTCTTAGCTGACAATAGAGGACCGATCGTGGGCAGCGCCTCGGTTGTCCACCCGCCGGCACAATGCCAGGAACATCGACATCAGCGAGATCCCGTCACCCAGGGCGTGGTGGATCCGGAACAGCAGGCACCAGTGGGCCATCAGGAGGTGGATATTACACAGTGGCTTGTCATCGCCCAAGAGCCCCGGCGAGTAGATGGACAGGTTGGCGAGGTACTTGTTGATTGCTGCCTCGTCGGACAGGCTGTCGGCGACGGGGCCATGGACCACGACGACATGCTGGTCGATGTCCACACGAGTCCTCCTCCAGTGCTCCTGGCCCACACAGTCCCACACCATGAGGCTGCAGAACAGGGGGTGCTTCACCATTAGGGAGCTCCGGATTGCCACCTTAAGGGCGTCGACGTTGAGGGGGTGCTTCGCACCGACGACACAGTAGATCACGCGGTCCACCTCCTTCTGGAGGAACAGGCGCCCCGCCGGCGTCAGGGGCTCGTCGGGGCCGTTCTCCGGCGACCCCATGCCCGCGCGAGGATCGAGGAGGGGATCACCGGTACGGTTGGGGACGGCGATGAAACCACAGCAGCAGCGCCGGCTCGTACGAAGTCAGAACTTCTCAAACGAGTAAAAACACGAATCGGAATCTAAATAGGTAGTCCCAAAATCGAAACTTTTGTGCGTTTCTTGACCAAAGAACCGATCAATCGGACTTTGACTTTTGTGGGTGAGTGGCGGGAAGGGGGAGGAGTGTGGGAGTGTTGGATTTGGAATTTTCCGGCGAGATTGCGTGAGGCTTCCGTGTACGGCTTCTGGCTGGAAGAAGAGACGGAGAGAACATATCCAGATGCGGTTTTGTCTCGACGCAGCGAGGGGCACTGGTGCGAGATAGCGAGCATCGACGAGTAGGGCTCTTCTTTGACTCGATTGGTTTTGGCTCCTAAGGATCATCTTTTTGCCGAGCATTTCTTAACTCGATTCGATGGTCTCTTTCTGGTAAGGAAACGGCAGCTGAGAGGCTCTTAAATTAACGTGAAAAAGGTCGATTACATCGTGAGCAACGCGAACAAATCTATTTTCTATTGGTTTTTTTGTATATGAATTTCGGAAGTCAAACTTGTTCCGGATCTCGTGTCTTTCTCTTTGTATATTGAGTATTGTAGCTGCTGGACCATCTGCACATCAGCAAATTTTCGAGTTCCTACTTTAGTTAAGCATATCTATTGACACCTAAATTTTGGCGACCCATTTAGTTATTTATCGTATTAAAAAATTAGAGATTAATTTTATCCCTGAAAAATAGTTAATCGCATAGCATATAGTTTTAGGCGCATTTATTTTTTATTTACATTTACATTAGGCCGGTGAGAAATTGGTTCAAATTAATGGTTCAGGACTTTAATTTGGTGAATTGGACTAAACCCACGAAAGAAGTAAATCGGCCCAAGCCCATGTCCTCGGAAAGATTTTACGGATTTATTTGTGCGAGATTTCAAATTTTAGAAAAATCCTCTTGCAATCCTAAATCGTATCAAAAGCAAATATTACATTTGGAAAAAGGAATTTTCGTGGATACGGATTTGGAAAAATTAAAACCCTAACTTGTGGCCTATAAATAGATTAGGTTAGTAGGGTTTGGGGTGAAGGCCACACACATTGAACATACGGCCACACGTTGAGAGAATAGATAGAGTGGAGGATCCAATAGAGAATAGAAACCGAAGTTCTTTCTGCTCCTGGGGTCCCAATTTTGAGATCGCTCCATCACCGCCTCTGACCACTAGCCATAATTGTTGCTGCTAGACATCCACGCTGTACCTGCACTGCGACGGCCCCCTCATGGCCGAGCTCTTCCCTTTCACTACACCGAATCTCTTTCTGTTTTGCAGGTTCTCGAATAAGCAGCACTGAGTTTTTTCTACCGTGCCGTGAGCCATGACATCACTGTCGTTGTCGAGCTGAGACCAGTTCGCTGTGAGACTATCCCGATGAACATCTGAGCATCCTCCTCACCATCAGCCCATGCTTGTCCAACGGGCACCAAGCCTCCATCAAGAAGTCCCCATAGTGAGTTGTTCCTTCCCTGGCCGAGAATTACTGGACTAGCAGGCTTTGCCGAGCAACCCGTAATCAGAGTCCCATCGTCGTTCCACCACAGATTCCCTATCGATGAAGCTGCTGCTGCACTGAGACCAAACCGAGGAGATCATCAAGCTATCAAGGGAGTTATCAATTCTCAATAAAAATTCCACTTTTCTTTCTCTATGGTCACGTAAGAGGGGCACATAAAGGACAAATAAAAAAGGAATAAAAAGATCACTTTCTTTTTCTTTGCAAGCCATTCACTTTCTTTTTCTTTGCGGGCCATTCACGTAGGCTGGTGAAGTCTTGCTGCTAGGCTTTCAGCGAGGACTTTCTTTCCTTGTAATTTTTGTGTTGCAGGTCATCTCCTCGTCTTTTGGAGAAAGACATGAGAAGCCTTTCCTAAGTGTCGACCCCTGCATTGCATGACAACCCGCTAACTGTGGTGCTAATCACGGGCCACCACTAGCCGCCTCCCACCACATCATCGACGAGCACACCTTCAAACATCGAGACTTATTTTGGCTTTTGGTCAAAGCGGTGGAAGTTGTCTCGTATTGCATGGTGAATTTCGGAGAACTGCCCGTGAATTCTTGAGAAAGAAATATAAGTGGGTTCAAGGGCAAGATACGATCGTGACTTCGGAGTTCTCAGTTGAGATTACTTGGCCCAACAAAAGCACCAAAATTCGTTGGCAATCATCGAGGAATCTGGGTGTTCAACAATTGCAACACCCTTGTGCGCCGTTCGAAGCTGCTGCTGTCCATATCTGCTGTCCAACACGTGCCTGGTTTCCTGGTGCTCGTGAAGAGCCGATGTCTAAAACTAAACCGTGGATAGCACCATCCTCACCACAAAGCCACCCGGAGCTCCTACAGTGTCGAGTCATCCACAGAGCCCAGGTGAGCCTGCTGCAGCCACAACGTCCCTCCGAGACCGAGTTACTGTCTCCAACCCGAGCCAACTCTCGTGCAGCCTGTTAAGCCATCCAGAGTTCCAAGCGATGACGGTGAGATGCGGCCCAAGCTCGAACCTGGCGGTGCGAAACCGTGATGTGATGTAGCTGACCTTGACGTCAGTTGGAACTCTAGCTAAGACTTTCGGAGCATTTGAAAGTGGCCGCTACCGCTGATCTTGGGACGTGTCATTCAAGCGAATTGTCTCATCGTGCTAAGAAGCATCAACTCGAACTTCGATCCGCAAGCCTCGCTAGCTTACGCCACTTATCTAACAGCCCGTGGTGTCGTGACATCACCTCTTCACCATGTCGAGTCTGTCTAATTTTCCATCACAACGTGAATACGATTGACAGTCCGATTTCACGCTCGAAATACGACTCACAATCGCACAGAAGAATCGCCAATATGATCTCACGTTCGAGATTCGATTCGTGATTTTATTTAAAAATTGGCCAATCCGATCTCATGCGCGAGATACGATTCGTCAATTTATTTCCAAAATGGACATGGATGATATCTTGCCTGATTTGTTGCCATGCTATTCTTGATGTCTTATTTTGATTGCTCCCGTAAAAGAAAGGAAAAATCCAAAAAATCTGAGTTAGATTAGGTTCATTTTAGAATATTCATCGAATTAGGGCATTCTTTGCACGTCATTGCATATTAGGATAGATCGCATGCTTATTAAAAAAATAAAAATTATGTGCACGTCATATAGCATTAGGTTCATGAAATGCACGTCATTTAGTTTTTATTTATAGGTTCATTTAATTAGAAATTGCTTGTCATTAAGATTAAGTCATTTTGGTTAATTTAGATCGCATATTTAATTATTGCAGTACCTTACTCATGTCATGTAGTTTAGTCATATTGCCATGCCATATCACTTCATGTTAAATTAGTAGCATGCATTGCATGATTCTCATTAAATAAAGTGAAAACAACAATTGAGTGATTGTGTGTTAATTAGAAACCATATCTAGGGTTATTGATGTGGATTTTAATTTAACACCGCAGATGCTTTTGTTGCTTGGAGGTAAGTTTTTTCAATTTATTTATTATTTATCTGGGTGTTAAATTGGTGGTTTGTGCACGCACATGATAAACTCACATGTTAGATTAATAAATTTAAAATCAATTCAAGCTGCTTGCCAAACATTTTTGAAAATAAAAGAGAAAGGTACCGAAAAGGCTAGCGTAACTAAGTCCCCGAACTCATAATCTCCGGTTCGTAGGAGTAAAGTAAATCTCCCATTACTTTACTTGGGTTTCTAATCGACCCACCAAAAATAGATTAGTGGCAACTCCTAATTGAAAAATCATTTGCATGTTATAAACTTGAACCTAAGTCGCGAATTGGTATGGGCTTAGGAGAGCCCAAGTTAAGTTTATGCTTAACAATCCATTAGCCAAACCCTAGGTGGTTCACACCCGAAAAAATTGGTCGCAAAAATATCTTTCTTTTTTTCTTTTTTGGGTCAATTAGTCAGGCATATATATACACTAAAGACGAATTTGTCTTGGATGCATGGGACATTAGGTAATAGCTAACTTTTCAAATCCATGAGATTGAGCCAACCCAAACTCAACAGTAGCCATTACTTAAGCTGCATTTGTTCGTTTTGATTTAGAGTTAGAATAGAACCCGATAGGATATGATATAAAATGTTTTGCTACGTCCTATCCACTATTTGATGAATCGTAATAATAAGACCAAATACTTTCATATCATTTAATGAACCTAAAAATAGACAAATGGATATGGTAAAAATCTCTCACGATTTATAGCTAAAAATCACAAATGTACAAACAAAAATAACATCTTTTAATTAATCCATTAATATTGTACTTTCTAATCTTAACAAGTAAAGGAGCTCCATCAATGAAAATTATTGTACTGTCTAAATCCAAAACAACATTTTAGATCCACACGTTTGACAAAGTTCGACAAAAAAGACACAATGTCAAAATTTAATTGACGATGACGACCAAACTGAATTGATTGTCATACATAAGTTTAAGATTAAATTAACATAATTGAAAGATTTATAATTGAATTGGTTACTGTACAATAGGTTTTGGACTTTTTGGACAAGTTTCCCCCATATTCTTTGTAAGTCTTGATCAATCAATCAAAGAACTCAATATTCTTTTAAATTTATCTTATTTTTACTATTTTGCAACTTATCTTTTCCGCTATATAAATATCTTTCAATTTCCGTACTTTAATTGTAGTTTATGTATCTTTGTAGTTGATTACATTCCTATGTTGTATCTCTATCACTACACTTTGTTGTCAATTAAATTCTGGCAAAGCTTTTTATTTCATCATATCATTGATTAAATTCCGTTGAAGTATATGTGTTTCTTGTGTTCCATTGATACAATATTTGTCTAGAATCACCACAAAAGTTGTCTTCTCTTAATAAAACTAAAAGATGAATTTTGATGAAAGATATTTCATCGACAATCCAAATTCAGCGAAAAAAGGGGCAACGAGATTTAAAAAAAAAAAAAACAAAAAACAAAAACTACGCTCTCTGTCTCCTTCTCTTCTATATCTCTGAATTCTATTGAAACTTCATGATTCTTTCGTAGTTTTTTGGATTACATCAAAACTCCATGAAGACAATGAGAGAGTTGAAGCTTATTTTCCTCCATAACTCTCTAGTTCATGTCAAAAGTCAACGAAAGTAGCAAAAGAGTCGAAACTCATTCTGCTCCATAACTTTAAGTTGAAGGTGCACGAAAGTGGCGAGAAAGTTGAAGTACTATATTTTTCGGAGTTGAGAAGTTGAATGATTATGTTTTCTTTCTTACCAGATTTGGCATTTGCTAGCAAATGTACCGTATCGATGTTATGGAGCTTGTTTATTTCTTAATATAGTTGAATGTGTGGATCTGAAATGATGCAATGAGCTCTTTTGCTATTTCATATTTAGATAGTACAATAATCATGGATTGATTTATAAAGCTCATTTCCTGTTTAAGATTTAGATGGTACTAATTATGATGATTGATGGAGGTTATCTTCATCTCTACATTTGTGTTTTTTCAGCTATGAATAGTGAAAGATTCTTACCATTTTCATTTGTATATTTTCCAGTTTGCACTAAATAATGGACATAATATGATAGGAAAGTATCCAATTTTATTACTGCAATTAATCAAATAATGAATAAGATATAGCAAAATAATTTATATCTTAGTCTATCCAATCCTATTTTGACCAAAACTTTAAATAGCAAAATGCAGCTTTAATGATGGCTATTGTTGAGTTTGGGTTCGCTTGCTTTCATTGATTTGAAAAGTTAGTTGTTACTTAACATCCCATGCATCCAAGACAAATCTGAGTTTTGAAAACAAACAAAAATACCTAGGTACGAAAGGACGGGGTGGTCCAATCTTCATTTTGACTATTTACAATTGAGGACGTGGTACAATTCATATAACGTATAAATATGCCTAACAGTTAAAAATTGATCCATTTTTAGAAAATTCTAGACTACACTAGACTACACAAGACAGAAAAAGTTGGCGGAAACAAACTGGCAAAAAGCAAGCCTCGAAGACTCTCAAACGCTGAAGAATTTTCTGGTACGTGGGCAGCAGAACACGTGGACAGCAAAAAGGCCAAAGAAAAGTCAACAAAAGCTACTAAGATTAGAAAAATGAAGAAGTCCCCAGAAGATCCGTAGAAGTCGCACAAGCAGCAAGTTTGTAATATTATATTACTTTTTGTACTCAATGTCAGTGAAGGAAAGGCGGTGCTCATGCCTATAAATAGGGGTGTGGTGTCTGTTTTAGGTAGCAGAAAAACCAGAAAACACTCCCTTCTCTTGTAATATCAACTTCCATAATAAAAGTTCCTTTTTTACCTATACTCCCTTGCCATTGTAGTCCACTCTTATTCACATACACTTGCACAAACACTCATGCCTCCGCAAAAACACCAACAGTGGTATCAGAGCCATGTCTTTGGTTGGTGTTGGGCATTTGTCCTACCTACCCACTCCTAAAACTATCTTTCCAAATACCCACTAATAAACCATGGCCAACTCTACTTCATCCTCATTTCCCATCCCCATTTTTTATGGGAACAACTATGACTTTTGGAGCATAAAAATGACTACATTCTTGATGGCCCAAGACTTATGGGACATCGTGGAAAAAGGTTGCGAGGCTCCGCCAGAAGGTGCAAGTGTTTTCGAAGGATCAACTACAAAAGGATGCAAGGGCGCTATACTTTATCCAGCAAGCACTCTCGGAAACCGTATTTCTGAGAATAATTGGAGCAAGGACTGCAAAAGGGGCTTGGGATATACTACGAGAAGAATTTCAAGGATCGGAAAAGGTACGCACTATTCGCCTTCAAACTCTAAGAAGAGATTTTGAAAATTCTAAAATGAAAAATTATGATACCATACAAGAATATTGTGGAAAATTAAAGGAACTCATTAATCAAATGAGAGCCTATGGAGATGGGATAACCGATCAAAGGGTTGTTGAGAAAATATTGGTGTCACTTACCAAAAATACAACTCCATAGTTACAACTATAGAAGGAACTAAGGACTTGACGACCCTATCAATAAGTGAATTAATTGGCTCTCTAGAAGCACATGAGAAAAGACTAATGGCACAAGATGAAGATTCAGTTGAAAGTGCCTTTCAGTCTAAAGTAAATATACGGTCTCATCAAACTAAAAATGGTGGAAGGAGCTCATGGAAAAACAAAAGAGGAGGAGAAATTATAAAAAAGGAAAATTATCCACCTTGTGGTATTTGCAAGAAAACAAATCATTTGGAGAAGGATTGTTGGTTTAAAAATAAAAAACAATGCCGCTTTTCTAAAAGATATGGCCACGTAGAAAAAGATTGTCACTTGAAAACAAATAATCGAGCAAACTATGTAGAAAAAAAAGAAAGTGAAGAGAATACATTCTACGCAAGCCAAGCGGCAAATGACAATAAAAGTGAAACACGGTACATTGATAGTGGGTGTAGCAATCACATGACGGGGGACGAATCTATATTCACTGATATTGATAAGTCGGTGAAATCCCAAGTAAAGTTGGGCAATGGTGCATTAGTAGATGTCAAAGGAAAAGGCACCATCGCCGTGGAAACAAATAAAGGCCCAAAATATATACATAATGTATATCTAGTCCCTCGTCTTGCACAAAATCTCTTAAGTGTGGGCCAAATGATACAAAGTGGGTATTCTCTATATTTTAATAGAGATACTTGCATTATCTATGATAAATATAAAAATATCATTGCCTCTGTTAAGATGAAAAATAACAATTTTCCTATTCAATGGAAATATGTCAAAGATATAGCCATGAAAGCTCAACTTGATGATTCATGGCTATGGCATCGAAGATTTGGCCACTTCAATTTTGCTGGGCTAAAAATTCTCCATCAGAAAAATATGATGAGGGATTTTCTAGCCATCACAGAAATTTCAGATGTTTGTGAAGGCTGTCTCCTTGGAAAACAACAGAGACAGTCCTTCCCATATGGAGTTGCATGGAAAGCTAAGGAGCCATTGGAACCTGTCCACACGGACGTGTGCGGTCCGATGAGGACACCTACACCCAGTCAAAATAAATATTTCATCCTATTCATTGATGATTATACAAGAATGACGTGGGTATACTTTCTTCAAGAAAGATCTAAGGTTTTCTCTATCTTCAGAAAATTCAAGAACCACGTCGAGAATCAAAGTGGCCAAAGAATCAAAGTCCTAAGGAGTGACAAAGGCACAGAATACAATTCAAAGGAGTTTAATAAATTTTGTGAAGATGAAGGATTCCATCATCAACTAACTGTTGGCTACGCCCCAGAACAAAATGGAGTAGCTGAAAGAAAAAATAGAACTGTCATAGAGATAACAAGGTCCATGCTAAAAGAGAAAGGCCTTCCCAACACTTTTGGGCAGAAGTAGTTTATATTGTTGTATACCTACTAAACAGGTGTCCAACTAAAGCTATACAAAATAAAACTCCAGTTGAAGCATGGAGTGGACGGAAGCCTTCAGCAAAGCATCTCAAAGTGTTTGGATGCATATGCTACGTCCACATCCCTGCTCAAAAAAGGAGTAAGCTAGATGAAAAGACAGAAAAAGGAATATTCCTTGGCTACAGTGACCAATTAAAAGGCTATCGGGTTTACAATCTAAGAACCAAGAAGCTTATGATTAGTCGAGACATCGAGTTCGACGAGAATGCTGCTTGGAATTGGGAGGACGAGAAGATCGAGAAGAAGTACATCACCTTGTCAGACTTACCTGCTCAAGAGGAGTCAACGTCACAAGAAGAATGAGAAGTACCGAATTCCACTCCTCACGACATAACTCCACCAAGCTTTCCAAGAGTAACGCAAGAAGAATCTACTCCAATGTCTCCAATACTAAGGGTAAAAGCACTTAGAAGAATTTACGACACATGCAACTTTGCTATTTTGGAACCATAAAACTACGAACAAGCATCCAAAGATGAAGTCTAGATAAAAGCCATGGAGGAAGAGATCAAGATGATCTAGAAAAATGAAACTTGGGAGCTTGTTGATTGACCCAAAGACAAAGAGATCATTGGCGTCAACTGGGTTTACAAGACAAAGCTCAACGCGGATGGATCAATCCAAAAGCATAAAGCAAGGCTTGTGGCAAAAGGATACTTGCAGCAATCAGGTATTGACTATACTGAAACTTTCGCTCATGTTGCTCACCTTGATGCTATCCAAGCACTCATTGCTTCAGCAGCTCAAAAAGAATGGAAGATTCATCAACTTGATGTAAAATCAGCATTTCTAAATGGATACCTTCAAGAAGAAATTTATGTAGCTCAACCAGAAGGCTTTTTGTCAAAGACAATGAAGAAAAAGTCTTAAAGCTTAAGAAGGCCCTATACGGGTTAAAACAAGCACCACGAGCATGGTATAGTAGGATTGATGAATACTTCATCAAGCAAGGATTCAGGAGGAGCATGAGTGAGCCAATGCTCTACATCAAGACCCAAGGTAATTCTGACACACTTATTGTCTCTTTATATGTAGATGATCTCATATATACAGGAAACAATGAGACAATGATCCGAGAATTTAAAGAAGAAATGATGAAGACATTCGAGATGACGAACTTGGGCTTGATGAACTATTTGCTTGGTATTGAAGTCAATCAAGATGAAGGAATTTTCATCTCACAAAAGAAATATACCATGAACCTCCTGAAGAAATTCAAGATGAACTATTGCAAAGCAGTTTCAACTCCGCTCATGACAAATGATAAACTATTGAAGGAAGATGGAGCAAAAAAAGTTGACGCCACCCTCTACAGAAGCCTAATTGGGAGTCTACTATATCTTACTACTACATGGCCAGATATTATGTATGCAACAAGTTTACTGTCACGATTCATGCAAAGTCCGAGTCAAATTCACTTTGGAGCTGCTAAGAGAATTATCAGATATCTACAAGGAACTATAGATTACGGCATTTGGTATCGCCCAAGTGCAAACGCCAAGCTCATCGGCTACACTGATAGCGACTGGGCTGGTTCAGCTGATGATAGGAGAAGTACTACTAGCTATGCCTTCACACTGGGTTCTGCAATATTCTCATGGGCATCCAAAAAACAAGACTCAGTGGTACAGTCTACTGCCGAAGTTGAATACATCGCAGCTGCTACGACCGCCAGTCAAGCAATATGGCTACGAAGAATTCTAAAAGATATTGGAGAAGCACAAATGGAATCAGCTCTGATATTTTGCGACAATAAGTCCGCAATCGCTATATCAAAGAATCCAGTATTTCATGGAAGAACCAAACATATCGACATCAAATATCACTTCATACGAGAGGCGCAAAATAACAAAGAGATCGAGCTAAAATATTGCAAAACCGAGGAACAAGTAGCAGACATCTTCACTAAAGTACTATCGCAAGCCAAGTTCAAGACATTGCGGGAAATGCTCGAAGTATCACAAAAATGGATCAAGGAGGAATGTTAAAAATTGATCCATTTTTAGAAAATTCTAGACTACACTAGACTACACAAGACAGAAAAAGTTGGCGGAAACAAATCGGCAAAAAGCAAGCCTCAAAGACTCTCAAACGCTGAAGATTTTCTGGTACGTGGGCAGCAGAACACATGGACAGCAAAAATGCCAAAGAAAAGTCAACAAAAGCTGCTGAGATTAGAAAAATGAAGAAAAATGAAGAAGTCCCCAAAAGATCCGTAGAAGTCGCACAAGCAGCAAGTTTGTAATATTATATTATTTTTTGTACTCAATGTTGGTGAAGGAAAGGCAGTGCTCACGCCTATAAATAGGGGCGTGGTGTCTGTTTTAGGTAGTAGAAAAGCCAGAAAACACTCCCCTCTCTTGTAATATCAACTTCCATAATAAAAGTTCCTTTTTTACCTATACTCCCTTGCCATTGTAGTCCACTCTTATTCACATACACACTTGCACAAACACTCACGCCTCTGCAAAAACACCAACACTAACTAAAGCAGTAACACAAAAGATTGCCAATATCCAGATGGTCCATTGGATAGAAAATTCGAGATGCAAAGAGAGTGACATAAGAGATATGGAACAAGTTTGACTTAATGAAATTCATATACAAAACAGTGGGAAAGCTGGAATCTTTTTGAATGGTTTGATCTTTGATTACCCCGCAAAAGGTTCATAAAGCAGATTCGTTTGCATGCCGACGATGTAGGTGTTACAGCCTCTTTTAGCTATCGTTTTTAGAAAGGGCCCGTCGAATTAATAAATGCTTGGTGAAATGATGCTCTCTACGCACCAGGCAACGCCTCTCGCTGCGTGAAGAGAAACCGCATGTATATATCTTTTCTCCGTCTTTGCTTCCAGCTAAAGTCTCTCAACAGGTGCAGCCAACATATTCTCAGGCGTATGCCAGAAAGCCTCACGCAATCTCGCCTGAAAATTCCAAATCCAACACTCTCGCACTCCTCCTTCCCCCTTCCCCACCTCACGGACAAAAGTTTCGATTAATAGACTACTCCTTTAGATTCGGATTCGTGTTTTTATCCATTCAAGAAGTACTGGCTTCACACGAGCCGCCGACACTGTCGTTATTCTCTCGCCATCCCAACCGCATTGAAGATTCCCTCCTTTTCGATCTTCACGCAGGCATGGGGTCCCCGGAGAACAGCTTCCACGAGCTCCTGATACCAGCAGGGCGCCTGTTCCTCCAGAAGGAGATGAACCAGGTGATCTACTGTGCCATCGGCATGAAGCAACCCCTCGATGTCAACGCCCTCAAGTCGACGGGCATCGACAATCCAGAGCTCCCCCATGTTTACGCAACCCAGGTTGTGCAGCCTCATGGTGTGGGAATCGGTAGACCGAGAGCACTGGAGGAGGACTCATGGACATTGACCGCCATGTGTCCCGGTCCACGGCCCCATCACCGAAGGCCTCTCTGACGAAGCGGCAGTCAACAAGTACCTTGCCGACCTGTCCACCGACTCGCCGGGGCTCCTTGGCGACGACAAGCCCCTGTGAGACGTCCACCTCCTGATGGCCCACCAATGCATGGTGTTATGGATCCACCACGCACTTGGCGACGGGATCTCACTAGTTTCGTCTTTCCTAGTAGGGTCCCAACAGGTGGACAACCCCGAGGCGCTGCCGACAATCGGTCCTCCGTCGTCAGCAGAGTGGAGTGGCGGTGGCGGCAAATGGTGGAAGGCGGTAGTGAGGGTGTTGGAGGTGGTGTGGTTCACGGTGGTTTTTGTAGTGGAGTTCGTGCTGAGGATCATGTGGGTGAGCGATCAGAGGATGCTGGTGAGCGGCGACGCAGGGCTGGAACTCTGGCCGAGGAAGCTGGCCATGGCGAGGTTTCGGCTGGAGGACATGAAAGTGGTCAAGTCGGCGGTCCCTAATGCGGTAAGTTCTAAAGTTCTATCTCGTGTTTATCGCCCAAAAAGAATAATGGCACCTCGGATTCAATACTTTTCTAATTTGTTCAATCTTCACTTTGTACACATTATTTTTTTCAATGGGATCTCTACTAATATTTTTGTTCAAATTAAATTTTCCGGTAAAAAAAGGATGACAAGTCATTAAATCGCGGTTCATTGATGATATGGTGGAGAAGTGGCATTTTTTTTTTTAATTTCTTTTTAGTGACGCAAAACAATCATATATAAAATACAGAAAATAAGGAAAGTTCAAATACAGATTCCGAAAATTCTCAGCAGGCGTTTTTGGCGATTCCGAGGGCTAGCCGGGATTGTTCGAATGACCCCCCGCGAGTGCTCGCCCGAGTTTGCACGACTCTCTTGGCTAGGATTTCTTCCGGTCGCTCGCCCACATGCTCCGCAGCATGAACTCCACTACGAAGACCACCGTGAACCACATCACCCCCAACACCCTCACTGCGGCCTTCCACCAGTCACTACCACCGCCCCTCCTCCTCTTAACCGACAACGGAGGGGCGATCGTTGGCAGCGCCTCGGGGTCGTCGACCCGCCAGCATGATGCCAGGAACATTGACATCAGCGAGATCCCGCCGTCCAGGGCATGGTGGATCCGGAACACCAGGCATCGGTTGGGCAACAGGAGGTGGACGTCCCACAGGGGCTTGTCGTCGCCCAGGAGCCCCGGTGAGTCAGTGGACAGGTCAACGAGGTACTCGTTGACAGCCGCCTCGTCAAGAGGCCTTCGACGATGGGGCCGTGGACTGGGACGACATGACAGTCAATGTCCACGTGGATCCTCCTCCAGTGCTTTCGGCTGTGGAGTCCTGCACCATGAGGCTGCAGAACCTTGGGTGCGCAAACATGGGGCAGCTCTGGATCGCCGACTTGAGGGCGTTGACGTTGAGGGGTTGCTTCATGCCAATGACACAGTAGATCACCTGGTTCATCTCCTTCTGGAGGAAGAGGCGCCCTGCCGGTGTGAGGGGCTCGTCGGAGCCGTTCTCCGGGGACCCCATGCCTGCGTGAAGATCGAAAAGGAGGGAATCTTCAGTACGGATGGGATGCCGGGAGAATGACGACAGTACCGGATCGTACGAAGTCAGTTCTTCTTGAATGGATAAAACACGAATCAGAATCTAGAGTAGTCTGAAAATCGAAACTTTTGTCCCTGTGGTGAGGAAGGGGAAGGAGTGCGAGAGTGTCCGATTTGTAATTTTCAGGCGAGATTGCGCGAGGCTCTGGCATATATGGATTTTAGCCCCAGCAAGCATCTTTTCGCCAAGCATTTATTAATTCGATGATTCTTAAAAACATTCGATGGTTCTTGAAAACGACAGCTAAAAGAGGCTCTAACACCTGCATGAAAAGGTCGATTGCATTGTCGGCATGCGAAGTAGTCTGTTTCATGAACCTTTTGCGTGGGAATCACAAATCAAACCATTCGAAAAGATTCTAGCTTTTACATTGTTTTGTCTATGAATTTCATTAAGTCGAACTTGTTCCATATCTCTTATGTCATTCTCTTTGTATCCCGAATTTTGTATCCAATGGACCATCTGGATATCGGCAATCTTTTGTTTTCCTACTTTAGCTAGGCATATTTACACGCTATAAGATGAACGGCACTGCGTGCTCGATTGTAAATAGTCAAAATGAAGATCGGACCACCTCATCCTTTCATCCCTTAGGATTTTCTTTTGTTTTCAAGACTTAGATGGGACGTTAGGTAACAACTAACTTTTCAAATCAATGAAATCAAGCCAACGCAAACTCAACTATTGCCACCATTAAAGTTGCATTTTGCTGTTTGAAGCTTTAGTTAAAATAGGACCCGATAGACTAGCATATAAAATATTTTGCTATGTCTTATACACTATTTGATTAATAGCAATAACGAAACCGGATATTTTCATATTATATTATGTCCATTATTTGGTGCAAACCTAAAAATAAACAAATGGAGATGGTAAGAATCCCTCATGATTCACAGATAACTTCCATCAATCATCATGATTATTGTACTATTTAAATCTTAAACAGTAAATGAGCTTTATCAATCAATCCATGATTATTGTACTATATAAATCTTAAACAGTAAATGAACTTTATCAATTAATTCATGAATATTGGACTATCTAAATATGAAATAGCAAAAGAGCTCATTGCAGCATTCCAAATCCACACATTTGACTATAATAAGAAATAAACAAGCTCCAATAACATCGATGCAATAGATCTGCCAAAAAACACAAAATTTAGTACAAAAGAAAATATGATCATTCAACTTTGCGACACCAAAAAGTATAGTGTTTCGACTCTCTCGCCACTTTCATGCACATTCAACTTGAACCATAGAGTTAAGGAGCAAAATGAGTTTCTACTCTCTTGTTGCTTTTGTTGACTTTTGACGTGAACCAGAGAGTTATGGAGGAATATGAGCTTCAACTCTTTCAACTTCATGGAGTTTTGACGTGATTCAAAAATCTATGAAGGAATCGTGAAGTTTCAACATAATAGAGAGATACGAAAGAGAAGGAGATGGAGAACGTAGTTGCCCCTTTTTCCGCCGAAATTACATCATCTATGAAGTATCTTTCACTGGAATTCATCTTCGATTTTTATTAAGAGGAGACAAGTTTTGTGGTGATTCAAGACAAATGTTGTATCAATGGAACACAATAAATAGACGCGGACCCTTGGAGTGCCATAACTTGGCACAAATGGACACTTAAGTGCCATAACTTACGAAAGTGACACTTAAGTGTCAAAATCAGAGCAAAATGGATCACTTAAATGCCAATTCGGCCAAATTGCTAACATGGCAATTTTCCGGCAAAACAAGTGCAAAATGACGTCGTTTTGGTGTTGACGTGGTAAAAAAATAATATAAAAATAATTAAATTAAATTTATTTAAAATATTTAAAAATAAAAATTTTAATATTAAAAAATTAAAAATTATATAAAAAAAACTAAAAATATTTAAAAATTTTAAAAAAGGGGGAGGCGACTAAGGGCTGAGCCCTCAGCCACCCCCCAAAATTTTTAATTGTTTTAATTTTTTAATATTAAAAATTTTAATTTTTTAATATTAAAAATTTTAATTTTTAAATTTAATTTAATTAATTTTTTACCACGTTAGTGTGCAAAACAACGTCAACACTTAAGTGATCCATTTCTCTTCGAATGTGGCACTTGAGTGGCACTTTCGTAAATTATGGCATTTAAGTGTCCCTTTGTACCAAGTTATGACACTTGAAGCGTTCTTTTGCCTAATATGTATACTTTTACGAAATTTAATCAAAAATATGATGACATAAAAAGATTTGCTGGAATTTAATTGACAACAAACTAAGTTGATAAAGATGCAACATCGGAATTTAATCAACAACGAAGATCTATAAACTACAATTTAAGTATGGAAATTGAAAGATATATAGCGGAAAAGATAAGTCACATAAAAGTAAAAATAAAGACAGATTTGCAAGAACATTGAGTTCTTTAATTTATTGATCATTGACTTACAAAGAAAAGGGGAAAATTGTCCAAAAAGTCCTACTATTGTATGGTAGTCAATCTAGTCCTAAACCTTTCAATTATGTTAATTTAGTCTTAAATTTATTATACAATGGTCAATTTAGTTTGAAACATTTTAATTGTACCATTTTAGTCCTAACCTTTTAAGTATTTACTAATTTAACCATAAACCTTTTAACATATTACAATTCTTCTTGTTAATTTTGATTGACAATTACTAATGTGGCGGTCTAATCAATGCTAGTCTTTCTATCAGCACAACTAGTGTTGGCATGAATGATTTTTAAATTTTTTTTAAAAAAGATCAATTTATTATTATTTCTATTGATTTTTTTTTCATTTCTTTTCTTACTTTTCCTTTTTTTCAAAAAAATTAAAAAATTATCCATGTTAAGGACATTCAACTTTGACTAGACCGTTAGGTTGGTGATTTACGGCAAAAATTAGCCGAAAAAATGAGTGTTGAATACCCTAATTACTAAAATTAGCACAAGATGACACTTAAATGTTAAAAGTTCGTGAAGATATACTTAAGTGTGAAAATAGGAGAAAAATATATCATTTAAGTGTCAATGACAAGAAATTTTGATCAAAATATCGATGTGACTTTTTTTCAGTGAGACAAGTACAAAATGACGTCGTTTTGAATGCTGATGTGGCTAGATAAGCCGGAAACGACGTTGTTTTGCCTCAGATTTGAATTTTCATATAAATATTAATTTAATTAAATTTAAAAATAATTTTAAAAAAGGGATTGCAGCACTTGTTCAATGAGGGTTGTGCAAGCCCTCACCATCGCTGCCCTACCGTCATTGGGAAGGGCCGACGACGGCCAAGGTTTGGTAACCCCGGCAGATTGACGGCGAGGGCCTACAAGCTCTCACCCAAATCTAGGGTGAGGGTCACAGCCCTTCCCTAGATCCGACAAGGGTTGGAGACCCTATGGCCATCGGTTAGCCAAGGTTGCTAGCCCCTAGTCAAGGCCCAATGAACCCGGCCGACCCTCCTCCCACCATTGCCAACCCTTCCTGATGATGATGGGGTGGCGGAGACAAGCACAACCCTCATTGAACAAATGTTGCAATCCCTTTTTTTTTTGAATTTATTTTAACTAATATATATTAAAATTCAAATAAGAGGCAAAACAACGTCATTTTAGCTTTTTTTTACTGATTGAGCTTTCCGAGGGCTCCCTTCGTTGGAGTTGGCACTTAAATGTCTCATTTTTCAAAGAAGTGGTACTTAAGTGTACATTTCAGAACTTTTGGCACTTAAGTGTTAAGTATCTCCTGTGCTGAGTTTTGGCACCTGCGCTGTGCTTTTGCCCTGAAAAACTTATATTGGCAACGACTTAAAAGATTTAAGACTAAATTGGTGCAATTGAAAATTTTAAGACTGAATTAGCAAATTGTCAAGAGGTTTTTGGACTAAATTAGCACAATTGAAAGGTTTAGAACTAAAGCCGTTGTACAATAAGTTTATGACTTTTTGGACAATTTTTGCAAGAATACAGTGTGGCTATTTATAACCCATAGTCAATGGTTATAATTTTGGAGTTAAATGAAATAAATAACGACAGTAACAATAAGTTGTGTTATTCAATAATCCCTATCATCTAGAACACTTATTTACATGAAGTTATAAAATCCCTAAATTTGCGATAACAAAACAAATCTACAAGGTTAAACCATGTTGAGATGTCCCGTGTGTCGGGATGTCTTTGGAGTGTTAGGGAGCTGAAGTAAATAAGATGATACATGTTCATGAATATACATATATACATAATGATAAAGAACCAAATGATATCGATGCATTAAGAAATTATATGTCATACGTGTGCATTGAGTAGGTGATAACCATGCATTTGTGTGAGGTACTTGCAAAAAAGGTAAGAGTGTATTCTTGTGCATTGATTATGTTGCTTCGAACGTTTATGATTGTTATGCCAGAGTGGCTACAAAGGTGAACTCCTACATTAAACTTAGAGATTTCACTTGCTGGGCTTTAGCTTCTTTTTTTTGTTTCTTTTTTTTAGACATTTAGAATGGCCATTTCCCCACCACCGCTTTTTGGAGCCCTAGCACACATTGAGTATGATTATGAGGAAGTTGTATTGCCTAGTATGGTTTTTATCTAACTTTATCTTATATCAGACAAGACTCAAACATCTAACAAGATAAACTTTATTTCATCATGACTTTTATTTAGACTAGCATATATTATCTTACTAGTTATATCACACTCAAGATGAGTCCTTAAATGCAAATAAGGCCGGACCACTAGAAAGGGCAAAACTTAATGCTTGTAGCCTACCCACAAGAAATTAGGCACATTAATTCTACTATTAATAATTTGAAAAGGTTACGGATCTTCACCTATATCTATTGAAAAAGTCCAATCATTTCGAACCACTCACAAAATAATTAGATTTGTTATCGATATAAGAATAACAATTTGCAAGAAATTGATTCACACAATCCCCAAATTCACTCATAACAAATCCAATTATAGTCGCGAGGATAATTAATCGTAATATTCTAAACGCAAACGAAAATATGAACAAGTAATGTAATGATAAGAAAAGAATATTGTCTTACAAAGATAGATGAAAACCAATTAAATATTAACAATAGATTAATTCTAAATTTATCTAACATGTCAAAATAGAATTGAGAAAAAATTGAACTAAAAATCTTCAAAGCAAAACTTGGAAACTAAATGCAGTACATCAATCAGATAAATATATTAGAGCATCCAATCTTATCATAACTATTAGATATAAATTTCAAATTATTATGTGTACAAAAACAATAACAAACATGTGATAGTGGAATTTTCTAATATATTTATTATTCTATCTCTAGGTATAGCAAATTTATTCAGTTTATTAATCCATTATATCTCTATATAAATTTAAATAAGCATGAGTATATTAAAATCTATGAATATTCTTGGCTTACAATAAGTCTTTTGGATCACCTTATCACCAAAAACTACAAAAATAATGTGGTATATTTATATCCATGTTTAATTCATGGTTATATATTACAAGGAGCAATTGCATATTATTATTTCTCAGTCTCAAATATCCACATCAAATCATTCAACTGGTGGTCGATCACTTAAAAGCATTAAGCATGATAATATGTAACTCACATAAATGAAATCACTTGCATTCATAAAAATCATGAACTTCATATCATCATGATCAAGCTACATTATAGCCTTAACAAAAGAAAATTAGAACATAGTAGAAGAAGAAGCAAAACTATAAATCAAACCTAACATCTTGAATTAAAGAATAAAAATTCGATCCCTACTTTTGTCTTCTCTCTAAAATGCTTGAAAAACTCTTAAAACAATGAAAAATGATCTAAAAATAAAAACCTAGCTATCTCCTAGGTTCTCAATATTCTCCTATTTATAGGATACATCCGAGACCCTTATCTCCAAACAATTGCTTATTTTTCGCATAAAATTATGTAGTAAATCAAAGGATCTCTGATTAGATATGCATCTTTCAACGCTTGCGGATAAAATAAGGGACAAAATCCATGATTCCCTTTTTTTTTCCATTCTTTTTCTTATTTTCTCCATATTTCATTACATAAACAAGGAAAATTCGAATAATCAGAAAGAAATCCAAATATGTTCTCATGGATATTGCATTATTCGTTGCCTAAATAGGTCAAATAACTCTATTTTTATATAGTTATCAAACCCCCCAAACTTAACATTTTGCTAGTTCTCAAACAAAAGCAAGATATAGTGTATACTCAAAGCAACAACCTTCTCCATGACATCTTTTCATAATTGCTCAAATTCACAATTAAAAAAAAAAAAAACATAAATTTCATCCAAACATTGAAATTGATTTATAAGTTAAGACCATTATGTGATCCAAGTGGTGGATGAGTCCTCATCTTTTCAAGTTATATACAATCCAAATAAATTTACATTGATAAACAACCTCTTAAAAATTCTCTATAATTATGATAAAGCCTCATAGGCTTGCTTTTCATTCATCTCTCCACTAATGTAAGTTAATCATCCAACCAAAAATCAGTAGGAATTTTCTTAGCTTGCAATGTAAGGCTAGGCTAAAGGTAAAATAATGATAATTATCAGCTCAACTCACCAATCAACACGTTAATTTCTAGGATCTTATTAAAGTCAATGTCACTGTCCCTAATTTCACTCCTTCAAGATGATCTTTCTACCACGATATATCATAATTCTTTTTTTCTTCTTTTTTTCTTTTTTCATTGCTCTTTTTTTTTTTTTTCCTAAAATTGCTTTATGGTGGAGTTCCTCCCAATGTCCCTCTTGATATAATATGAAAATTTTCAACTCATTGAGTATCCAAAAGACTCACTCAATTGAAAATTGGATAGGGAACCATAAAAGCTATAAAAAAAAAAAAATCTTTTTTTGATACACCCTAAACAACCATAGCAATCAAATTTGTTTTTTCCTTTTCATGCTCCACTCGTCCTCTCAAATTGCTATGAGGCTCAAATAAAATTTTATTAAAAAAAGTTAACATGTTCATGGGGCGTGGGACAATGATATAATTTGATAAAATATAGGCTAAACATATATGGGTGTCAATAAAAAAATTGGATAATAATTAAAGCTCAACGGGGTGACTAGGGATAAATAAACAGGGTTGGCTTGAAAGACTCAATCGATCCAAAAATTGTGTAAATCATTTTCTCAGTTAGATATAGCTTAGGATTTCGCCTCAAAAGAAAAATCAAAGAAATTCTAAAATTTGGAAGAGATCTAAGAAAATCACATACTTCACATAAATGTTCTTTAAATTTACACACAATTAAAAAATTAGAGACTTTTAGTACTTAGTAAGTGGATCAACATAATCATAATCAAAATTAACTCATACATCAGTTGCAAATTCGAACAAAATTTAAATTTTCCTAAGAATAACAAAAAATTCACAATAAGGAACGCAATCATGATTGAAAAAAAATAGATTTAGCAAAAATTTTGTCTCCTCCCAAACTTGAATAAAGCATTGCCCTCAATGTGACAAAGAAAAATATGAGCAAGAAAACTCCCATTGTTGTAGGATGTGTCCATTGATAGCCTTGATGATTAAGCTCCTGGAACATGGTCCCTCAAGGAAGAAAATTAACTTGGATAAAACAGAGAAAAGTTAATCTTTTTTTTTTTTTTTTTTTTTTTTTTGCGAAAAGTAAACTTATAAATAAGTGAAGAAACATAATGAAAGTCCTTGGGTTGCCTCCCAAGAAATGATTACTTTATAGTTTTCATCCAAACTATCTCAAATGTTGCTATTGTGTAGGATGAAGTTTAATGGTGGTCTTCTACCTGTTGTAACTACCTCCAAAGTAGGGCATCAAATATTGACCATTCACCTTGAATGTACTCTCGGTGTCATGTGCAACTTTAATTGTTTCATATGGGAATACCTGTGTGACTTTGAAAGAACTAGGCTATCGAGACCATAACTTTCTTGGAAAAATTTTAAGACAAGACTTATAAAGTAAAACTTTTTAACCAATTTTGAATTCTCTTATGAATATGTGCTTATTATGTCATCTTTTTGTATGCTTCTTATACAACTTAGGATTTTCATAGGCCTCATTGCGAAATTCCTCCAATTCATTCAATTGTAACAATCTCTCTTCACATGTAAACTACATGTCAAAATTCAAAAATTTAATGCCTAATATGTTTTATGCTCTAATTCCACTAGTAAGTAACATGCCTTCTCAAACACTAGTTTAAAAGGAGAAATCCTAATTGGGGTTCCGAACGCTATTCTAAAAGCCCAAAGTGCATCATCAAGTTTCATTGACCAATCTATCTTAAAGGCATCTGTTGTTTTTTTTTTAATAAAATTCTATTGATTTTACTATTTGAAATCTCTACTTGACCACTAATCTGAGAATGATAAGGGGTTGCAACCTTATACGTGACTCCATGCTTACTCCAAAATGCTTCAAACTGTATGTTGTAAAAATGTGTCCCCTATCACTTATGATTGCCTTAGGAGTTTTGAATCGAGTAAAAATATTTTTCTTCAAGAATTTGACCACAATCTTAGCATTATCAGTTGGCAATGCTACAATTTTACCCACCTAGATACATACTCCACAATCGCTAAAATGTATAAATTCCCATGAAACCAATACCTCAAATATCAAATAATTCACACACAATAATGTTGTTTAAAGACATCTCATTTTTCCTTGAAATATTTCTAGTTCTTTGACACTGATCACATGAAGCTACGTAGGAGCATGCATCTTTAAAAAGTATGGGCCAACAATATCCAAATTACAAATTCTTAACTGTAGTTTTGGTGGCACCAAAAATGGCCACCTGCCTCTTCGTCATGACAATGATGTAAAACACTTGCTATGTTTTTGTTTGGAACACATCTCCTTATGACTTGGTCTGCACATATTTCAAATAAGAAAGGTTCTTCCCAAAAATAATTTTTAAATCAAAAAAGAATTTTTTTTTCTTACTAAATAATTAACAAAGTCAACATACTAAGGAATTTTTGTGGATTTGACGAGAAAAATTTCTCTCAAGGAACTCTTCCAAAATTGGTCTTACATTTTTCTTTGAATTCTAAATTCTTGACAAGTGATCCTTAATTAAATTTTCGGTCTGCTTTTTATCTTTAATTTCCAAATCAAATCTTACAACAATAGAATCCACCTAATCAACCAGGGTTTTCTTTCTTTATCTTCAAGCGGATGTTTAAGAGTATAGTGGTTAGAATAAACTATAAATTTTAAGCCAATTAAATGAAAAATTACCTCAAAAAGTTCATTTTTCATTGTTGAATAATTCAATTGTGCACCTGACAAAATTCGACTGACATAATAAATGGTTTGAAAAACTCCATTTTTCCTTTATCCTAGAACAACTCCCACTATAGAATTGCTAGTATCACACATCAACTCAAAAGGTAAATCTCAATCGATACTACCATATTTGGTGCTGACAGTAACTTCTTCTTCAAAGTGTTAAAAGCCTGCACGCATTCGTCAAAAAAAATTAAATAGAACATCTTTTACCAAAAGATTAGAATAAGGTTTAACAATTTTGAAAATTTTTTTATAAACCACCTATAGAATCCGGCATGCCCCAAAAATCCTCTAACAAGTTTCACAAATGTTGGTGAAGGCAATTTTGTAATGACTTCCACTTTGGCTCAATCGACTTCTATTCCATTTCTAGAAATTTTATGCCCGGGCCCTATTCCTTCTTGCACCATAAAGTGACACTTATCATAATTCAAAATAAGGATAGTCTCCTCACATATTTGTAAGACCAAAGCCAAATTATTTAAGCAAGAATCAAATGATAAGCCAAAAACGGAGAAATCATCTATGAAAATCTCAATATATTTTTCAACTATATTAGAAAAATAGCCATCATGCATCTCTGAGAAGTAGTTGGTGCATTACAAAGAACAAATGGCATTCTTCTAAAAGTAAAAATACCAAGGAACAAGTGAAAGTAGTTTTATCTTGATCTTCTAGTGCAATAAGAATCATATTATACCCCAAATATCCATCAAGTAATAAAATTCATGTCCTAAAAGTCTTTCCAACATCTTATCGATAAATAGTAAATAAAATAGATATTTTCTAGTGGTATCATTCAATTTTCTCTAATCCATACACGCACGCCACTTAGTAACTCTTCTAATTGGAATCAATTCATTTTTGTTGTTTTTTTTGAACAGTAATACCTCCTTTCTTTTACAAAACTTGCACAGGACTTACTAGGAACTATAAGAAATGGGATAGATGATCCCTACATCAAGTAGTGTCGTGACCAACCCCTCAGGGGGAGGGGATAGGTTTAGGGGCATTACCTAAAGAACGGACCTAAGGCTCATGATTAGGCTTGGGCTCTCCCAAGCCCATACATCGCGTGACATTGAGGTGTTCTCAAGAATTTCGCAATAAGAGTCCCCACAAACCTATTGGGGTTAGCTAGAAACTAAGTATGAAAGTGTACCTCACTTCATACGCAATTAGAGAATCTAGAGTTGGAAACTTGATTACACTAATTAACCATTTAATGTTCTTTCGGTACCTAATTTTGTTTATTTTAAAAAGAAAATATTTTTGTCATGCAATTTGGATTGATTTTATATTTATCCACTAACATGTGAGGTGATCATGCGGATACGCAATCATTAAAATAACAATTTGCAACCAAAATCCTAATTGTAGTCAACTTTAGCATGTGCAATTAAACATAAGAAAATATGCAAATTAAACATACAATATAATCAATATACTAGCAAATAAAAGCCTAATTATACTAAGAAGGCAAGACATTGTAATTCCTAACCAAACCCTATATTTTTTAATTTTCAAATTTTTTTTAAAATATATTTTTATTAATTTTGCCTGGGCCGAGTCGAGTTCGGTCTGACCCGACCCGAGCCTGACCCTATTGGGGCGGATTGGTAAGACTCACTAGGGTCCAACCCACTTGGGGGCGGGCAGTCAACCCTCCCGTAAGGGCCAAGATTGGGCCTTAATTGGCAGGCCCTCTCCCTTGCAAAAAAATGTCTGCACGCCCACAACCTAGACCAACTCTAGGCTGTGGGCTATAGAAGAAAGAGGCCCAGTGGGCCAAAAAGACCTGGCCCAACTCCGGCCTTCCTCCTTCGGTCGACGACTACTTAGTCGCGACCAGAGGAGCCGCGATGGCACCATCCAAGCAATTAGCTGGCCAAAGCGTGATGACGCCGTCGCGCTTAGATGTGGAGGTGACTTTCAACCCCTCAAGGCCGAAGGGCTTCAACAGGATGGTAGGGGGTTTCAGGGCGAGTTTCAACAACGCATGCGAGGACTCACGGCTCCAACCTCCCCTAGCTATCGCCCGACCATCCACTGCCCACTGCTGGCCACTGCGGCCCCCGTTGCGGCGTCGGATGCTCAAACCCAAGGAAATGAAGCGGATCTAGTTCGAGCATTCAGTCGAATAGATGGGATGTGCCACTAGAACAGGGTCTCTCGGCTCAAGCAAGATCAAAACCGATGCCAATGGTCTCAAAACACAACTCACAACACTGACAGCAACTTAGCAGTAGGTCGAAGAGGGCCGGAGCTCACCCAAACCGGTCAAGTTGAGCTCCGACTGTCTTAATTCCAAGGAACACACACAAGACATTTGGTGAAATACCGACTTGGGCTCCACAGGAAATGGTAGTGGTGGCGGTGGTCGGGCGATGCGTTGGTGGTGGTAGCGGCGGCAGTCTTGCCCTCCTTCCTTCAGATCTCTCCCCTGGACCTCTCTTCCCCCTGTCCTCCCTCCTCTGTTCTATTCTGCTTTCCCCTCGTCTTGTGGTAGCAGCGGCAATCTTGCCCTCCTTCCTTAAGATCCCTCCCTTGGACCTCTCTTTCCCTCCCTGTTCTCTCCCTGGTTCCTAATCTTTTCTCTTCCGTTCTCTTTTCCTTTGTTCTGGTCTCGTTTCCCCTATCCTCCCTCCTCTGTTTTGTTCTGTTTTCCCCTTGTCTTGTCCCCTCCTTTTGCTCTACTCTGCTCTGCCTTATCTTCTCTGCTCTGCCCTATCTCCCCGCTCTTGCTCCTGTCTTTTCTCCTTTTGCAGGTCTTGCGCTCGAAGATGGCATGGAGGAAGGAGACAACTAGGGCGCGGGCTGAGTCGAAGGGGAAATAGCTTGGGCCGCTGGAGAAAAGGAAAATTGGAGAAAAATGGCCAAGGCCCAACATAAGGGAAAAGGAAGAGAGTCAGGCCAGCCCAAGGCCGGATCTGGCCCGACCCGACCCCTAAGCATTTTTTCTATTTATTTCTTTGTTTTGTTTTGTTGTTTTTGTTTTTTTTACTGTTTTTTATTTTTCCTTTTTGTTTAAAAATATGTGTCAACAAGTAGCTTAATTACTTCAGCTTTCACTACGTGCTACATCTTTTGGTTCAAATGTCTCTGAGGTTGGATAGTAGGGCTATTTTTTTTTTCCATCAAAATTTTGTACATACAAAGTGAAGGGCTAATTCCCTTAATATCAATTATTTTCCATTCAATTGAATCTTTATGTTCTATCAACACTCTAAGCGATTTCTCCTCCATCAAATTTGTCAAAACAGAAGATATATTTACTGACAAAGAAGAAACTTCATCTAAATAAATATATTTCAAATGAGAAGGAAAATGTTTTAGTTCAAGAATTGAAGGCTCTTCAATTGATGGTTTAGGCTTTGTTGTGTGTTGTCCTAACTTCTTAAATTTAATTATCTTTTGCCTTGAATATGGTGGAATTGCCTCCATGAAATTTACGTGCTCCTTATCTTCCCATTCTCAATTTTTTTTGTTTCCTAGTCGAACTAGACATGCTTCAAGTGGGTCTATAAAAATATTTTCTTGAAAAACCTTATTTACCAACTTGTCAAATGTCTCAATTCTAAAACAAAAATTATCATCAAATGGAACATTAAAGGAAACAAGATCATCTTGAACTCTAATAAATAACTTCCTTTGTTGTACATTAATAAGGGCTTCTCCTATTACTAGAAAATGTTGACCTAAGATAAGTGGTACCTCTAAATCTTCATCAATGTTAAGAACTATGAAATCTATAGGAAAGATAAATTTGTCAACTTTTACTAATATACCTTCCAAAATACCTCTCAAATATTTAATTGATCAATTAACTAGTTGAAGTGATATTGTGATTGTTTTTACCTCGCCCAATCCTAATTTCCTGAAAACTGAAAACGACATCAAATCAATGCTTGTACCTAAATTGCACAATGCTCTTTCAAAGTAAGAATTCTCAATAGTGTAAGGAATAGTAAAACTCCTTAGATCTTTTAATTTCAGAGGTAATTTGTTTTGTAGGATGATTGAACATTCTTCATTCAACTTCACAGTTTCATAATAATCCAGTTTCCTCTTGTTTGCCAAAATCTCTTTAGTATGACTAAGTATTTGTGCTAAGGCATTTGCAAAAGGAATATTAATTTGCAATTTTTTAAATATATCAAGAAATTTAGAAAATTGCTTATCGTTTTGTATTGCTAGAGTCGCTGAGGGAATGGAATTGGTGCTACATATGACTTGGGATTATTTGAAGAAAAAAAAAGTTTGTTCTTGCCCACCTCCTTTGGTTGATTATTGATTCCATTTTCCTTGTCTTTGAAAATCTCTATTTGGCGTCTTCTTCTCCCACTTGTTTACCACTTCTCAAGGTTACAACCTCTATGTTTTTAATTGGATTTTTTTTTTTGTGTTGCTAAGCAAAGAACCCTGTTGTCTCCCTAACATTATGTTTGTTAACTAACCCACTTGCATCTCCAAATTTCTGATTGAAGTCTCTTGGTTTTGAAATGTCATATCCATGCTCTTGATGAAGTTATGAGTGATGTTGGCCAATTTGTTGACTATGTCTTCTAGATTAGCTCTCATCACATTTTGATTATTCCATGAAAAATTTGGATAATTGCGCCATCTTGAATTGCACATGTTAGAGTAAGGATTATTCTATGACCTATCAAAATTCCCAACAAAGTTAGCATTTGCACTAGGTTGTGAAAAATGATTACCTCCCTGATATTATGTGCTAACATGTCCTCCATTACAAAAATCACATGTTATCTAGCTTTCAGTTGAATGTTTTAAATTATGTAGCAATTGCAGTGAAAACATCTATATCATGAACTCCGCTAGCTTTTTGCATTGGTAGCCTCTTAGTAGGCCACCGATGACTATTGGATGTCATTTCCTCTAATAAATTGAAGGCTTCTTCTGGTGTTTTATTATTCAGAATTCCCCCTGCAATTGCATAAATCATAAAACGAAGATTTGTACTAGACCTATTATAAGAAGTTTGTATATGCATCCACATGGATAGTCCATGATATAGGCATCTATTGAGAAACTCCTAGAATCTTTCCCATGCTTCAAACAATGATTCATCATTCATTTGCATAAAATTAGTAATATCGTCACGCATTTTTGTAGACTTTGCAGGTGGAAAAAACTTACCAATAAATTTTTAGCCATATCATTCCACGTAGTGATCCTTGGCCAGACCTTTAGTGACCCTTGGCCACCCTCATCAACCGCTGGGAACCGTCGACAAGGAGAGCATAACTGTTAAGTGAACCATCAAAACAGTGACCAAATCTGGAACTTAGACATGCAGAAGAGGGTAAGTACACTAAAAATGCCAAAAGCTGTGTACGGCACTCATTTTGTCATTTTGTCATTTTGGTACCAAAGTTTTCGCCAACTCACTTAAGTATCAAATTGGAGAAAAAAAATGATCACTTAAGTGCCTCTAGCAAGATATTCTAGCCAAATTGATTACATGGTAGTTATAATTAAAATTTTAATATGAGTTGACACATTTAAAAAAAAAACAAATCCAATCCACATGGGTGTCCAAAATGACGTCGCACAATAATCACCTTTTAAATGAAATTATCATTGAAATGATCACTTTTTATCAACGATTGGCACTAAAGTGATCTTTTTTTACTAACGGCTAGCACTTAAGTAATCACTTTTAACAATAATTAAAACTCAATTGATCCATATATATAATTTTTGGCACTTAAATGATCACTCATCAATTTGTCTACATGGCATCGTTTAGGTGTTATATGCTAATTGGTCACGCCAGTAAGCCACGTAGATTCAAAAAATTAATGAAATATGACTGCGTTGGATTTTCGATAATATTGATCGGAGTTGACACTTAAGTGATCATTTTTTTTTTAAGTGACACGTGATCCAAAAAAAAAAAATTGGTATCACCGTGAGCGCCGTACATAACTTTTGGCACTTCTAGTGTATTTACCTCGGTAGAAGATGAACAACGAGGGAGAAAATGAACCCAAATCCTGCAAACTCAAATCTCGGCAATGTCAACTATCTCCCAATAACCATTGACTTTGGCCTTACTTCGATCGGAATTCAAAGCGAATGGTGTTGAGAGAGACGAAGAACAATAAAACAAGGGAAAGATAGGAAATAGGTATTCGAAAATGTTATCTACTGACCTTAAAAAGAAAAAAATCAAGAACACTGCAAAGCGAAAAACTGGGAGGAGTTGCCTTGGGCTCTAGGCTTAGCCAATGGTAGCTTTGAGTCGAAGTGATTTACAAAATTTTACCAAAACACTACAATTTTCACTCAAAAGACATTGAAGACCCAAAGTCCCTTCTGAAGCCACATACGGCCAAAGCTTGTTTTAACAAAAAACAGGAAAAAGAATAAAACATGTGTAGTGTGGTTGAGACATCCATCATCAATGCACAACGGTTGTAAACCAACTAAATACGACAGCAATAATTTCTAATATTAGGTGTGCAAGATTGACGGCAAATGAAACTAGGTACATTAAATTTTAAAACAATGGGGCAGGTTTCTTCTATTTGAATGTCCACTTTTATCTACATTCAATCACATCAAAAAAAAAAATTAAATACATGCAATGGTTGAGACGTCCATCATCAATGCACGGCTGTTGTAAGTCAACTAAATACGGTGAGCAATAATTTTCGATGTCAGGTGCGCAAGATTGATAGAGAAATTGTGTGTTAAATTGATGTGATCAAAGGTAGACATAAGTGGACATTCAAAGAACATAAACCTGTCCCATCATCTTAAAATTTAGTGTACCTAGCTTTATTTGCCATACAATTGACTTTGTTTTCTTCATTTCTCTTTTCAATTGCTTGGAGCTCAACATAGAGTGGATGGATCCTGAGCTCGAGCAACACCCTACTAACTTCATCAATCAAGTAAGACATAAGACGAAATTTGGATCGATGGCCTAAAATGGTTCTTCTCGTCCCAATAGAACATCATATAAATGGGATCAATTCTTTTTATCCCCGTGTATAATCCCACATCTATAAGAATAAAATACAGATTTTCCCCTCTGAACCCCACGGGAATGTTTCCCTGTTTACTTCTTCGAGTTCAAGGCAGTAGAAGCTGCTGCTTTCATTTCAAGTAAAGCATCCTCAAAGCGCTTGGCCAGAAAATCAGGGTCGCGGATGATGTCCTTGGCCACCAGAAATTGCATGTCCGCCCTCCCCGCATAGCTCACCATGTGCATCGTGAGTGCCTGCATGCATCACCTCTCAAACACCCCACATCAGTCTTGATAAAGATTTCATTCTAGATACCGCAGACGATGAGGTGCGAGAATTTTGGAGCCTTACGTGGGGTAAACTCGAGATGTTCACCCTTATGTATGTGATGGGGTTCCCCCCAAACATGATCTCCTCTCGTGGGCCGAACACGTTCGAGATGCTGAACGTGGTGTTGCAGAGGATCCTGTAGTTGAGCAGGCTTGCAACCTGCATCAGCAAAAACAGAGAGATTGCGCATTTGTCAGCTTATTGTCGTTCTGTTTTCCGAATTGGAGAAGCGCGAACTGATCCTTACATGTGCTCCTAAAAAAGTCATGGCCATATCCCCGATCTTGTAGGAGAAGTGAGCCTCCAGGGATTTCTTCTTCCGGTTCATCATCGACTAAGCTTTTCTCAGGTAGTCGAGAGGATCGCCACAGCTTCTGCTGCAGTGAACGGGGAGGAGGATAATCCCGAACTTGTTGCCCCACCTCAGTCCGAGGTTGCCTTTCATCAAATCGGATAGGTCCTAGTTAATACCACATCACACTTGATTCAGTCAAACTTCAGTTAAAAGGCGAAAAAGGAAGTGAGATCATGAAAGAAAAGAGGAACGAGGAACAGCAGCGAGACCCGCCTGCAATCCCTGTTGTTCTCGCAAGTTAACAACCGCCACTCCCGTTATTCGAGTCCCTTCCCACACGGCTGACAAATGCAAATGAGCATTTTTAGTCTTCGGAGATTTGTCATCTTTGAATCGACAAAAATCAGAGTGTATGTTCGAAAATGCTATTCGTTTTTTACCATTGGGAGACTGGTGGTCGATGTATTTGAACAAGCCGACTAATATGATCCCAAAGAGAACATCGTTAATGGTCTGCATTTGGAGCAGTGAATGAGATTCATCATCATTTAGTATTAGCATAGAATATTCATCATCTGGAAGTTGACTACAACAAAATGCATTGGTAGTCATGAAATACAAGAAAAGCATGTAGTATTCTTCCTCTAAAGATAAATGGCCAATGAATGGAGTACTGGTTGCGCTTGAGAGAGTCGTGCAAACCCCTGGCGAGCACTTGTCAAGATCAGTCGACCCCGGCGATCATTTGAGCGAACCCGGCCAGCCCTCGAAATTGGCAACAACGCTTGTAGGGGATCTGCGGTTTCTGTTGCTCTTTCTTTATAAGCTTCAACTTTTCTTATTTTTTGCATTTTAAATGGGGTTAATACCATGAAAAACCCTAAACTTGTACACCTATAACAAATTTACTATAAATTAATTTTTTGACAACCAAAAATCTCAAATTAATACGCCTATCTTTATCAATTTCTGTTAAATTTTACTATCAAATTGCCAAGTTAAATGATAGGTGATAGTTGATGAATATACCAACTTGTCATAGGTGTACTAATTTGTGATTTTTTTCTTGGTGTTAATCCAATTTAATGAAAACTAATAGAGAGTAAATTTATCACAAATGTGTTAATTTAGGGGTTTTGGTGGTTAAAAAATTACTTAGGGGTAATTTTCTCATAGTTTAAAGTTTTAGTTTTTTAGTAAATTTATCATAGTTATACGCGTTTAGAGTTTTTCGTAATAGTAAGAGCCTGTTTGTTAAAAACAATTTATGTTCCCCGAAACAAATATTTTTATTCTTTTGTTCTAGGGAACGAAAAATGAATAGAAAATGAATAGAAACGTGTTTGGTAAAACTTTTATTCCCAATAACAAAATATCTATTTTTTTGTTCTCAGGAATAGATTTGAAGACAGAAATAAGAAATAGAAAAAAGTAGTTTCTTGTTCTTGGAAACAATTTCTAAAATCAATTTTTCTCTCTCTTCTTTTCTCTTCTCTTTTCTTCTTCTTCTTCTTCCTTTTGGCCGGTCGCCAGCGTTAGCCATGGTCGGCGTCGGCGACCAACCAAACAAGGGCTGGTGACCTTATCAGAGCATCGCCAACTCCGGGAGACGCCTAGCCACAGCAATGCTCATCGGCTTGGGCCTCGCCATTGCTAGCCGAGGCATGGCTAGGCAAGCTCGGCCTTGGCCTTGCCAGATCTAAGTGAGGTTGACCTTGCCCAGCCAAGGCGAGACCGAGTCTTGCCGGCCGGCGCGAGGCTTGGCCTTGCCAGGCCAGGGCGAGGCCGACCTCGCGCTGCCTGGCAAGGTCGAGCCTCGCCACCGAGGCCACCACCAAGGCTCCGACGAGCTCACCGGACCTTGCCCAGCTGGTTGTTGGCCGCCAGCCACAAAGGAGGAAGACGGGAAAAAAAAAAAGAAAGAAGAAAAGGAAAAAAATAATAAAAATATTTAAAAGTTAAAAGAAATAACAAAATTATACAATTTTAGCAAACGCATTTTTGTCCCGGGAATAGAAATTTTTTACAGTTACCAAGCACATTCTTATACTCAAAAATTGTTCCTAGGAACATAAAAAAAAAAAAAATCATTTATCATCAAAAATTGTTTCCTAAAACAAAATCGTTACCAAACGCGCCCTAAACCTTTTAAATATGGTTATTTTTCTGTTACTAAAAAAAATTATAGATACGCAACGGCTCCATTACATCATCATTCAACCACTTGTCATACCTTTTTTTAAATGAAAAGTTTAATTTGAACAAAAATATTAATAGGGATCACATTGGGAAAAAAATTATGTATAAAGTGAAGATTGAACGAATTGGGAAAGTCTTGAATCAGCGGTGCTATTGTTCTTTTTGGGCGATAAACACATGGAACTTACCGCATTAGCGACCGCCGACTTGACCACCTTCATATCCTCCAGCGAAAACCTCACCGTGGCCAGCTTCCTCGGCCAGAGTTCCACCCCTGCGCCACCACTCACCGGCGTCATTCGATCGCTCACCCACATGGTCCTCAGCACACACTCCACTACGAAAACCACCGTGAACCACACTACCTCCAACACCCTCACCACTGCCTTCCACCACTCGCCGCCACCATCGCTTCTCCTCCTCGTCGTTGAAGATGGAGGACCGAGATGGTCCAGGATCCTACTAGGAACGAGGAAATCAGTGAGATCCCGTCACCAAGTGCATGGTGAATCCGTAAAACCATGCACTAAATGGGCCATCAGGAGGTGGACGTCCCATAGGGGCTTGTCGTCGCCCATGAGCCCCGGCGAGTCAGTGGACAGGTCGGTGAGGAACTCGTTGACTGTTGCCTCGTCAGAGAGGCCTTCGGCGACGGGGCCGTGGACCGGAATGACATGGCGGTCAATTTCCACGCGCGTCCTCCTCCAGTGCTCTTGACCTGTGGAGTCCCGCACCAAGAGGCTGCAGAACCTGGGGTGCATATGCACGAGGCAGCTCTGGATCGCCAACTTGAGGGCGTCCACATCGAGGGGTTGCTTCATGCCAATGGCGCAGGAGATCACCTGGTTCATCTCCTTCTGGAGGAACAGGCGCCCTTCCGGTGTGAGGGGCTCATCGGAGCCGTTCTCCAGGGACCCCATGCCTGCGTGAAGATCGAAAAGGAGGGTGAAGGCTTTATTTGATTTGGGCTTAAGGCCCATCCGCCAAAGTTGGGCCCAGAGAGCCCGGCCCACGGGAATAAGGCCCGTGGAAAGAGGGAGGTATAAAAGGGAGGAGAGAGAGAGAAAAAAGCACCGTTTGATTAAGAAAAGAACGTACGCTATTTTACGCTCTCTCTCTCTCCCGTTTTCTTCAAAGCAAAAACAGTAAAGCACGTTGAAGGTTTTTGCCCCCTCGGATCAAACAGAACCGTTTTTCTTCCTCCATTGGCGTTTGGTGTTTAATCTCTGGCTAACAAGGTACGCTCGAATCCCTGGTGTGCTTTACGATCGGTGATGCGTGATTTTTCCCGGGCTTCATCTTCCGCATTGATTTAGGGGTTCGATTGGGTGTCGAATCCGCGTTTTCGGGGATCCGTTATTCCCAACATTGGTATCAGAGCCCGCTTTCATGTTTTCCCGATCTTTTTTCGTGCTTTCTGATTGATTTTTCGCTAAAAGTTCTTCGGCCGTACGGATCAGGCGAGAAATCCCGACACCCGAGCGCTTTTCGGCCTTTTTTTTGAGTTTGCGTAATTCGAAATCAAATTCTAATGGCATAGGAAGAAAGGCGACGTCGAGACGAGTCTGGCGGTATGTCGAGCGCCTCCGGGCGACGCCGCACGGGCCCACACGCGCGGCCGGAAGGCGCTGCGCGTGGGCGCGACGCGCCCGGCAACGCTGGATCGCCAGGCGCGTGCGGAACACGCGCCGGTCGGCGAACCGGCGCGTGCGCGCCGCCGGCCGGCAAACCGGCACGCGCCGGTCCACGGACCGACGCGTGCTGACGTCAGCATGACGTCACCCAACGGTCGATAACCGCTGGGGTGACGTCATCGATGACGTCAGCAGTGACGTCGGTTGGCCGTGCGGCGACCCAACCGGCGACCCGACCCGCTGACGTCTGCGTGACGTCATCCATGGCACGCGCGCGGCACGTGCCGCTGACGTCTGCGTGACGTCATCCCTGGCACGCGCGCGGCACGTACCGCTGACGTCTGCGTGACGTCATCCCTGGCACACGCGCGGCACGTGCCGCTGACGTCTACTTGAAGTCATCCCTGGCACATGCGCGGCACGTGCCGCTGACGTCTGCATGACGTTAGCCCTCGCACGCGCACGGCACGTGCGTCGGTTCATCCGACGCGGTTCGACCGGCTGACTGGTCCGACCGGTCCGACCGGACCGACGACCGGCGACCGGCGACCATTGACCGTTAACCGACCGTTGACCGTTGACCGACGACCGACGACCCAAAAAAAATGTGTTTCTTTTTCAATTAAGTGTATGTGGATTATAAGTAATCCCTTATTTTTGTTCTGTATTCGTTGCAGGAACAATGCCTCCCCTGAGGTTGCGCACACCTATTCGCACAGTTACCGATGAACAAAAGGATAGGCTGTCTAAGCTGATAGCTGAGCTGACTGATCATCGATGGGAGAAAGGTGACTTAATTGATCATGTCCTTGAAGTCAACGGGAAAATTCAACAGGTCATATGGAATGGTCGTCCTATGTCACAGTCAGAGATGGTGCGATTTTTCATAAGTACTCTTCCACCTGAATGGCAAGATGTGTTGAATCGCATATGGGATGTCAACGGAGCTGCTTCCTATAAAAAAATTATAATAGATTTTGTAAATGAATATTACTGTATTATGACAAGGGAAAAGATCAAGAAATTGAACAAAAGAGGATCTTTCCCAGTTCGTGTGCTGACTTTGTGTTAGATGTATTAGCTGTTTTATGCTAAGTGTGCTTTGTGGACATATTATGTAATGATTACTACCCGATTGTATTGGTTGGAAAGCATTATTGTTTTATTTGATGCAAATTTATCTGTTGCTTTCTGAAAATTGCTGGTTGCTGTGGGTAATTAGCTGTGGGTAGTTTTAGAAGTTTTTGTAGCTTCATAGGATTGATTTTGCATATGACAATCATATTAATGATATTTTTAAGTTATGATTTTTGGAGGATGATTGGAAACGTAGTGACCTTTTGATTCTAAAGCCTTACTTGAAATTATTCATTAATATGATAGGTCTATGCAAAATAAGGATGCATAAATGATAGGCATTAATAATTCGTGCATATTTGTCTGATGTGTTCAGATCAATGGCTTCAGCCACGAAGAGCATAGTTGCCGAGCTGAACAAAGGTGAAAAGCTCAATGGTGACAACTATGAAATCTGGCAAATGAAAATCCAGTATGTGCTGGAAGAGCAAGAAGCACTTGAGGCTCTTGTCATGACCATGGTAGAACCTGAAGAGGGAACCACCGCACAGACAAAAGAGACAAAGAAGCTTTTTCTGCATGGAAAAGAATGAACTCTCTAGCTCGCATCACGTTGAGCAGCATGGAAAATGATGTCATGCGAGAGTTTCGGGCGTTTTGACAATGCCAAGGAAATGTGGGAGGCATTGGCAGCTAGATTTGGTCATACTTCGGTGACTAGGCGAGGCAGCTCACTATCAGGTTTGACTCTTATAAGAAGCCTCATGGTCAGACCATGAAACAACATCTTAGACAGATGTCAAACATGATAACCGAGCTGAGAGATGCTGGCCATGTCCTCATAGATGAGCAGCAAGTGCAAGCAGTGATTCGTTCCTTGCCTCAGAGTTGGGAGCATATGAAGGTGCACCTGACCCATAATGAGTCTATCAAATCCTTCGAGGATGCAATGCGTCATCTTGAGCTGGAAGAGGATCGCCTCTTGGCATCTAAGCCGGATGCTGAACTATATCATGCTAGTTCTAGCTCAAATGGAGCTTCGAGCTCCAAGCGCAAGCGCCCTAGCTGGTTTGATAAGGGGAAAGGCAAGGAAGAAGCTGGTCCTTCAGGGAAGAAACCCAAGTTTAACCAACATGATAGAGGAAAGCGTCCTCGCATGAAGAAGCTGGCAAGGGTGAAATGCTACAACTGTGACAAGAAGGGTCACTATGCTCGCGACTGTCGTGAGCCAAAGAAGGTATGCACCCCTTGTACTTTTCAGAACTTTACTTTTGTGTCGAGTTCTGTATTTTTAACTGAGTCTAATTCTTTGTGGACTGTGAATTCAGGAGCGACGGACCATATAGCGAAGGATAGAGGATCCTTCGTGGAATTCCGACGAGTACCTACTGAAACTAAGTGGATCTACGTGGGAAACAACTCCAGAGCTGAAGTGAAAGGAATTGGCACCTGCCAACTAAACATGCGTGGTGGACGCACTTTGTTCCGTCATGATGTGCTGTATGCTCCGGAGATTCGTCGGAATTTAGTGTCTGTTTTAATGTTGGTTAGACTAGGTTTTAATGTGAACTTCTGTAATAGAGGTGTGAATTTGTTTTTGAATACAAATTACTATGGTTGTGGTTATTTTCTTGATGGTTTCATTGTATTATATATTGATTATGTTAATGCAAATGTTTGTTATTCCCTTATCACGTCTTCTAATACCTATGATAATGATGTGAATGTGTGGCATGCTAGGCTTGGTCATATTGGCCAACAACGTATGAATAGACTAGCCAAAGAGGGCTTGTTGGGCAATATTGAAAGAGTCGATTTGCCTATATGTAAGCATTGCCTAGAAGGGAAAACAACACGGAAACCATTTGGGAAAGGGAAAAGAGCTGAATTTCCTCTGCATTTAATCCATACTGATGTCTGTGGTCCTATGAATGTGAGAGGAAGGCATGGGGCTGTTTATTTCATCACGTTTATTGATGATTATACTCGATTCGGATATGTCTATTTGATTTCTCACAAATCTGAAGCAATAAGTTGTTTCAAAAGGTTTATGAACCTGGTAGAAAATCAATTAGACAAGAAAATAAAAGCATTGAGATCCGATCGAGGTCGAGAATATTTATCTAATGAGTTCAGAAAATTATGTGATGAAAAAGGAATAGAAAGACAGTTGTCTATTCTATATACTCCTCAACAAAATGGTGTTGCAGAGAGAAGAAACAGAACCCTACTGGAAATGGTTAGGTCCATGATGGCGCATGCTAACTTACCTATCACCTTTTGGAGTGATGCGTTGTTAACTACTGCCTATATACTTAACCGTGTGCCTTCCAAATCAGTTACTTCCACTCCATATGAGTTATGGACAGGTAGAAAACCGGACTTAAGCTTTCTTAAGCCATGGGGTTGTGCTGCCTACACATATGAGTCCTCTCACAAGTTTGGGAAATTGGGTCCCCAGAGGAAAGAAGAGTATTTTTATAAGGTACTCGGAACACTCAAAAGGGTATGTGTTCATAGGTGAGCAGGAAAGTGGGAGTATAACTGAGTTTGAATCACGGGATGTCACTTTCATAGAGGATGAATTTCCTAAGAAGGGCGAAATAGGGGAAGATTGTTCCCTATTTGAGACCTTGGATCAGGATAATGATGTTAGTGGAGTTCATCCGAGTGGGAGTAATATGAGAAGTGATGAATTGGATTCAACTCATTCTCAATTACAACCACATGATAAGACGGCATCACCACTACCTAATCCAAGTGGGAGCATGATGGGGACTGATGTGCAAAGTGTACAATCTCCCATACGGCGAACAAGTCGCCAAAGTATTCCCCGTCGACGTTTTGGCATTGAAGGGGAAACTTTTATGGTTGCTCCACAAGATGATGATGAGCCAAGAAATATTAATGAGGCTCGAATTGCCCTAGTAAGGAAAAATGGATTAATGCAATGGAAGAGGAAATGGAGTCAATGAAATCAAACCAAGTCGGGAACCGGTTGATCTTCCAAAAGGACGCAGAGCTATTGGGAACAAATGGGTTCTCAAAATAAAGCGAAAGGCTGATGGCTCAATAGAAAGGCATAAGGCTCGCCTTGTGGCGAAGGGGTATATAATCAACAGGAATGAATTGATTATGAAGATACTTTTTCTCCTGTAGTGAGATTTACCTCGATTCACATAATTCTGGCAATAGTGGCAAGTCTGGATCTTGAGTTACATCAAATGGATGTAAAGACTGCTTTCCTCAATGGAGAATTAGAGGAAGAAATATATATGGAACAACCTCGCTGGTTTCATAGTGAAAGGCCAAGAAGAAAAGGTATGTCGACTTTTGAGGTCGATATATGGCCTTAAGCAAATCATCAAGGCAATGGTATATACGTTTTCATAACGCCATAATGGCATATGATTTTACAATGATTGATGAGGATCATTGTGTATATATCAAAAGATCCAAGGATCAATTTGTGATCATATCATTATATGTTGATGATATACTAATTGCCGGAAGCAATATGGAGTTTGTTAAGACTGTCAAGAGTTGGTTGTCTTCCAACTTTGAGATGAAGGATATGGGTGAGGCTGCATATATTCTTGGAGTTAAGATTTCAAGAGATCGTTCGAAGAGATCGTTGTCTCTTTCGCAAGAAACCTATATAAATAAGGTTCTTGAACGATTTCGTATGCAAGATTGTAAACCCATAGACAATCCTATTGCAAAGGGTGAAGGATTGAGCCATAGACTGTGTCTAACGACTCCACAAGAGAAGGAACAAATGAAACATGTTCCTTATGCAAGTGCTGTTGGGAGCTTGATGTACGCTATGATGTGTACAAGACCCGACATATGTTTTGCAGTTGGAATGGTGAGTAGATACCAATCCAATCCAGTCCAAGACATTGGAAAGCCGTCAAGGGAATACCGAGGTATCTCGAAGGGAACCGCTGATTTCAAGTTGAATTACCAAGGAAAGGATCTGCGACTTGAAGGCTATTCGATGCTGATTGGGGAGGAGATTTGGATGAAAGGAAATCTACCTCTCGGATTTGCATTCTTACTAAGCAATGGCGCCATATCATGGAGTAGTAAGAAGCAAACGTGCATAGCCTTATCCACGATGGAAGCTGAGTTCGTGACATTATCAGCAGCAATACAAGAAGGAGTTTGGCTTAAGAGATTCTTGGATCATTTAGGTGTTATTGAGAAAGCTGCAAATCAATTATTGGTTAACTGTGATAGCCAAGCAGCTATAGCGTACACCAAAGATCCAAAGTATCATGGCAAGACCAAACATATAGATACCAAGTATAACTTTGTAAAAGATATGGTTGCACGAAAGGATGTGAACTTGCAGTACATATCTACGCATAGAATGGTAGCAGATCCTATGACAAAGCCAATACCTAGAGATGTGTTTTGTGGTCATGTAAAATCTCTAGGATTGCGTAGAGTCCGATGTCGAATTGTAATTTCCCGAGTTGTTCACATTTATGAAATTTTGTTTTTCATTGATTAATGTCTATGAATCTTTATGTGATCTTTATGCATCTTAATGCTCAGTGCATTACTTTTAGTTAAGAGGAGTATGTCGGACAGATATAAGATTAGCCCACTCACACGGGTAATCGCCTCTGTTTACTGTGTGATAAATAGAGATGAGACTGTATTTAAGCTTATTGTCTAGGTGATAATCGAGAGCTCAAGCTTGAAATACGCATGTCGCCTTAACTAAGTGTTAAGATGAGGACATAATCCTAATGATGTCCGAAAGTAAAATACCCCACATATTTTACTTTATCTGTCTAAGATGCCAGATGTGAGTTCTGATGAATTTTGTGAATGAGTAGATAGGTGAACTCAAGTTAGACATTGGGTATGTCTGAACTATCATCTGTACGTATTGAAAAGAGTAGACATACGCTCCATGGGAAAGGAGTTAATACCGTAATACGTATTTCATACTACGTATGCATGAGACGACCAAGAAGAGTGGCAAAAAGTTTGATCTCAACTTTTATGACGTGTGAGACTCTTGAGGAAAAGAGTTCCTCAATTTTTGTCCCCTCATGACTCTTACTTATTCTCAAGATTTCTATTTAGTGTTTGCTATCTTAGGATGTTGCCAATGGTCATGAGTTGATTCGATCTAATGGGACATTTCTAGAAAAGCGAGCTGAACTGAAATTGAGAGTTTGAAGGAAAGAAGAAGATCGATTTTGGAGAATCACATTGTGGTTTTGTATTCACTGGTCGACCAATTATGATTGTCTTTGTGATAATTGTAATTGTGAATACAATGTATATATCATGTTTAAAAGAGATCAAGAGAGATATTAATGTGATCGATCGATCTAGGGTACGCATACTAAATCTACTCGGAGTGTGACGCCCATTATGAGCTGCTATATATTCCTAACAGATGTATAGCAACGAGCTCTCAAAGTATGCTGGTCGCATGGATTATTCACCAGTATGAATGTTGAAGAGAGGTAAAGAGAATTCTGTTCGGCCCACCATGTTAAGAGAGAGTCTATGATGGATTATTCTCTGATGGGCCTGAGTAGGGCCTGTCCGCCCATGTTGGTTTTGGACCACCATGTGCGAGTGGAAGATGAAGGCTTTATTTGATTTGGGCTTAAGGCCCATCCGCCAAAGTTAGGCCCAGAGAGCCCGGCCCACGGGAATAAGGCCCGTGGAAAGAGGGAGGTATAAAAAGGAGGAGAGAGAGAGAAAAAGGCACCGTTTGATTAAGAAAAGAACGTACGCTGTTTTACGCTCTCTCTCTCTCTCCCGTTTTCTTCAAAGCAAAAACAGTAAAGCACGTTGAAGGTTTTTGCCCCCTCGGATCGAACAGGACCGTTTTTCTTCCTCCATTGGCGTTTGGTGTTTAATCTGTGGCTAACAAGGTACGCTCGAATCCGTGGTGTGCTTTGCGATCGGTGATGCGTGGTTTTTCCCGGGCTTCGTCTTCCGCATTGATTTAGGGGTTCGATTCGGTGTCGAATCCGCGTTTTCGGGGATCCGTTATTCCCAACAGAGGGAATTTTCAGTACGGATGGAATGGCCGGAGAATGACAACAGTGCCGGATCTTACGAAGTCAGTACTTCTTGAATGGATAAAAACACGAATCAGAATCTGAAGAAGTAGTCTAAAAATCGAAGCTTTTGTTTGTATGGCGGGGTGGGGGGAGGAATGCGAGAGTGTCCGATTTATAATTTTCAGGCGAGATTGCACGAGGGTCTGGCATTTATGGATCTTAGCCTGCACGTGCTTGATTGTAAATAGTCAAAATGAAGATAGACCACCTTGTCCTTTTGTCCCTTAAGATTTTCTTTCGCTTTCAAGACTCAAATTTGCATCGAATGCATGGGACGTTAGGTAACAACTAACTTTTCAAATTAAAAAAATCAAGCCAACCCAAACTCAACCGTAATCATCATGAAGGCTGCATTTTGCCATTTTAAGTTTCAGCCAAAATAGGACTAGATAGACTAAAATATAAAATATTTTGCTATATCTTATCCACTATTTGATTAATAACAGTAAAAATTTAGATACTTGCATACCATATTATATACATTATTTGGTGCAAACCTGAAAATACATAAATGGAGATGGTAAGAACCTTTCACGATTCATAGCTGAAAAAACACAAATATATAGACGAAGATAACTTCCATCAATTATCGTGATTATTGTACTATCTAAATCTTAAATCGTAAATGAGCTTTATCAATCAATCCATGATTATTGCACTATCTAAATATGAAATAGCAAAAGAGCTCATTGCAGCATTCTAGATCCACACATTCAACTATAATAAGAAATTAACAAACTCTAGTAACATCGATGCGGTAGATTTGCCAGTGAATGCCAAATCTAGTAAGAAAGAAAATATAATCATTCAACTTCGAAACACTAAAAAGTATAGTGCTTTGACTCTCTTGTTACTTTTGTGCACCTTTAACTTGAACCATAGAGTTATGGAGCAGAATGAGTTTCGAGTCTCTTGTTGCTTTCGTTGACTTTTGATGTGAACCAAAGAGTTATAGAGGAAAATGAGCTTCAACTCTCTCGTCGACCTCATGAAGTTTTAACCTGATCTAAAAAGCTATGAAGGAATCGTGAAGTTTCAACAAAATTGAGAGATATAGAAGAGAAGGAGATGAAGAGCGTAGTTTTTTCTTAAAAAAAATAATCTCATTGCCCCTTTTTTCAATCAAAAGTGGATCGTCAACAAAATATCTTTCACCGAAATTCGTCTTTGATTTTTATAAAGCGGAGACAAGTTTTGTGGTGATTCCAAACAAATGTTGTATCAATGGAACATAAGAAATGTATACACTTTTACAGAATTTAATCAACAATATGATGACATAAGAAGCTTTGCTAGAATTTAATTGACAACAAAGTACAGTGACAAAGATACAACATTAGAATTTAATCAATGACAAAGATCTGTAAACTACAATTAAAGTACAAAAATTGAAAGATATCTATACAGCGGAAAAGATAAGTTGCAAAATAGTAAAAATAAAGATAAATTTGCAAGAACGTTGAGTTCTTATAATTGATCAAGATTTACAAAGAATGGGAAGGGGGAATTGTCCAAAATGTCTTACACCTATTGTACAATGGCCAATTCAGTCATAAATTATGTTTTGAATTTTTGAAGTGTTGCTTGTTTATAAACTATTGTGCATGTATTCTTTCCACTACACTACACTTTAGCACATATGACCTACTGTCGAACCTAGGTCGCACAGGATTTCTTAAAATGGCATATTCCAACTACAATCATGTAGAATAAGTCACCCATCTCAACCCCAAAATTTCCTTCTTGATGTCAAGAGTTAAGACCCTGGTCAATAATCACGCGATATAGGTCGACTCTTTGACAAAACTGGAGTCATGGGAATCCCAACCTAACTACCATCATTTCGATTCAATCCACTACTCTTATGGCCTCATTTTGAAGCCGTCTAGAGTAAAATTGAACCATATCCAATGGAATTGAAAAAATTAAAAAAAAAAATAAAAACCAACGAGAAAAGTTTCCACCCACCGTAAGTATTATTTTTCTTTTTATGTGCTCACTTTTTTATTGAACTTTCATTTTGAAATTCATAGAGAGCAATCTAATGCCCTCAATAATGCGGACTTATAATTAAAAAAAAATAAAAATTGGCAAGCACTCTTGATAATGAACCTTCAATATAAATGTCAAGTCTCTTTGATCTAGCCCTACTGATTAGATGCTTTTGTCTAAATATTCAATTATGGGCTCAAAATCACATTTTATATGGAAATTCTTTCAAGTCAAGATTATAGTTTAGGGCACAAAAATTGACCATCAAATTCTTTCTTTTTCACATTCTGGGATTGAAATTTAAATGATATTTTGTGTATAGATTTCTCAAAATAGAAGTCACCTCATTTTTGCAGGAGTAAAATCACAAATCAATCTTTCAAAAATCAATGCCACTTTTGCATATGAAACTTTTTGAATAGAGTGGACTTTCTATTGATCAATTTTTTAATGATGCCTTCTCTTACGACAAATCTTGACGAAATACCAAAATCCCATAATGGGGACTATGGGGCCAAGAAAAATAGTTTTCACATATACCAAATGTACTACTACGATATGAGTCAATGTAAGACTTGCTAAATAGGTTCCTCATCAGTATGTAGCCCGGTACACAATCATCGATGGTGATTGGCTGGACCGCTTAAAGGCTTTGATGTTCCCCCTGATTACATTGCAAAGGAGCCGACGTTGGGGGAGGTTATCAATCATTGGATGTTGGATTGATATTGTACAGGTAGGCTTTTGAGAGCGAGGGTATGGTAGTGGAGATAAGAGTTACCAAACCCTTGCGAGGTGTTTGTAAGTGATGCATACATATGTTTACAAGTACGCGAAGTAATTATATGACTTGTTTAATTATTATTTTTTTGTGTTTTCGCTTGTGAATAAATTAATGAGAAGGAAATAAATACGACACATGTAACGCTTGGCATACCTAGGGTGTCACAAGGGTCTGAGATGCGAGGTGAAAGTGAGAGGCCTACGACGCGAGAGTGAGAGCTAAGGCCTAAGGCAAGTTGAGAGAGCAAGGCAAGAGCTAAGGCAAAAGTGAGAGGGAGGCAATCTAAGGCGAGAAGTGAGGAGGGCCAAGAGAGAAGGTGAGAGACGTGGGAGAGTCAAGAGTTGTGAGACTAAGAAGCCTAGGGTTTTGCTTGTTGCCTCTATTAGCTTTACTCTTTAGCTTAGAGAAATAATTGCCCCGAAAAAAAATTATATATATATATTAACTATCTAGTCAGTCTGGTTCTACACAAGGAATTGAGAACCAAACCTCATATTCCTAGTTTCAAATTTTGGGAATCGAGAACCACCCAGAACAGGTTAGTTCGGTCCGGTTCTTGAGTTGGACTGGACCAATGTTCACCCCTATCTATGTCTTTGTGTCAATTGCTCATTGTCGATGATTTTGCCAAACAACTTATGAAATCTTGATAAAAAACTTTTGTTGATGATTGATGTTGTCAATGACTTCCTAAGCGTGTTATCATCTCTCTTTAATTTGTCAATTGTTTTGTTCATTGTTGACCAAATTCTACTATTATTTAAGTCTAATGCTTGCGGATAATAACCAAAAAGTTGGTCAATTTTTGGTGTCCACACCCCTCCTTCAAGAATTAGAAAACTTATTTTCAAGTTTGAATTTGTACATTGCAAATCTAGGGTCTTTTACTTCATTATCATTTACTTTTTTAATTATTATTTGTCATTCTTTAAATTTTTTCTATTCTATTTATTTTTTAATCTCTTCCATCATCACTTAATAAAAATTTATTAAATAATAAATTGTACTAATATATCCAAGATATGTAATAAATAGAAATACAATTATACACATACAAATCCAGTTCTCTTTCGATATGTCCCTAAAAAGTTATGATTCAGATGAATTCTTCCCCCACCTAACGAAGAGATCTCAATTGAATTTCACATTTGAAATTGAGAATAATTTTGTAAAGAAATAGCCCACTTGTTTCTTGAGAAGAGATGGGAAATATGCTCAATATCGTTTCATTAAAAAGTTATTGTTTGAAGAAACCCCCAACTTCAATTGGTATTTTTTATTAATAATTTTTAGTTGTTTTGAATTTTATGTTTTATATTAGAAATCAAATATTATTTATATTTAATTATTATTTTGATTTTATTAATATAAGAATTTTTATTCAAGAAAAATAGTTTTTTTTACTATAGATGTAAAACATCACATCCACATTTATCCCATCTTCTTGTGAGATATTTTTATCCAGTCATATCCCTCCTATTATCTAACTTTATCTTGCATCAAATAGGACTCAAACATCTAATAAGATATATTTTATTTTACCATGACTTTTATCTAGACTAACAAACATTCTCTTACTTGTTACATCACTCTCGAGATAATTCCTTAAATGCAAATAAGGCCAGATCGCTGAAAAGGGCAAAGAAATACTTGCTCTAGTTTATTTCTGAACATTGGAATTCCACCCAACAAAATTTTCAACAATCAAAAAAGAAATACTTGCTATAGTTTTGTCTATATCAAAATTCCAATGAGATTTGTTAAATCAAAATTTCATGTTAAGAATTGATTGCAAATCAGCCAAAGACGTTATATATATATAAAGCCGAGTCATTTCTAAACCATCACGAAATAATTAGATATGTTATCAGTATAAGAATAACAAATCACAAGAATTCAATTCATTCAATCCCCAAATTTACTCATAATAAATTCAATTAAAACCACGAGGACAATTTTTTTACATTGTCCTTGAACTTACTAATGATGTTTTAGAAGACAAGCCTATCAGATAATGATTACGTGTGCAAAGGAAACTTGCATTAGGCCATACTTATATTGAGCTTGGTCCGCGGCCATATATGAGGCTGGATCAGCGTCATGCAACAATCGAACTGTCGAAGAAGCCACAACACCAAGGGTTGCACGACCTCGGCAATCTAGACCCTCGCGAACCCATATGCTCGGCAACCAAGACCCGTAATCGATGACCCAAACGCCCAAAGCCAGACCCCTTGGCGACCCTTGGCCACCCTCATCAAACGTTGGGAACCATTGGTGAGCCGAGCACAACCATTAAGTGAAACGTTAAAACAATGATCGAATCTGGAACTTAGATGGGAAGAAGATGAACAGCGAGGGAGAAGATGAACCCAAATCCCGCAAACTCGAATCTCGGCTATGGTCAACCATGTCCCGCTGACCATTGACTCTGGGCTCACGTCGACCGGAATCAGGAGTGACTGGTGCTGAGAGAGATGAAGAACATTAAGTATGAGGGAAAGACAGGAAATAGGAATCCGAAAATGCTATCTACTGACCCCAAGAAAAATTTTCGAGAACACTGCAAAGCCAAAACAACGAGGAACTGCCTTGGGCTCTAGGCTTAGCCAATGGTAGCTCTGAAGTGATCCACAAGAACTTTACCAAAACACTACAATTTTCACTCAAAAGACATTGAAGACCCAAAGTCCCTTCTGACCACGTACAGCCTAAGCTTGTTTTGAAAAAAAATATGGAAAAAATAAAATAAAATATGCATAGAACCGTTGAGACATCCATTATCAATACACGAATGTTGTAAACCAATTCAATACAACGAGCAATAACTTCCGATGTAAAGTGTGCAAAATTGATATATAATTTTTTACCATCACACGGCAAATAAAGCTAGGTACATTAAATTTTAAAACAATAGGACAGGTTTCTTTTATTTAAATGTCCACTTTTGTCTAGATTTGATCACATCAAAAAGATAAAATAAAATATGCGTGCAGCGGTTGAGGCATCCATCATCAATGCACAACTATTGTAAACTAACTAAATATGACAAGCAATAATTTTCAATGTTTGAGTGTGCAAGATTGATATATAAATTGTGTGCTAAAGTGATGTGATCAAATTAGGGCCATCAAATGAGTGGGTCAAGTTGGGTTTGAGTTGGGTCCAAAAATGTTCGACCCATATTGACTCATTTAATCTATTTTGACTCATTTTCATGCAATATAAATTTGATAATACAAACCCAACTCAAGTCATACCCGACCCAACTCATATTATTGAAACACATTAATATTTAACTCAATTTAGATTAATCCACTTCCACCCACTTAATTCACTTTAAGCACTTCATATATATGTTAGAAGAAAAACTTCACATCAAATTCAAAAAGTAAATTAAACAATAAAAAATTAGCAAATAAAATAAAAATGGAAAAAACCTTGAACTAAACCTAAGAAAACTTATTTCTTATGATATTTAGATAAACAAAATGATATAGCTAAAACATTTTCATGCAATACAAATTTAATGGACAATTTTTATAATTTTTTTAAAAATCGAAATTTTAATTATTTTAATTATTTTCTACTTTTTTAAAAATCGAATTTGTAATTATTTTTATTTAAAATATATATTTTTAGTTATTTCTTTATCTTTTATTTTTTCTTTTTCTTCTTTTTCGAGCGACTAGCGACTGGCCATAGGCGAGCTCGAGGCTCGCTAGATCAATGAGGCTCAAGCCTGACCCATCATCAACAAGATCGAGCTTGCTTGACGCTAGCAAGCTCGAGTCTCAATTCGAGCCTCACTAGTGATTGGCAAGCTCAGGCCTTAGCACACTATGACAACCGATGACTAAGGAAGGAGGAAGAAGTAAGGGAAAAAAAAAAGGAAAGAAAAAAGAAAAAGAAAATTGAAATATAAAAAATAATTCTAATTTCTATTTTTATTTTTATTTTTAAAAATCTATAAAGTTAAAGGGAGAAAGAGAGAGTGAGGCTTGGGTTGAAAATGAGTTCTAAGTCTAACTCATTTAAAATCAATTTCCAACCCATTTATCTTAAGCTTTCAATTTTTAAATCCATTTAATTAGTCTCTTCAAAATGTAAATGACTCATATATAATCCATTTATGATTTAATTGGTCATGTATAGGTTTAAGACCCATTTTGATATCTCTAGATCAATTGTAGACATAAATGGACATTCAAATAATAGAAAACAGTCCCATCATTTTGGAGTTAATATACCTAGATTTATTCGTCGTGTAATCGATTTTATTCTCTTCATTTCTCTTTTCAATTGCAGGGAGCTCGACATCGTGTGGATAGGTCCCAAGCTCGAGGAACATCCTACTAATCGTGTGGATAGGTCCCAAGCTCAAGGAACATCCTACTAATTTCAATGATCAAGTAAGACATAAGACGAAATTCGGATTGATGGCTTAAAATGGTTCTTCTTGTCCCGATAGAACATCATATACGTGGGATCAATTTTCTTTTTTTTTAATCCGTGTGTATAATCACACATGTATAAGAATAAGATACAGATTTCCCTTCCTAACATCACAGGAATGTTTATCTGTTTACTTCTTCGAGTTCAAGGTAGTAGAAGCTGCTGCTTTCATTTCGAGCAAAGCATCCTCAAAGCACTTGGCCAGAAAATCAGGGTCGGGGATGATGTCCTTAGCCACCAGAATCTGCATTTCCGCCCTCCCCGCATAGCTCACCATGTGCATCGTGAGCGCCTGCATACATCGCCTCTCAAACACCCCACATCAGTCCTGATAAAGATTCAATTCTAGACACTGCAGACAAGAAGGAGAAAGGAAGAACGATGAGGCGAGAGTAGCCTGGAGCCTTACGTGAGGTAAACTCGAGGAGTTTGCCCTTATGTACGTGATGGGGTTGCCCATGACTGCGATCTCCTCGTGTGGGCCGAGCACGTTCGAGATGGTGAACGTGGTGTTGCAGACAATCCTGTAGTTGAGTAGGCTTGCGATCTGCATCAGCCAAAAACCAGATAAATTGCGAGTTTGTTGGCTTATTCTCATTCTGTTTCCGAATTGCAGAAGCCTGAGCTGATCCTTAAACGTGCTCCTAGATAAGTCATGATGATATCCCCGATTTTGTAGGAGAGGTGAGCCTCCAGGGACTTGTTCTTCCGGTCGATCATGACTTGGCTTTTCTCAGGTATTTGAGAGGATCGCCGGAGCTTTTGTGGTAGTGAACGGGGAGAAGGAGAATCCCGAGCTTGTTGCCCCACTGCAGTCCCGGGTGGCCTTTCATCAAATTGGATAGTTCCTGATTAATATCAACACCATACTTCAATTCAATCCACTTCAGTTAGAAGGCCAGAAAAAAGAGACTTACCTGCAATCCCGGCTGTTCTCGCAGATTAACCATTGCCACCCCGGTTATTTGAGTCCCTTCCCGCACAGCTGACAAAGGCAAATGAGCATTTTATTCAGTCGAGATTCATCCTTTGAATCGACAAAAATAGAGTGAATTATCAGAAGTGCTATTCCTATTTTACCGTTGGGAGATCGGTGGTCCAAGTATCTGAACAAGCCTGCCGATATGATCCTGAAGAGAACATCGTTAATGGTCTGCATTTGCAGCAATGAATGAGATTCATAATCTGGAACTTGAGTAATATCAAAATGCATTGGTAGCCATGAAATACAAGAAATCTTGGCCGTGAGAGTCGTGCAAACCCGGGCGAGCACTCGCTGGCGTCAGTCGACCCCAGAGGTCATTCAAGTAATCCCGGCCGCCCGTGCAATCGGCAATCACTCTTGCTGGGAATTTGCGGTATATGTTTCTCTTTCCTTTTAAGTCTCAACTTTTTTCATTTACTGCATTTTTTAATATGATTGTTTTGTGTTACTAAACAAAATTAAAATTATAAAAAAAAAAAAAAAAAAAAAAAAAAAACACAGCACGTCTCCACCACATCATCAATTAACGGCGATTTAAGGGCCTGTCATACCATTTTTAATGGAAAAATTAATTTGAACAAAAATGCTGATAGAGATCACATTGAAAAAAAAATGTGGATAAAGTCAAGATTGAACAAATTAGAAAAATATTGAATCTGACGTGCTATTATTCTTTTTGGGCGATAAATATGTAATAGAACTTTAGAATTGACCGCATTAGCGACCGCTGACTTGACAACTTTCATGTCCTCCAGCCGAAACCTCGCCGTGGCTAGCTTCCTCGGCCAGAGTTCCACCCCTGCGCCGCCGTTGACCGGCGTCTTCCGATCGCTCACCCACATGCTCCGCAGAACGAACTCCACTACGAAGACCAACGTGAAGCACACCACCCCCAACACCCTCTCTACCGCCTTCCACCACTCAACGCTGCCGCCACCCCTCCTCCTCTTAGCCAACAGGGGAGGACCGATCGTCGGCAACGCCTCAGGGTCGTCCACCCACCGACACGATGCCAAGAACATCGACATTAGCAAGATCCCGTCACCGAGTGCGTGATGGATCCGGAACACCAGGCACCGATGGGCCATCAGGAGGTGGACGTCGCACAGGAGCTTATCGTTGCCTAGGAGCCTCAGCGAGTCGGTGGAAAGGTCGGGGAGGTACTCATTGACCGCTACCTCATCAGAGAGGTCGTCGACGACTGGGCCATGGACCACGACGACGTGGTGGTCCATGTCCACACGGGTCCTCCTTCAGTGCTCCCGGCCCATAGAGTCCCACGCCATGAGGCTGCAAAACCTAGGGTGCTTCACCATGAGGGAGCGTTGGATCGCCGACTTGAGGACGTCGACATCGAGGGGGTGCTTCATGCCGACGACACAGTAGATCAACTAGTTCATCACCTTCTGGAGGAACAGGTGCCCTGTCGGAGTCAGGGGCTCGTCGAGCCTAATCTCTAGCGACACATGCCCACGCGAAGATCAAGAAGGAGGGGATCTCCACAGCTGCTAAAATGTATAAATTCCCATGAAACCAATACCTCGAACATCAAATAATTCACACATAATAATACTGCTTAAAGGCGTCTCATTTTTTTTTTTTTTTGAAATATTTCTAGTTCTCTAACAGCGATCACATGAAGCTACGTAGGAGTATGCATCTTTAAAAAGTATGGATCAACAAAATCCAGATTATAAATTCTTAGCTGTAGTTTTGATGGCATCAAAATGGCCACCTACCTCTTCGTCATGACAATGATGTTAAATAATTGCCCTGTTTTCATCTGGAACACATCTCCTTATAACCCGGTCTACACATATTTTAAATAAGAAAGGTTCTTCCCAAAAATAATTTTTAATATGAGAAAAGAATTTTTTCTTTAGTTGATATGATAATTTAAAGAAGATGAACATTACTTACCAAATAATTCACAAAGTCAGCATACTAGGGAATTTTTGTGGATTTGACTGGAAAAATTTTCTCTTAGGGAACTCTTCCAATATTGGTCTTATCTTTTTCTTTGAATTCCAAATTCTTGACAAGTGATCCGCAATTAAAATTTAAGTCTGCTTCTTATCTTTGATTTCCAAATCAATCTTTGCAACAATAGAATCCACCTGATCAACCGGGGTTTTCATTCTTTCTTTTCAAGCAAATATTTAAGGGCAGAGTAGTCATAATAAACTATAACTTTTGAGCCAATTAAATAACAACAAAATTTATTAAAACCAAAAACTACCGCCAAAAGTTCATTTTTCATTGTTGAATAATTCAATTGTGCACCTGACAAGGTTCAACTGGTATAGTAAATGGTTTGAAAAATTAATTTTTCATTTGTCCCAGAATAACTCCCACTATAGAATCGCTAGTATCACACATCGGCTCAAAAGGTAAATCACAATATGATGCTACCATAATTGGTGCCAATAGTAACTTCTCCTTTAAAGTGTTAAAAGCATGTACGCATTTGTCAAAAAAAAATTAAATAGAACGTCTTTTACCAAAAAATTAGAAAGAGGTTTAACAAATTTTTGAAAAATCTTTTATAGACTGCCTGTAGAATCTTGCGTGCCCCAAAAATTCTCTAACAAGTTTCGTAGATGTTGGTGGAGGCAATATTGTAATGACTTCCACTTTGGCTCAATCGACTTCTTTTCCATTTCTAGAAATCTTATACTCACCACCTCCATCAGTTTGAAAGGCCTTGATCTTACAATTGAAATATTTTTCCATTTGGGATTTAAATTGCACAAAAGTAGACAGTGCATCAGATTTCACAGTAAGTGGGAAAAGCCATGTATATCCACTATAAGCATCTAAAAATGATCTGATAACGAAAACCATTAATTGAAATAACGAGAGATGGTCTCCATAGATCAGAATAAAGTATCTCCAAAGGAGTATTACAAATAGTTGATGATTTAGTAAAGGGAAGACGACGCGACTTGCCTAAGTGACATGATTCACAGAAACTAGATGAGAAAGACAGAGATATCGGCAAGTCATGCTTTGAAATAACTAAAAAAATAATGCGAGCAGTTGGATGACCCAAGCACTCATGCCAAATAAAAGCAGAAACTCGTTCACCAATAAAGCAAGTTGGAGTGGTGGTGATTTATTTGATTGCAGAAGGACCTTATTGGTGGTATGTGCATTATTAAGATAATAAAGTCCATTCTTATCCTGGCCTTTGAGTAGGAGGTTCCTCGAGGATCAATCCTTAACACAATAAAAAGCAGCATGAAATTCAAATACCACATCGTTGTTTTTGGTAAATTGAGAGAATGATAATATATTCTTCTTGATAGAGGAAACATGATAAATATTTCGTAGTTTAAAAGAACTAGTAGGAGAATGTAAGATGGAAGAACCAATATATGATATTTGTAAACCTAACCCATTTGTTGTACGGATTATTAAAAACGTCAATGCCCAAATATAATTCAAGTCTCAATTACTTAGACCCAGAGAAACATTAAGTGACACAAAGCCATCCATGCAGAAGCATTTAAGATATCGAGGGGAGGATGAAAAGAGAAGGGCTCACCAGGGAGGATATTGGCAATGATCTCCGCATCGGTGGGGGGTCTCTTGCCTCAACCTCACAAATTCAGGGGATACTCCATCTCTAGGTCCTGTGGAAGAACACCTCCTGAGTCAAGTACAAAGGAGCACCGACAGTAACCACGATGCAATCATCACAAAACACACAAAAATAATTCTCATCGTGTAACTCTCCTAAGAGTCATCATGCCAAAAACAAACACACCTCAATGACGACGACAAAGAGCCCCCATACTAACGATTGCATACTAATAGAATGGTGCTTGCATACAAAGCCCGGTTCACTTAATTGGTACAATGTGACGCGCCAAGCTTGTATTAAAACCCATTCGCAGTCTGCTGTGACTAGCATCACTTAACATACCTAATGTACCGATTTAGTAGACTCGTCTTAGCATACCTAGCATTGCTCTATGAAACCATCCAATGTCATAACTTTGTTGGCAAAATCAGTCGAAACATCTAATTGCATTTCGAATGCTAAAATGCCCAAGGCCTGGCACGCCGCCACACATTTTGCGCTACTGAACACCAACTAGGAACGGCCACTGCACAGGGCCAATTCATCCCAAAAGGTTTATAGTCGCAGTTCAATTACTTGGATAAGCAAAGCTTGAAAAGGGTGACAAATTCAGTTCAATAGGAGTTGAACGCGAAGTCACTGTAGAGAGAGAGAGAGAGAGAGTCACCCGCTGATCCTCGGGCACGCACCCATCTCTCACTTTGGTCGATTTAATAGCGACGTCCTAGGACGCATTACCGACCTTTTTTTAATTTAATACGCATGTTGAAGCATATAAATAATCCCCAGATAATAAAATAATGGGATAAGAAAGTAGAATTTCAAATTTAAACTTTGAAAACAACCACGCTTATATACATTGCCAATCATAGTGCAAATATATACAAGTCGAATGGTTAAGTCAAGTTTAAACCACAAGTTCCTAAAATAGAGTCTGCAAAATGGAATCGACTTCCATCAAAAGAGAATTGCCCTATGACTAACTAGTTCAATAGGATCGTCAATTGTTCAGGCTTCCCCTTCTACACTTCGGGCCTCCAATCCTCCACTAATGCCATCTAAGGACCTTAAATGGTTATTTAATAACCAATGAAACAACGTCTTAGCAAGTTCTATATCTTAAAACCCGATTAGGAAATTAATACACTCTAGAGGCTGCCTAAGCACAACACGAGTCAGAGGGCTTACCTTAGCCTCAGTTCCTTTTTGCAAGTCAGTTTAATTCATAATTACTAATAGACATAACACCTAATCAAATCAAATCGAATATTGATCAATCGACATAGTCGATTACATGTCAACAAGACCACTCTTAGGTCATTTCAATCATTCAGTCTCAATTCTTATTCACGGCTCAGCGAGCATAGCCTACCAAATAATTGGCTATAAATCCTAGTCCCAAGGACACGACTTATCTTTAGGGGGTAATCATGCCCAATGGCAACTTTTCTATATTTGGTGGTAATTACGGCCACATTTGACAACTTTTCTAGGTTTAGTGGCATCACGGCTCTACTCAAAAATTTTAGATTTAGTGGTATCACAGCCCCACTCGGCAATTTAAGACTTAGTGGAATCATGGCCCTATAGGCATAATTTATACTTAATGGAATCACGGCCCCACTCGGTAATTTTAAACTTAGTGGAATCATGACCCCATCTAGCAAATTTTCTAGGCTTGGTGGCATCATGGCCTCACCTGGCAAATTTTCTAGATTTGGTGGCATCACAACCCCACCTAGCAATTATCTAGACTTAATGGCATCACGGCCTCACCTGACAAATTTAAATCCAAATCACAACCTCATGTGGTTATTTTCCCTTCAAATACCGACATTTTCCAATTTTGGGATAAATTCCCATAATCACCAATTTTACTCAAATTTCATAATCCATGCTCAATTAAATAAATAGAGAACACCACTGCTATCAGCACGAGATTCCGATCGTCGACTATTCCAACCTAATTTCCGGAAAATAAATAAATAAATAAATATGGAAAAAATAAATAATTGCAATAAATCCAACTTAGGCCCGTTATAGCCTAATTGGAAGCCGAGACGGGCCCGAAAAATTACTAAGACTCATTTAATAAATACTATGACCTATTTCCTTGCTAACTACACTATCCATTTGGCTAACATGCATTAATAAGTTTCTAATTTAATTACTCTAATCTAATCTATCCACCTAATTGCACTTAATTAAATCTAATCAAACCCTAAACATCATTAACCAACTAATAAGGGATTAGTGAGAAAAACTTGATTAAAAGCGAAGACCGGTTCACTGCGACGGCGGCTGAACTTGAGCTCGCGATGACACCCACTGCTTGGACTAGGCCTAAAACTTGGCCTAACAAATCTCAACTCAAATTGAGATTTGTTACTCACTTGGACTGGGCTTGATCTGGGCTTGGGCCTGCTTTTTGGACCGATGGGCTGAATTGCCGGGCTTCAAGAAACAAGGCTGCTGCACTTGAAATTGAAGACGGGCTTGAAACTTGGGCTGAACAATTGCAAGCTGGGCCGAAATTGGGCTGACTTCACAGGCTGAAGAGCACACGGCTAGGCTCACTTGATGGGCTGAACAGCTCAAGCTGCTGGGCTAACTTTCATGGGCTTTTCTGGACTAAAGATGGGCTGAGCAATTAGTTGGCTTGGGCTGTTGTAGAAAAACGAGGCAGAGAGAGACGATCGTGGGCCTGCTGCTGTGGGCCAGAGGTGGACGAAGAGAGCTGCAGCGTGGCGTCACGGGCGTGGCAGAGTCGAAGCTGGAATTGCTTCGGTTGAGAGGAAACCGATGAAATTGGGGCAACTGGCGGGCGGAAGTGAAGCCGTGGACGCGTCGATGGGATGATGGAGTCGACAGCAGGGGTTTCCGTTGGGCTTGACTTGGTGGGAAAAGATGAGCCGACGCAAGCAGCTGAATTGGAGAATCGGTGGACTTGCTGGGTTGACTTTATGCGGCCAAGACGAAGACACGAAGGAAGGAACAGCAACGTTCGAGAGCTGGCTGGCGTCCACGCGGATGCTTGCTCGAGTCTTCGGTGTTGAGGAGTTTGACCGAGGGAGACAGAGATTGGTGGTGAAAGCGTGCTGCAGAGAAATCGGTGGGGGTGTGGGCGGTAAAATGAGAGATGGCACGCGGCAGAAACTGAAGAAGAACAGGCTGGCAAATCTTGGAAGGAAAGAAATTGAGAGAGCAGCAAAAACAACACCCGGCTGAGAGAGAAAGAGTTTGGCGTGAGAGAGAGAGAGAGACAGAGGCGGGGAAGTGGGGATGCAGCTAGCAAGCTTGCCAAAAAAGCCGTAGGTGGGGAAAAATTCCACAAACCTTACCCGCCCCATTAATTACTCTGTCTCCTGTTACTTTCCAACAAGAATATCCCATAAATTGTCCAAATTGAAGCCAAAATTCCAGCCCTCTTCCTAGGATCCGAATTTCACTCTCTTGGCCTCAATTTCTTCACAAATTCCCCAAATCAACGTCTATAGTGATTTTTCGTAAAAATCCCAAATTCGATGGAATTTCTCTGAAAGACAAGATGATTTCCTATAAATGAATTGTGACATACTCAAACATTCGATTTCGAAACCGAATTCAATTTCGTGGTTAAAATCGACCGAACACGATTTTAATCTGATCCAACCAATTAGGTAGCTTTTAGGGATTTTACAACGGTTATATTTCTTAACGGCTTCACCTAATAGATTGGTTAACTCGTGAGTGATTAGCTCAGAGAAAAAGGACCATAGGTATGTCGACGAAATGTCAATTTCATTTTATCAGGACGAGTCGAAAATTCAGGATGTCAGAGATAGAGACAGAGAGAGAGAGGACGACGTACTCAGGGGCTAAGGCGGTGGCTGCGAGCACTCAGCCGAAGCTGCGGTGGCTGGGGACGGTGGAGTGCGGCCGTGGCGACTGCTGCGGTCGCTGCTATGCGGTGCGAAGTGCGGCTGCAATCACCATGGAGCCGCCAGTCTACGGCAATGCCGATGAGGCTTCCGAGGCGACGGTCGATGGTCGGTGGCGGAGGAACGAAGGACTTTGGCAGGAGCGTTTGGCGATTGCAATTTCACTCTATGCTTTTTGGGGGGAAATGTGGATATTCAGAAAATGGAGGGGTGTAAATCGGAAATATAAATGGCGGTTAAATAAAATGCATGAAAATTTGAGGAATTTTAAATTTTTACAGTAGAGAAATTAAAAGATGCATTATCTGTGCAAAAAATAAAATACCAGTTAATTTTATAATGAAAAATTCACGAATGACGTACACAAAAATAATAATTACGAATAAGTAGTCATCCCTTTTTATAAGAATGGCAACTTTTAAGAGAAATTAACAAGTTTTGACACAATTATGTAGCAAAATTGAAAACGACACCGATTAGACATACATATATTTCATTATTTAATTTAATCAACATGTGACGTTTTTCAATGACACGACTTGATAGAGATACTAAAACCAAACTATGATATGTAAATATGAATTCTCAATCCTGTTTGTTTAATATGGAGATTTGTATACGTTATTTGGACCTTTTTAACATACGATAAACCTGATATCATAATATATTTTTATAGATGGAGTAATTTGTATGAAATAAATAAATAAAGATATATTTATATAATGTAATGTTTGTAGTATAACGTAATGTTTCCAGTAATCTTCTCCATCTTAACAGGGATTTAGTTGATGCAATAAAACCATAGGCGACTTTAGTCTATCGATTAGAATCCTCAAAGTTAGGGGGCTTGAAATGAAAATACTCTAAAGATAATGAATAGACAATAATTGAATTTTGCATGTATTTAAAAGCTCCAAATCGTGGATCCAATGATATAAATCAAAATGATGAATCGTATTTCTTATTTTTTCATGAAATTTTTAATTAATAGTTGAAATTATCCTTAAAAAATATAATAGTTGAGCTTAAAGAAATTATTATGGGATAGTTTTTACTATATTGTAAGAATAACAAAAAAATAAATAACAAGTAATTATAAATTATTATGAGGCCCCCACTCTTTCGAGAATTTGTTTCTCACACTATGTTGTTATTCTCACAGTAGTCCAAAAACAATTATGCTGGTAAAAACCTTCAACTCCAGAGTTCTATCATAAGAGACTATGCTGGTGGAAAAGGTACAAGTGACTCATTCGCGAGCAACCAGGACCACTTGTTTCCCAACATTGCGGCCAGAAAACAGCCCGACCAGAGCCGCCGGACCATTCTCGAGCCCTTCAATAGTGTCTTCGACATATACAATCCTTCCCTCTTTAGTGGGAGGCAAAACCATCTCCATGAACTTCGGGTAGAGATGATAATAATCAAGCACATTGAAACCTTCCATTCGAACTTGCTTTGCGATGAGTTGCATCAGGTTGTGCACGCCTTCGGGCTGCTCGAGGTTGTACTGCGAGATCATTCCACATACCACAATTCGACCATGAAGCTTCATGTTGAGTAGCACCGCATCCAACGTCTTTCCCCCGACATTTTCGAAGTAGATGTCGATCCCCTCAGGGAAGTACCTGAAAGATTTCGAGATGGAAAACCGTCAGCTGGAGTCGGCTTCGCGCTCGTGCGCATACATGTAAGGTGGTTGATTCGCTCAATCGTCATTAGTGTGTTCCCAACTAACCTTTTCAGTGCTGCATCCAGATTTGATTCTTCCTTGTAGTTGAAAGCTTCGTCGAATCCGAGCTTGTTCTTCAGCAAGTCGACCTATTTTGCGGAAATGAAAGAGGAAATGAAGAGATTAGTTAACAAAGGGAGTACTTCTGCATTTATTTTAGCGGATTGATGAGGATATACATCCGACACGGCGATCCTTGCAGATGCTAAATGTAATCGGAAAACCTAATTAGCGCCATGTCGGAGGGGGGATGTTCCCAAAACAACTGTCATTCGAGGAAATTCAATATATGTCGGACAAATGTGAGAAGATTACCTTTTCTTTGCTGCCGGCACTGCCAACAACATAGCAACCGAACAACTTCGCAAGCTGGCCAACAAGCTGACCAACCGCCCCTGATGCGGCCGATATAAAAACAGTTTCTCCTTTCTTAGGAGAGCATAACTCAATAAACCCGGCATAAGCAGTCAGGCCTGGCATGCCTGCAGAGTTCAGGTTTGTAGAAACTAGACTGAGCGTCAAAATTTTGCCAAAGCTAAAAGGCAGGAGCGCTACGGCTACGGCTAACTATCAGGAGACAACGTTACTTATCCAGAAGAGAAGCTATCAAGAAGTTCCTGAATTACACACTCGTTGCATAATTCAATCAACTAACAGTGCTGCAGAACTTGCGATAGAACTGTTGAAAGTGTGCATCAACAGGAAGACTTGGAGCGAAAAATATAGTTCATTAACGTTGAAGGAGCAGATACGTTAGATGATTGAAGAGTGTACCCAAAAGACCGGTGTAGTAAGAGAGAGGAACATCGGTGTGTTCGATCTTAAAGCAAGTCTCTGGCGAGGGAAGTAGACTGTACTCCTCCCATCCTGTGAGGCCCCAAACCAAGTCGCCTTTCTTCAAATTCGGATGCCCAGATTCCAGGACTCTTGCCACTCCAAGTCCAGTAACAGGCTGCACAGATGTGTTGACACATGGTAACACATTTGGCGAACATGAACTTCGAATCAATTCATCAGAATCACAAGCACAATGCTTACAGAGCCCTGTTCAATGTTGTTTTTGAAGGCTTTATTTAATTTGGCCTTAAGGCCCGTCCGCCCAAGTTGGGCCAAGAGAGAGCCCGGCCCACGGGAATAGGGCCCGTGGATGGGGGAAGGTATAAAGGGAGGGAGAGAGAGAGATGGCACCTTTTGGCGCATAACGTACGTACGTTCTCTCCAACTCTCTCTCTCCTCCAAAAGAACAGATAAGCACAAGGCCCCTTTGTTTTCTCCCCTTCAAGGTGTCGTCGATCGAACGGAATCGAACCGGGCCAAATTCTTTCCTCTTCTTCAGCGTTGGTGTTTTTAATGCTAACAAGGTACGCTCGAATCCGTGGTGTGCTTTACGATCGGTGATACGTGTCGTTTCTGGGCTTCGTCTTCCGCATTCGATTTAGGGGTTCGATTCAGTGTCGAATCCGGTTTTCGGGGATCCGTTATTCCCTACATTGGTATCAGAGCCCTAGTTCACGTTTTCCCGATCTGGTTTTGATGTTTTTTGATTGAATTTTCGCAAAAAACGTTAGGCCGTACGGATCGGGCGTGAAATCCCGACACCCGAGCACTGTATGTCGTTTTTTCTGTGTTTGCGTATGTCGAAATCGAAATCTGAAAGCACTGGGTGAAAGGCGACGTCGAGACGAGTCCGGGGAGTGGTCGACCGCCGCCGGACGACGCCGCATGCGCCCACACGCGCAGCCGGGAGGCGCTGCGCGTGGGCGCGACGCGCCCGAAGCGCTGGCTATGGCCAGCGTGTGCGCCACACGCGCCGGCGACGAACCGGCACGTGCGCGCCGGCGACCGGCAACGGCACGCGCGGTCCGCGGACCGACGCGTGTTGACGTCATTTGATGACGTCATCGTGACGTCATCCAACGGTCGGTAACCGCTCGAATGACGTCACCTATGACGTCATCGCCGACGCCGGTTGGCCGGGCGGTAACCGCCGGCGACCCGACCGGAAACCCGACCCGACCCGAACCGAGGACGCCCGGCACGCGCGGCACGTGCCGGCCGACGTCTGCGTGGCGTCGGCCGCGCAAGACGTGCTCGGCACGTGCCGACGGTTCGCCCGAACCGGCCAGCCGGCAAGAACCGGTCCGCCGGTCCGCCCGGTCCGACGACCCGCCCGCCCGTTGACCCAACCCGTTGACCGCTGACCGTTGACCGACGACCGTTGACCGTTGACTTTGACCGTTGACCGTTGACCCGGAAAAAAAAAAAAAAAAAAAAAAAAAAAAAAAAAAAAAAAAAAAAAAAAAGGCATTTGGTCATTTTTCATGTATGCCTATGTGGCTTATATCTAATCCATTTTTTTTTTATTCTGCATTTGTTGCATGAATTTTTTTTGAAAATTATGTATTTTCCCGTATGTGCATTATGGATTATAAGTGATCCATTTTTAGTTCTGCATTTGTTGTAGGAACTATGATGCGTCATGCACGGATACACCTGCAATCCCGAGAACGGACGAGGGAAATGCAAGACTTAAAAAGCTGATGAAAGAGTTAGCGATTATCGGGGCATGACGGTGATTTAGTTTCACATGTGGTCAAGGTCAATAAGATGATACAGGAAATCATCTGGAATGGTTATCTAATGCCGGATTTTGAGAAGGTGCCGGCTATAATGAACACTCTTCCACCTGAATGGCAAGCAGTGTTAGATCGGTTATGGGAGGTCAACGTGGTCCCGAGCTATAGGGAGCTAATGGAAGCTTTTGTAAGAGAGTACTATAGGATTGAGTTGGCCGAAACTTCAACCCTTAGAATGAGTGCCACATGGCGTAGGATGAATGCGCCTTGGTGGCGACATGAAAGCTCTCCAAAAGTTTTTCCATGGTTGGCAAATGTGCCTTCAGTTTTCTCAGATGTTTTGTGATAGATTAGAAGGACATTCCCGATTATTTCTTAGATTAATTATGAGATTTTTTATGGATGTAAATATCTCTGTATATATTGCTTAGTGTGATATATTAGTTGTATTATGTTGCAAGTATGATTATTCTGTTGAATATAAATTATTATTTGCTTTCTATTACTGCTGATTGCTGTGGGTAATTAGCTGTTGGTAGTAATAGAAGTTTTTGTAACTTCATAGAATTGATTTTGCATATGACAATCATATTAATGATAGTTTTAAGTTAGGATTTTTGGAGGATGATTGGAAACGTAGTGACCTTTTGATTCGAAACCTCACTTGAAATTATTTATTAATATGATGGGTCTATGCAAATAGGGATGCATAAATGATAGGCATTAATTATTCGTGCATGTATGTCCGATGTGTTCGGGGTGATGGTTTCAAAGCAACTAAGAACGTGATTGCGATATGAACGGCAACAATTGTAAAATATTGAATATGAAGATTCAATATGTGCTGGAATAGCTAGAAGCACTAGAAGCTCTTGACCATATTATGGAAGATCTTAAGGATGCCGTGCGCCACCTTGAGCTAGTAGAAGACGCCTATCGGCATTTGAGTCGATAAAAGATATTAGCAATGCTGGTTCTAGCTCAAAAAGGGCTTTGTGCTCTAAGCGCAAGCGTATTGATTCGTTCAATATGTGGACATGCAAAGGATCAAGTCCTTATTGCAAGAAATCAAGAGTTAACCAACACAAGAGAGGAAAACGTCCTCAAGTGAAGAAAATGTCAAGAGTGAGGTATTACAATTGTGACAAGAGAGGTCACTATGCTCGCGACTGTCGTGAGCCAAAGAAAGTAATACACCTCTTGTACATTTGAGAACTTTGCTTATATGTCAAGTTCTGTATGATTGGTTGAATCTAATCCTTTGTGGACTGTAGATTCAAGGGCGACAGACTATGTAAGGAAGGATAGAGGATCCTTCGTGGAATTTTGACGAGTATCAACTGGAACTAAGTGGACCTATGTGGGAAATATCTCTAGAGCTGAAGTTAAAGAGATTGGCACCTGCCAACTGAATATGCGTGGTGGACGCACCTTGTTTCTACAAGATGTTCTAAAAGCTCTGGAGATTCGTCAAAATTTAAGTGTCTGTTTTGATGTTGGTTAAGCTTGGTCTTAGTGTGAACTTCCATAATAGAGGTGTAGATTTATAGTTGGATACAAACTACTATGGTTGTGGTCACTTTCAGGATGGTTTTATTGTACTAAATGTTGACTGTGGTGATGTCAATATTTGTTATTCCCTTATTTCACGTCTTCTATTTCATATGATAATGATGTGATTATGTGGCATGCTAGACTTGGTCATATTGGCCAACGACATATGAATAGACTAGCCAAAGAGGGCTTGTTGGGCAACATTGAAAAAGTCGATTTGCCCATATGTGAGCATTGCCTAGTAGGGAAAATGACAAGGAAACCATTTGGAAAAGGTAAAAGAGCTGAATTTCCTCTGCATTTAATCTATTATGACGTCTGTGATTCAATGAATGTGAGAGGAAGGCATGGGACTGTTTATTTCATCACTTTTTATAGATAATCATACTCGATTCGGATATGTCTATTTGATTTCTCATAAATCTGAAGCATAAGTTGTTTCAAAAGGTTTATGAACCTGGTAGAGAATCAATTAGATAAGAAAATAAAAGTATTAAAATCCGATCGAGAACGAGAATATTTGTCCGATAAGTTCAGAAAATTATGTGATGAAAAAGGAATAGAAAGAAAGACAGTTGTCTATTCCGTATACTCCTCAACAAAATGGTGTTGCGGAGAGAAGAAACAGAACCCTACTGGAAATGGTTAGGTCCATGATGGCGCAGGCTAACTTACCTATCACTTTTTGAAGTGATGCGTTGTTAACTGCTACCTATATACTTAACCGGGTGCCTTCCAAATCAATTGCTTCCACTCCATATAAGTTATGGACAGGTAGAAAACCGGACTTAAGTTTTCTTAATCATGAGGTTGTGCTGCCTATACTCATGAGTCCTCTCACAAGTTTGGGAAATTAGGTCCCAAAGGAAATAAGAGTATTTTAATGAGATACTCCGAACACTCGAAAGGGTATGTGTTCATAGGTGAGCAGGAAAGTGGGAGTATAACTGAATTTGAATCACGAGATGTCACATTCTTAGTGGATGAATTTCCTAAGAAGGGCGAAATAGGTGAAGATTAGTCCCTATTTGAATCCTTGGATCAAGATAATGATGTCAGTGGAGTTCATCCAAGTGGGAGTAATATGAGAAGTGATGAATTGAATTCAACTCATTCTCAATTGCAATCACATGATGAGACGACATCATCATTATCTAATCCAAGTGGGAGCATTATGGGGAATAGTGTGCTAAGTGTACAATTTCCCATACGGCGAACAAGTTGCCAAAGTATTCCCCGTCGACATTTTGACATTGAAGGGGAAACTTTTATGATTGCTCCACAAGATGAGGATGAGCCAAGAAATATTAATGAGGCTCTGAGTTGCCCTAATAAGGAAAAATGGATTTATGCAATAGAAGAGGAAATGGAGTCAATGAAATCAAACCAAGTTTAGGAACTGGTTGATCTTCCAAAAGGACGCAGAGCTATTGGGAACAAATGGTTCTCAAAATAAAGCAAAAGGCTGATGGCTCGATAGAAAGGCATAAGGCTCGCCTTGTTGCGAAGAGGTATAATCAACAGAAAGGAATTGATTATGAAAGTACATTTTCTCCTGTGGTGTGATTTATCTCGATTCGCATTATTCTGGCAATAATGGTTAGTATGGATCTTAAGTTACATCAAATGGATGTAAAGACTGCTTTCCTCAATGGAGAGTTAGAGGAATAAATATATATGGAACAACCTTTGGTTTCATAGTGAAAGGCCAAGGAGAAAAGGTATGTCGACTTTGGGGGTCGATATATGGCCTTAAGCAGTCGTCAAGATAATGGTATATACATTTTCATAATGCCATAATGGCATATGATTTTACAATAATTGACGAGGATCATTGTGTATATATCAAAAGATCCAAGGATCAATTTGTAATCATATCATTATATGTTGATGATATACTAATTGTCGAAGTAATATGGAGTTATGTTAATTTGTGAAGAATTGGTTATCTTCCAACTTTGATATAATTGACATGGGTGATGTTGCATACATTCTTGGAGTTAAGATTTCAAGATTGCAAACCCAAAGACACTCCTATTGCAAAAGGTGAAGGATTGAGCCATAGGCGTGTCCAAGGACTCTATAAGAGAATGAACAAATGAAATATGTTCCTTATGCTAGTGCTGTTGAAAGCTTGATGTACGCTATGATGTGTACAAGACTTGACATATGTTTTGTAGTTGGAATGGTGAGTAGATACTAATCCAATCCAGGTCAAGCACATTGGAAAGCCGTTAAGAGAATACTGAGGTATCTAAAGGGAACTGCTGATTATACGATGAGTCATTAAAGAAATGATCTGCAACTCAAAGGCTATTTTGATACTGATTGAGAATAAGATTTAGATGAATGAAAATCTATCTCTGGATTTGTTTTCTTACCGAATAATTGCACCATATGTTGGAGCAGTAAGAAACAAAAGTGTATAGCCTTGTCCACGATGGAAACTGAGTCCGTGGCATTATCAGCAGCAGTATATGAGAAGATGTTTGACTTAAGAGATTATTGGATCATTTAGGTGTTATTGGAAGTGCTGCAGATTCGTTATTGGTTAACGATGATAGCCAAGCAGCAAAAGTGTACACCAAAGATCCAAAATATCATGGCAAGACCAAACATATAGATACCAAGTATAACTTTGTCAAGTATATGGTTGCATGAAAAGATGTGAACTTAGAGTACATACTACGCATAGAATGGTAGCAGATCCTATGACAAAGCCAATACCTAGAGATGTGTTTTGTGGCCATATGAAATCTCTAGGATTGCGTAGAGGGTGATGTACTGAATATTGTAATTTCCCTAAATGTTCACAATTTGATGAATTTGTGTTTTCATCATTAATGCCTATGAATCTTTGTTTGATCTTTATGCATCTTAATGCTCAGTGCATTATTTTAAGTTAAGAGGAGTATGTCGGACAGATATAAGATTAGCCCACTCACACGGGTAATCGCCCGTTTCTTGTGTGATAAATAGAGATGAGACTGTTTTTAAGCTTATTATCTAGGTGATAATCGAGAGCTCAAGCTTAAAACACATATGTCGCATTAACTGAGTGTTAAGATGAGGACATAATGCTTGTGAAGTCCGAAAGTAAAATACCCCACATATTTTACTTTATCTGTCTAAGATGCCAGATGTGAGTTCTGATGAATTTTGTGAAAGAGTAGATATGTGAACTCAAGTTAGACATTGGGTATGTCTGAACTATCATCTGTACGGTATTGAAAGGTGTAGACATACGCTCCATGGGAAAGGAGTTAATACCGTAATACGTATTTCATACTACGTATGCATGAGACGACCAATAAGAGTGGCAAAAAGTTTGATCTCAACTTTTATGCGTGTGAGGCTCTTGAGGAAAAGAGTTCCTCAATTTTTTAGTCCCCTCATGACTCTTACTTATTCTCAAGATTTCTATTTAGTGTTTGCTATCTTAGGATGTTGTCAATGGTCATGAGTTTGATTCGATCTAATGGGGCATTTCTAGAAAAGCAAGCTGAACTGGAATTGAGAGTTTGAAGGAAGAGGAAGATCGATATTGGAGAATCACATTGTAGTTTTGTATTCACCGGTTAACCAATTCTTTGTGATAATCATAATTGTGAATCTTTGTGATAATCATAATTGTGAATACAATATATATATATCATTGTTTAAAAGAGATCAAGAGAGATATAAATGTGATCGATCGATCTAAGGTGTGATGCCCATTATGAGCTGCTATATATTCCTAACAGATGTATAGCAATGAGCTCTCAAAGTATGCTGGTCGCACGGATTATTCACCAGTATGAATGTTGAAGAGAGGAAAAGAGGATTCTGTTCGGCCCACCATGTTAAGAGAAAGTCTATGATGGATTATTCTCTGATGGGGATGAGTAGGGCCTGTCCGCCCATGTTGTTTTTGTACCACCATGTGCGAGTGGGAGATGAAGGCTTTATTTAATTTGGCCTTAAGGCCCGTCCGCCCAAGTTGGGCCAAGAGAGAGCCCGGCCCACGGGAATAGGGCCCGTGGATGGGGGAAGGTATAAAAGGGAGGAGAGAGAGAGAGATGGCACCTTTTGGCGCATAACGTACGTACGTTCTCTCCAACTCTCTCTCTCCCTCCAAAAAGAACAGTAAGCACAAGGCCACTGTTTTCTCCCCTTCAAGGTGTCGTCTGATCGAACGGAATCGAACCGGGCCAAATTCTTTCCTCTTCTTCAGCGTTGGTGTTTAATCTGTGGCTAACAAGGTACGCTCGAATCCGTGGTGTGCTTTACGATCGGTGATACGTGTCGTTTCTGGGCTTCGTCTTCCGCATTCGATTTAGGGGTTCGATTCAGTGTCGAATCCGGTTTTCGGGGATCCGTTATTCCCTACAGTTTTGTTTCAAACAATTATGTACTTCTTTGTTCTATACCCTGTGCAAGCTAATTTCATCAGTCATCATCCTAACACAGTGAATGGAAGCGATGAAAGCAAGCTGTGTTGGCTTGTTAAATGTGATTTTATCGGACAGCCCAATTGCAAAACGTGAAAGCTTCTCTACCTACGAGCAGAAACTCGGTTCTTTCAATTCACCAAATCCTCCAACACATTTTTCAGGAACTACTGGGACACAATTAGAGCAATGGGTATGCTTTTAAAGATGCCTCGAATCGGGTCATACCTCAGATATTACAAGAACTCAACCCATAAACAAGAATAAGATAAAAAGAAAGAAACAATCCTTTGATATAATCACAGTTGTGACAAAAATGCAACGTATAAGCAGTCCTGAAATACTATTTAGCCAGCCTGAGAATCAACAATCCAAGAACAGTAGCAAGCAAAAGCATGCAAAGTCAAATTCTCAGAAACCAATGTAAAACGACACAAATTTTCACAAGGAACAAAACAAAAAGAAGAGTTGAGCCGGGCTCACCGAACCAGGTTGGAAGGAGGGGATATAGCTCTCACCGGGTCGGTGAGCTTCCGCATACGGCCCCTCATGTAAGGATCACGGGAGAGGTAGAGATTCTTCACTAGCACTCCCTTGGAGCCTTCGGCGACAGCACTCGTCGTTCAATGGTCGACTCCCTCACCTCCATGTCTGACTCTTTGGGGAAGGCTCCCTTCGCAAGAAAGTCCCTGAATATCACCTGCTTGTTCCTCATCCTTTCTTCTCTTTGCTTCTCTCTCCTCTCGACGGAATGCGCGAAAGATCCAAGAAAGCTAAAAACTCAGGAGAGGTGCGGGGTTTTGGAGCGTCTCTATATGCAGAGATGGAGTGATGTTTCTCAGCTGTGATGGGTGGAAATACCAAGACCCACTAGATCAGATATTGGCGAGATTTGCTCTCCTATTCAAGGAAATGATAGATTATGCGCAAATCTCTGTATTAATAGTTTTCCTATTTTTGAAATTTCCCTTTTTTGTTGCGATGAACCTTGTGTACAAATTGTAGAAGAATGTTATGACAAAAATAAAAAGTTGAGAGTTTTGTCCGAGGACATAGACACGTTATTGAACCTCGTAATCTTTATATTCTTTTATGATTGTCTTGTTATTTATTTTGTGATCCCACATTTATTAGACCCACATTTTTCTCCTAAAAGTTGCGACTATTCGACATGGAGTTTTCCACGCTTCATACCCTTTCGTGACAACCGCTCGTCTTGATGGGAGACATATAAAAGGAACGTACATTCATTTCTGACGGGTGATGACAAGGTCTAACTCAAACTCTCTCATTCAGAATACACCATCAGTACGAGAGTGAATTGGGTAGTAGAGTGTCCCCAATTTTCTTTGATTTCAGGTTTTTGTGACAACGCGAATAAGAACAATGGCTGGAGGTTTGTCTTTTATCGATCCTGGCTTCCGCATCATGAATTATTTATGTCTAACATTTGGTATCAGAGCGTGTTAAGAGCCTCTGCCTTGTTTTGTTATATTTTCGTGTGTTTTCGGTGTATTTTCGGCCATTTTATAAGGATGAACAGTAACTTGAAGTTTTGAGGCCAAGAGAGTTTCGTCGGTTCCGGGAAAAATCCGGCGACCCACCCTTCGAATTCGGACCCATACGGTCGCACCGCCATGAGGAATATTAGCCATGAGTTATTTCGGCATATCTGTGTTCGCCGGAGGCTAATCGGGCGGCGGAAGGCGCGGTGGTTGAAGGAATCATGTTTTTGGGAAATTTTCGTCTGATTTTGGGGCTTATTTCTTCGTCATTTTCGCTGAAACTTGTACCCATGTGGTCGTGCCGACGTTCTCTTCAAAACCCACTATTAATTTGCGTCTGAAATGGGCTGCCGGAGAAGAAACGGCCGGCGAAACCGCGGCGGAACGGCGAAAAACGGCGAAGAAAACGCTTCTGTTCGCGAGGAAGAAGGCGCGTGGAGCCCACGCGCGCTGCGCTGGTTTGCGGGCGCGTGGATTCCACGCGCCACGCTCTCTCACGCGCGCGGCAACCGTTGCGCGCGTGGGATCCACGCGCGGGTTGCCGGCGCGCGTGCGTTGCACGCGCCCGCGGATTCTGGCGCGTGCCGAGCACGCGCCTGTGCGCTGGACGCGCACGTGCTCGGCACGCGCCCGTCGTCTCCCACCCGCGGCTCCTTTTTACAATTTTGCCCCAAATTTTTTATGTTTTTGCAATATTGCCCTTGGCCAATTTATTTATTTACTGTTCTGCCCTTGATGTATTTATTTATTATGTCATTTTATACATGAAATTAAATGTCCAATGGTCCATATATTTAATTAATTAGGGAGTGGCCACAGCATCTTTAATTAATTAAATTATATAATAAAAGCCTCCGGATCATATTTAGAAATGGACATTAATTGTAATTAATTATATTAATATGATGAATTTTATCCCACAGGAATTTTCATTATATTAATATGATTAATTAGGATGAAATATCATATTATTTTTCTTAATTTACCCACAGGGATTAAGAAAATGCATATAATATGGTAGTTTCTTCATGAAGTGATTATGAATCTATTTAAATTAAAAACTTAGCCCACAGGTAGTTTTTATGTTATGTGATTCATATTGTGACATGTTTACATTGGTAAAACATGATTTATTTGTATTTGCCTCAAATTTTGTGACATAAGCATGATTATTTGATATGCAGTTTCGCAACCTGTGAATTTCTCTGAATTTAAGTTTGATGTTCCTATACTGAATGGTGAGAACTATAAAGTTTGGAAGGAGTCAGTTCTTCTTCAATTAGGGTGGATGGACATTGACTATGCTATAAGGAAAGACGAACCACCTGCTCCCTACCGATACGAGCACTCCAGTGAGATAACTCTTTATAACCAATGGGAGCAGTCCAACCGCGTTTGTGCCATGTTTATAAGAGCTAAGATATCTCCTAGTATTCGTGGTTCAGTTGCTCAGCATAGCAATGATAAGGCCTTATTGGAGGCCATTGATGCGCAGTTTGAAAGTTCTGAGAAGGCGCATGCCATGACCCTGATTATGAAGTTTTCATCATTGAAGCTCACTAGTGTTAGAGGTGTGCGTGAGCACATCATGCAAATGAGGAACATTGCAGCTCAGCTTAAGAACCTTGAGGTTGAGATATCTGAATCATTCCTTGTGTATTATATTCTGAACACTCTCCCACAACAGTATGCGCCATTCAAGATCTCTTATAACACACATAAGAATAAATGGTCAATTAATGAACTCATGACCATGTGTGTTCAAGAGGAGGAAAGACTGATTATGGAATTGGGAGAAAGTGCTCATTTGGCAACACAAGGAAAGAATAAGGGCTATGGCAAGCATAAGGGAAAAGGTAAAATACCTCCCCAAGCTGACATTAAGAAAGAATCTAAATGCTTCTTTTGTAAACAGAAGGGGCATGTGAGGAAGGATTGTGTCAAATTTAAGGCCTGGCTCGAGAAAAAAGGTAATCTAATCTCTTGTGTTTGTTATGAATCTAATATGACTGATGTAAGTCACAACACTTGGTGGATTGATTCTGGATCTACAATCCATATTTCGAATTCCTTGCAGGGTTTTCAAAACCACCGGAAGCCAGTGGGAAGTGAACAAAGCATCTATTCAGGAAACAAGATGCGTTCGCATGTGGAAGCTATTGGGACATATAGACTAGTTCTCAATAGTGGTTTTGTTTTAGATTTGGAAAAGACCTTTTATGTTCTTAGTTTTTCTAGAAACTTAATTTCAGTTTCAAGACTTGTACCTTTGGGATACTCTTTTAACTTTTCAGATTCAAACTTTTGTTTATCATTTAAATCTGAAATTGTTGGGAGTGGTATTTTGTCTGATGGTCTTTTTCAAATTAATTTACAAGACAATGCCTATTATGATGCGATGCATGTTCATGATAAAGCTGGTATGAAACGATGTGTTGTGAAAGAACATTCCTCTATGTTGTGGCACCGGAGATTGGGACATATCTCCATAGAAAGAATTAAGCGATTAGTAAATGATGGAGTACTTGGTACTTTAGATTTTACTGATTGTGATACTTGTGTGGACTGCATAAAGGGAAAGCAGACTAACAAGTCAAAGAAAGGTGCCAAGAGGAGTACAGAAATATTAGAAATCATACATACGGATATTTGTAGTCCAGATATGGACTCATGTGGTCAGAAATACTTTATCTCTTTCATAGATAATTACTCACGTTACATGTATCTCTATTTGATTCATAATAAGTATGAAGCATTAGATGCCTTTAAGGTATTTAAGGCGGAAGTAGAGAAACAATGCGATAAGCAAATTAAGATCGTGAGATCAGATAGAGGTGGGGAATTTTATGGTAGATACATCGAAGATGGACAAGCACCTGGTCCATTTGCAAAGTTTCTTCAAGAGCATGGGATAGTTGCCCAATATACTATGCCTGGTTCTCTGGACCAAAATGGCGTAGCGGAAAGAAGAAACCGGACCTTATTGGACATGGTGCGTAGTATGCTTAGCAGCTCCAAACTTCCTAAGTCCTTGTGGACTGAAACACTTAAGACGGCAGTGTACATATTAAACCGAGTTCCGACCAAAGCTGTCCCAAAGACACCTTTTGAGTTATTTAAGGGTTGGAAACCGAGTTTACATCATGTGCGCGTTTGGGGATGCCCGTCTGAAGTGAGAATTTATAATCCACAAGAAAAGAAGTTGGACCCAAGGACCATAAGTGGGTATTTCATTGGATATGCCGAAAGGTCTAAGGGATACAGGTTTTTTTGTCCATCTCACACCACTAGGATTGTGGAATCAAGAAACGCTAAATTTCTTGAAAATGACTTGATCAGTGGGAGCGATCGATCGAAGGACCTTGATCCTAAGAAAGATCATACAGATACCCAACCTTCCACCTCAAGTTTAAGATTTGTTGTTGCTCATAATGCCCTTTCGGTTCAGCCGGCTATTGAACAACCAATCGTTGAAGTTCCACAACCGCCGATATTGATCTAGTAGATCCGGTTGTTCAACAATTACCGAAACTGTTGAACAACCGGTTGAACAACATGCTCCTCAAGAGAATGTTGATGCAACATTGAGAAGATCTTCTAGAATAAAGAAATCGGCTATTCCTAGTGATTATATTGTGTATTTACAAGAGTCTGACTACAATATTGGAGCTGAGAATGATCCTGAAACGTTTTCACAAGCCATGGATAATGATAAATCCAATTTGTGGTACAATGCCATGAAGGAAGAGATGAGTTCAATGGCATCTAACAAAGTCTGGGATTTGGTTGAGTTACCTAATAGTTTGAAGGCCATTGGTTGTAAATGGGTCTTCAAAACTAAGAAGGATTCATTGGGTAACATTGAAAGATATAAAGCCAGACTTGTTGCCAAAGGATTCACTCAAAAGGAAGGAATCGATTACACGGAGACTTTTTCTCATGTATCTAAGAAAGATTCTCTTCGTATTGTTTTGGCTTTGGTTGCCCATTTTGATATGGAATTACATCAGATGGATGTGAAAACGGCGTTCCTCAATGGAGAACTAGAGGAGGAGGTTTACATGAAACAACCTGAAGGATTCCCCTCTAGTAAAGGTGAGCATTTGGTGTGCAAGCTTAAGAAATCTATATATGGTTTGAAACAAGCATCCCGCCAATGGTACTTAAGGTTCCATGAAGTCATCTCTTCATTCAGTTTTGTAGAGAATGTCATGGATCAATGTATATACCAAAATGTCAGTGGGAGCAAAATTTGTTTCCTTGTGCTGTATGTGGATGATATACTACTTGCAACCAATGATAAAGGGTTGCTACATGAGGTGAAACAATTTCTCTCTAAGAGTTTTGACATGAAAGATATGGGTGAGGCATCTTATGTCATTGGCATTAAGATCCATAGAGATAGACCTCGAGGCATTTTAGGACTATCTCAAGAAACCTATATCAATAAGGTCTTAGAGAGATTTCGGATGAAAGATTGTTCACCAAGTATAGCACCCATTGTGAAGGGTGACAGGTTCAATTTAAACCAATGCCCGAAGAACGATCTAGAAAGGGAACAAATGCACAACATTCCATATGCTTCTGCTATTGGAAGCTTAATGTATGCTCAGGTTTGCACTCGACCCGACATCGCTTTTTTGTGGGAATGTTGGGAAGATATCGAGTAATCCAGGTTTAGACCCTTTGGAGAGCTGCAAAGAAAGTGATGAGATACCTTCAAGGTACCAAAGACTATATGCTTATGTATAGACGGACTGACAACCTGGAAGTGGTCGGTTATTCGGATGCGGACTTCGCGGGCTGTGTTGATTCACGAAAATCAACATCTGGATACATTTTTATGTTAGCTGGTGGAGCCGTGTCATGGAGAAGTGCCAAGCAGACTTTGACTGCTACTTCCACTATGGAGGCTGAGTTCGTTTCTTGTTTTGAGGCTACCTCGCATGGTGTATGGTTGAAGAGTTTCATTGCTGGGCTTAGAATTATTGATTCTATTTCTAGGCCATTAAGAATATATTGTGACAATTCAGCTGCGGTTTTTATGGCTAAAAATGCCAAAAGTGGCAGTCGAAGTAAGCATATCGACATTAAGTATTTAGTCATAAGGGAACGTGTTAAGGAGAATAAAGTGGTCATTGAACACGTTAGCATTGAATTGATGATAGCTGATCCTTTAACTAAAGGCATGCCACCAATGAAGTATAAGGATCATGTAACTAGTATGGGAATAGGTCCCATTATGTAATTTGTCGTCATATGAACGATTTTTGTTGTATGAAACTCTTATTCAGTTGTAATGTTGATTCTCAATTTTTTGTGTACACATTTTGTTGTTTATGAGAATAACATTTATCCTTGGTTTTGGAATAAACATGAGGTTTATTCATTAAGATATGTTGTCACATATTGGCTGACATTAAAGAAATAAGATGCATTGTGATACATGGAAGGTATTACTCACTCTTAGAGGACATGTCGCCATGATCCATGTGTTTTATTTCTTTTCTTTAAGCATAAAGTTTTTGTGGAATTAGTTGGATAATTCGTATGATGAAAATGATGGGATCAAGTGGGAGAATGTTATTTATTTTGTGATCCCACATTTATTAGACCCACATTTTTCTCCTAAAAGTTGCAACTATTCGACATGGAGTTTTCCACGCTTCGTACCCTTTCGTGACAACCGCTCGTCTTGATGGGAGACATATAAAAGGAACGTACATTCATTTCTGACGGGTGATGACAAGGTCTAACTCAAACTCTCTCATTCAGAATACACCATCAGTACGAGAGTGAATTGGGTAGTAAAGTGTCCCCAATTTTCTTTGATTTCAGGTTTTTCTGACAACGCGAATAAGAACAATGGCTGGAGGTTTGTCTTTTATCGATCCTGGCTTCCGCATCATGTATTATTTTGTCTAACATGTCTTACTAAAATTCAACAACAGATAAGTCTCGCAACAAGAATGGCACACGGCAATGATGCTAGGTAAAGCAAGAACCTGACAAACTCACGCATCAAGCAAACAAACCAAGCAAGTGCAGCCACTCATGCATCAGATCAACACAGTAGAGCAGGCGCTCATGCTCGGTTTGACCGCCTCCGCCTGCCAAGGAACTTCAAAAACCCCAGAAAAAGACGACGACAATGACGTCGGGCGTCCACTGTCAACCCGCGAACAGATAGCGTTCATACTGTCTGAACCACGTCTGCACGATAGCATCCACGCATTGCTCCATAAAGAAGACAACAAGATGGATTTGTTTATGAGGGTCGTTTTCCCGAATGGGGTTGCCATCTTGGACAGATTCAACCCCCAGTCTTTATCACTGTCGATCGACTTCATTGAGACGATCAAGTCTGTTGCACCTCCATGTCACAGATTCAACCGCTAGTCTTTAACCCCCATTAAGTGATTTTCCGCTTACTTTGCGAGATGGACTTAATTAGCAAGACGGAAAAATATTTAGGACTCAATTGACATAATTAAAAGAATTATAGTTGAATTTGCAAAAGTGCTATAGATCTAGGACCTTTTAGTAATTTTCTCAAATTCAATTTAGTATGTATACAATAATTTATGTAATGATTGTTCCATTTTGTCTCTCTTTCTCTAAACTCAGGTTAATTACTCAAAAAATTCAAGGTAGCCTAGCCTAGCCTAGCACGAAACCACCTTGTTTTATGCATGCAAGTTCCAAGCCCAAACTTATTATGAATGAGGTTTTCTCCTTGAGCTATTGGGCCGGAACCAATTATTCTTCGAGCGTGAATCTATAACCAAGAAAAGATATACCTTTAAAAAGGAGGTGATACCAGCTGGATGGATATGTTACTGTGGACAAATTTTATCAAATTTTTAATATGTTTTTCATTTTTTTATTAATTTTTTTTTCTTTCTTTTTCTTTTTTATTTATTTAAAAAAAAATCTTTCTTTGCTGGTTGCCGAGGCTCAATGATGGCCGACCACCAACCACAAGCTACAATTAACCAAGGTCGCCCTCATCAACCTCAAGCGAGGTCACCCTCCCTAGGATCTAGCGAGGGGCGACCTCATGACCTCAAATAAGGCTAGACCTCATTGGCCTTTCAAGAGGGTCAGTCTTAACTTTTCTATTCAAAGCAAAGAGACAAAAAGAATCCGCATTTCTCCAAAAAGGCTTGATCTCAACCTTGATTCTCCATGGAAGAAGTCTTCTCACCTCATACCCGACCTCGCTAAAGGCTAGTGATGGTTGGCCTTGCTAGTTTCGGGTGGGGTACCAACCTGAAAAACTCTAAATTGATATTGCTATAATAAATTTTACCACAAACTAATTATTTTGTCACAAAAAACTCTAGATTGATTTACCAATGATAAATTTACCCTTTATTAATTTTCGTTGAATTTTACCGTCAAATCATTAAGTTAGATGACACATAACAGTTGATGATGAACATGTCAATTTTGGGTTTTACCCTCCATTTGTCACAAATATACCGGTTTGCAATTTTTCATGATATTAATCCAATTTAATGGAAATTAGCATAAGGTAAAATTGTCATAAATGTACTGATTTAAAGTTTTTTGTGGCAAGAGCATTGGTTTGAGGTAACTTTGTTACATATGTATGAGTTTTGATTTTTTCGTGTATTAACCTAAAATAAAATATCTATTAATTTTATCATGAAAATTTGACAAATGGAGTACAAAAGATAATAATTTTAAATAAGTAGTGATCCTTTTTACGTGAATGACTACTTTCAACACAAATTAACATGTTTCAACACAATTATTTACCAAACTCGAACATGACACCGATTAAATGCACATAAATTTTATTATGAAATATGTCAAATAAAGTGTTTTTCACTAATACGACTTGATACGAACACTAAAATCAATGTATGAAATGAATAAACAGATATCACCTAATGTTTCTAGTAATCTTCTTCATCTCACCAAGGATTTAGTCGATGCAATAAAACCAAAGACGACTCGTCTATCGATTAGATTCCTCAAAAATAGGGGTCACAAATTAAAATATTCTTAACGATAATGAATAGACCATAATCAGATTTTGCGTGTATATAAAAAAATGAAATTGCAGATCCAACTATATAAGTCAAAACGATGAATCATATTTCTTATTTATTTATGAAATATAAGTAATTGAACTTATTCTAAAAAATATTACAGTTGAACTTAATAACTCACAGAGCTCTATCACAAGAGACTGCCAATAGAAAAGGAGAAGATCCTATCGGAAACACAAGTGAAAGAGATTATGCCAATGGAAAAGGTACAACAAGTGACTTATTCGCGAGAAACCGAGACCACCTGTTTCCCAACATTGCAACTGGAAAACAGCCCGACCAGGGCTGCCGGACCGTTCTCGAGCCCTTCGAAGGTGTCTTCCACATATACTGTCCTTCCCTCTTTTATCTGAGGCAAAACCATATCCAGGAACTTCGGATAGAGATGATAATAATCGAGCACACTGAAACCTTCCATTTGAACCCGCTTCATGCTTATTTGAATCAGGTTGGGCACGCCTTCAGGCTGCTCAAGGTTGTACTGCGAGATCATTCCACATACTACGATTCAACCATGAAGCTTCATATTGAATAGCACTGCATCCAACGTCTTTCCCCCGACATTTTCGAAGTAGATGTCGATGCCCTCAGGGAAGTACCTGAAAGATTTTAAGATGGAAACCGTCAACTCAATTCGGCTTCACGATCGTGTGCACATGTGTAACAGCAGTTGATTCGCTCAATCATCATTAGCGTGTTCCAGACTAACCTTTTCAATGCTGCATCCAGATTTGATTCCTCCTTGTAGTTGAAAGCTTCATCGAATCCGAGCTTGTTTTTCAGCAAGTCGACCTATTTTACAGAAGTAAAAGGGGAAATGAAGAGACTAGCTAACAAAGGGAGTACTTCTGCATTTATTTTAGCAGATTGATGAGGATATACATCCGACACGGCGATCATTGCGGATGCTAAACGTGTTTAGGAAACAAAATTAGTGCCATGTTGGAGCGTTCCCTATACAGTTGCCATAGAGGAAATACGAGATGTTGGACGAATTTGAGAAGATTACCTTTTCTTTGCTGCCGGCACTTCCAACAACATAGCAACCAAACAACTTCGCAAACTGGCCAACAAGCTGACCGACTGCCCCTGATGCCGCGGATATAAAAACGGTCTCTCCTTTCTTAGGAGAGCATAACTCGAAAAACCCAGCATAGGCTGTCAGGCCCGGCATGCCTGCATAGTTCAGGTTTGCAGTAACTAGACTGAGTACCGAAGTTTTGCTAAAGCTAAAAAGTAAGAGCAATATGGCTAGGGCTAACTATCACGAAACAACGCTACTTATCCAGAAGAGAAGCTATCAAGAAATTCTTGACTTACATACTTGTTGCATAATTCAATCGACTAACTGTGCTGCAGAACTTGCAAAAGAAACTGTTGAAAGTGTGCATCGACAGGAAGACTTTGAGGGGGAAAAAACATAGTTCATTAACATTGAAAGAGCAAATACGTTAGACGACGAAGAGTGTACCCAAAAGACCGGTGTAGTAAGAGAGGGGGAACATCGGTGTGTTCAATCTTAAAGCAAGTCTCTGGCGTGGGAAGTAGACTGTACTCCTCCCATCCGGTGAGGCCCCAAATCGCCTTTCTCGAACTTCCGATGCCCAGATTCCAGCGCTCTCGCCACTCCAAATCCGGTAACAGGCTGCGTAGATGTGTTGACACGTTAACACACTTTAGCAAACACAAATTTCGAAGCGATTCATCAGAATCACAAGCGCAATGGTTTATGATCCTACGTAAACTCCGCTTATTACAGAAGCGTGCTCATTACAAAAATGCAACATATAACCAGCCCTGAAATTCTATTTAGCCAGCCTGAGAATCAACAATCCAAGAACAGCAGCAAGCAAAAGCATGCAAAGTCAAATCCCTCAGAAACTAATGTAAAAACGACACAAATTTTCACTAGGGACAAAGCATTAATCAATCCCAAATCAAGTTCATCAGCCAAAGAATTCCATCTTCTCGTCATTATTGTTTTCATCTCGAAACAACAAAAAAGGAAAAAAGAGTCGAGCTGGGCTCACCGAACCAGGTTGGAAGGAGGCGACATAGCTCTCAGCCGGGTTGGTGAGCTTCCGCATGCGACCCCTCATGTAAGGATCGCAGGAGAGGTAGAGATTCTTCACCAGCACTACCTCGGAGCCTTCGGCAACAGCTCTCGTCACATTAACGGTCGACTCAGTCACCTCCATGTCCGACTCCTTAGGGAAGGCTCCCTTCGCGAGGAAGTCCCTGAATATCACCTGCTCGTTCCTCATCCTTTCCTTCTTCTCTTTACTTCTCTTTTCTTTTCTCTCGATGGAATGAGCGAATGATCCAAGAAGCTAAAAACTTCAGGAGTTGCGGAAGTTCGCAGCGTCTCTATCTGTAGGGATGGATTGATGTTTCTCAGGTGTGGTCGGGTGGAAATAGCAAGACTGGGACAAGGCGCCTCGTGCATGACAGAACAGGCAGAAGTCTCGCAACAAGGCTCGTGCACGACAACAATACTAGGTGAAGCAAGACGCTGACGACTCACGCATTAAGCAAACGACCAAGCGCAGCATGTCAACCCGCGAACATAAAACAAGATGTCATCAGTGACCTCTATGCGCCTCCGTTGTGTCCCCCTCTCTATCGTCTCGAAAAGTCATAGCTCGTGAAGATTGACTGGCTCCGGCCATATAGCTCAAGGAGAGAATACATAAAGATGTTTTCGTGCTAGTCTAGAGTGCCGTGAATTTTTTCTGAGTGATTAGCCTAGGTCTAGAGATAGAGAGATGAAATGGAATAATTATGACATAAGTGTAGAATGCGACTAAATTGAATTTAGATTATTGAAAATAGAGTTTAATTCCCTAAAAAAAAAACCAACTTTAAATTCAATCTCAATTTCGTCGTAAACTTTTTGTTTTGAGTAAAAAAAATCACAAACTCTTAGGGAAAAGTACCAAAAAAGTCACAAACCTATTATATTAGTATCTTTTTAGTTATAAACCTTTCAATTAAACCAATTTAGTCATTAACTTTTTCACTTTACCAATTCAGTCCATTTGGGCAATTTGGGCTAGAAACTGCTGACGTAAATGCCAGCCATCCTACATGATACAACTAGTGTCGATGTAAAATTTTTAAAATTTTTAAAAATTTTTTTATTAATTTGTCTTTTCTTTTTGCTTTTTTTCCTTCTATTTTCTTTTTTTTTCTTTCCTTTCTCTTTTTTTTTTTTTTTTCCTTCCTTATTCATTATTTTCCTTCGCTAGTCACTAGCCTCTATCTTTGGTCGCCAAGGTCACCGGCTGTGGGTGAAGGTGAGGGCTGGACAAGGCCACACATCGCCAAATCGATGAGGGGATCATTCTTTTAGAGCTGTTGCTGCTATTGCTGTTGTTGTTATTGTTATTATTATTTCTATTCTTTCTTCTTCTTTTTACCTTCCCTTCTTTCTCTAGTTCGTCGTCGAGCCTTGATGATGGTCGACAACTAGCCAATGATGAGGGCCAATGAGTTTGACCTTGGGAGAGGCTTGCCATCGCCAATGACCACTGGAGGCAAGCTTCACCAGAGGTCGACAAGGTCAACATTTCCAATCCTCACCTCTCATCGATCGCCTACTAGAGAAAGAAGGGAAGAAAAAAAAAGGAAAATATTTATAAAAAAAAAAAAGATAAAAATTCAAAAAATATTAAATATTATTAAAAATTATCAACGTCAATGCTAGCTATGCCACATAAGATGCCAAGTATTCACGTTAGCAATTTTCAGCCTAAATTAACCAGATGAATTCAATTAGCAAAATACGAAAAGGTTTAGGATTGAAATTATAGAAGTGCAAAAAATTTCTGGACTTTTTTTTTTATTAATTTCTCTTCCATGAGTAACATTTTTGGTATGTAATGAATTGATGATTGATACTTTCTTCTTTAACTAATAGCCAGTAAAAGATCATAAAAGTCAGTTAAATCAGATTTAAAGAGGTTAGTAAACGTTAACTTTGTCGGCAAAATCTTTACCAAAAAAAAAAAAACTTTGTCGGCAAAATCAGTCGAAACATCTAACTGCATTCCAGACGCTCCGCCACTCATTCTGCGCTACAGAGAACCAACTAGGAATGACCGCAGTTCAATTACTTGGATAAGCAAAGCTTGAAAAAGGTGACGAATTCAGTTCGATAGGAGTTGAACGCGAAGTCGCTGTAGAGAGAGAGAGAGAGAGAGAGAGAGAGAGAGAGAGAGGGTGACGGACTCAGGGGCTGTGGCGGTGGCCGCAAGGGCTCAGCCGAAGCTGTGGTGGCTGGGGACGGTGGAGCCGGCCGTGGCAATTGGCGGCGGTCACTGCTACACAGCGAAGTGCAGCTGCGGTTGCCACGGACTCACCAGTCTACGGCGGCACCAATGGGGCTTCCGAGGCGGTGGTCGATGGTCAGTGGCGGAGGAGCGAAGGGCTTTGGCAGGAGCGTTTGGCGATTCCAATTTCACTCTATGCTTTCTGGGGGGAAATGTGGATATTCAGAAAATGGAGGGGTGGAAAATCGGAAATATAAAGGACGGTTAAATAAAATGAATGAAAATTTGAGGAATTCTAAATTTTTACAGTAGAGAAATTAAAGGATAAAATACCAATTAATTTTATCATGAAAAATTGAACACAAAAATAATAATTACGAATAAGCAGTCATCCTTTTTTTATAGGAATGGCAACTTTTAAGAGGAATTAACGTGTTTTAACACAATTATGTAGCAAAGTTAAAAATGACACTAGTTAGACGTACATATATTTCATAATTTAATTTAACCAACATATGATGTTTTCCAATGACACGACTTGATAGAGATACTAAAACCAAACTATGATCGTATTTCTTTTCTTTCTTTTTTTCATGAAATTTACTAATAGTTGAAATTATTCTTAAAAAATATAATAGTAGAACTCAAAAAAATGATTATGGGATAGTTTTTACTATACTGTAAGAATAACAAAAAATCAAATAACAAGTAATTGTAAATTATTACAAGGCCCCACTCCTTGAAAAATTTGTACCTCTATTATTCTCACAATAGTTCAAAGACAATTATGCTAATAAAACCTTAAACTTATAACTCCAAGGTTCTATCATAAGAGACTATGCTAGTGGAAAAGGTACAACAAGTGACTCATTCGCGAGCAACCAGGACCACCTGTTTCCCGACATTGTGGCCGGAAAACAGCCCGACCAGGGCCGCCGGACCACTCTCAAGCCCTTCGACAGTGTCTTCAATATATACAATCCTTCCCTCTTTAGTGGGAGGCAAAACCATCTCCAGGAACTTCGGGTAGAGATGATAATAATCAATCACATTGAAACCTTCCATTCGAACTCGCTTCTTGATGAGCTGCATCAGGTTGTGCACGCTTTCAGGCTGCTCGAGGTTGTACTGCGAGATCATTCCACATACCGCGATTCGCCATGAAGCTTCATGTTCAGTAGCACCGCATCCAGCGTCTTTCCCCGACATTTTCGAAGTAGATGTCGATCCCCTCAGGGAAGTATCTGAAATATTTCGAGATGGAAAACCGTCAGCTCGAGTCGGCTTCGTGCTCGTGCGCATACATGTAAGGTGGTTGATTCGCTCAATCGTCATTAGTGTGTTCCGAACTAACCTTTTCAGTGCTGCATCCAGATTTGATTCTTCCTTGTAGTTGAAAGCTTCGTCGAATCCGAGCTTGTTCTTCAGCAAGTCGACCTATTTTGCGGAAATGGATGAGGAAATGAAGAGATTAGTTAACAAAGGGAGTACTTCTGCATTTATTTTAGCGGATTGATGAGGATATACATCCGACATGGCGATCCTTGCAGATTCTAAATGTGATCGGAAAACCAAATTAGTGCCATGTCGGAGGGGGGGATGTTCCCTAAACAACTGTCATTCGAGGAAATTCAATATGTCGCACAAATGTGAGAAGATTACCTTTTCTTTGCTGCCGGCACTGCCAACAACATAGCAACCGAACAACTTCGCAAGCTGGCCAACAAGCTGACCAACCGCCCCTGATGCGGCCGATATAAAAACAGTTTCTCCTTTCTTAGGAGAGCATAACTCAATAAACCCGGCATAAGCAGTCAGGCCTGGCATGCCTGCAGAGTTCAGGTTTGTAGAAACTAGACTGAGTGCCAAAATTTTGCCAAAGCTAAAAAGCAGGCGCGCTACGGCTATGGCTAACTATCACGAGACAACGTTACTTATCCAGAAGAGAAGCTATCAAGAAGTTCCTGAATTACACACTCGTTGCATAATTCAATCAACTAACACTGCTGCAGAACTTGCAATACAACTGTGGAAAGTGTGCATCAACAGGAAGACTTGGAGCGAAAAATATAGTTCATTAACATTGAAGGAGCAGATACGTTAGATGATTGAAGAGTGTACCCAAAAGACCGGTGTAGTAAGAGAGAGGAACATCGGTGTGTTCGATTTTAAATGAAGTCTCTGGCGCGGGAAGTAGACTGTACTCCTCCCATCCGGTGGGGCCCCAAACCAAATCGCCTTTCTTGAAATTCGGATGCCCAGATTCCAGGACTCTCGCCACTCCAAGTCCAGTAACAGGCTGCACAGATGTGTTTGACACATGGTAACGCATTTGGCGAACATGAACTTCGTATCAATTCATCAGAATCACAAGCACATTGCTTACAGAGCCGTGTTCAATGTTGTTTTGTTTCAAACAATTATGTACTTCTTTGTTCTATACCCTGTGCAAGCTACTTTCATCAGTCATCATCCTAACACAGTGAATGGAAGCGATGAAAGCAAGCCGTGTTGGTTTGTTAAATGTGATTTTATCGGACCACCCAATTGCAAAACGTGAAAGCTTCTCTACCTACGAGCACAAACTCGGTTCTTTGAATTCACCAAATCCTCCAACACATTTTTCAGGAACTATTGGGACACAATTAGAGCAATGGGTATGCTTTCAAAGACGCCTCGAATCAGGTCGTACCACAGAGATTACAAGAACTCAACCCATAAACAAGAATAGGATATAAAGAAAGAAACAATCCTGAATCACAGTTGTGACAAAAATGCAACGTATAACCAGTCCTGAAATACTATTTAGCCAGCCTGAGAATCAACAATCTAAGAACAGTAGCAAGCAAAAGCATGCAAAGTCAAATTCTCAGAAACCAATGTAAAACGACACAAATTTTCACAAGGAACAAAAGAAAAAAAGAAGAGTTGAGCCGGGCTCACCGAACCAGGTTGGAAGGAGGGAATATAGCTCTCAGCCGGGTCGGTGAGCTTCCGCATACGGCCCCTCATGTAAGGATCACAGGAGAGGTAGAGATTCTTCGCCAGCACTCCCTTGGAGCCTTCGGCGACAGCACTCGTCAGTTCAATGGTCGACTCCGTCACCTCCATGTCTGACTCTTTGGGGAAGGCTCCCTTCGCAACAAAGTCCCTGAATATCACCTGCTTGTTCCTCATCCTTTCTTCTCTTTGCTTCTCTCTCCTCTCGACGGAATGCGCGAAAGATCCAAGAAAGCTAAAAGCTTAGGAGAGATGCGGGGTGTTGGAGCGTCTCTATATGCAGAGATGGATTGATGTTTCTCAGCTGTGACCGGGTGGAAATACAAAGACCGAATAGAACAGACAAGTCTCGCAACAAGAATCGCACATGGCAATGATGCTAGGTAAAGCAAGAACCTGACAAACTCACGCATCAAGCGAACAAACCAAGCAAGTGCAGCCACTCATGCATCAGATCAACACAGAAAAGCTGGCGCTCATGCTCGGTCTGACCGCCTCAGCCTGCCAAGAAACTTCAAAAACCCCAGAAAAAGACGACGACAAGCGTCCACAAGATGGATTTTTTTTATGGAGGTCGTTTTCCCGATGGGGTTGACATCATGGACAGATTCAACCCCCCAGTCTTTATCACTGTCGATCGACTTTTTTATTTTCTCCTTATCGAGTCCATTGCACCTCCACGTCACAGATTCAATCCCTGGTCTTTAACCCCCATTAAGTGATTTTCCACCGTGAGATGGACTTAATTTGCAAGATGCGAAAATATTTAAGACTCAATCGACACAATTAAAAAGATTATGATTAAATTTGCAAAAGTGCAATAAATCTAGGACTTTTTAATAATTTTCTCGAATTCAATTTAGTATGTATACAATACTTTATGTAATGATTGTTCCATTTTGTCTCTCTTTCTCTAAACTAAGGTTAATTACTCCAAAAATTCAAGGTAGCCTAGCCTAGCACGAAACCACCTCGTTTTATGCATGCACATTCCAAGCCCAAACTTATTATGAATGAGGTTTTCTCCTTGAGCTATTGGGCCGGAACCAATTATTCTTCACGAGCGTGAATCTATAACCAAGAAAAGATAAACCTTTAAAAAGGAGATGATAGCAGGTTGGAAGGAGGCGACATAGCTCTCAGCCGGGTCGGTGAGCTTCCGCATGCGACCCCTCATGTAAGAAGGATCGCAGGAGAGGTAGAGATTCTTCACCAGCACTCCCTCGGAGCCTTCGGCAACAGCTCTCGTCACATCGACGGTCGACTCAGTCACCTCCATGTCCGACTCCTTAGGGAAGGCTCCCTCTGCGAGGAAGTCCCTGAATATCACCTGCTTGTTCCTCATCCTTTCCTTCTTCTCTTTACTTCTCTTTTCTTTTCTCTCGATGGAATGAGCGAATGATCCAAGAAGCTAAAAACTTCAGGAGTTGCGGAAGTTCGCAGCGTCTCTATTTGTAGGGATGGATTGATGTTTCTCATGTGTGGTCGGGTGGAAATGGCAAGACTGGGACAAGGCGCCTCGTGCAGGCTAGAACAGGCAAAAGTCTCGCAACAAGACTCGTGCACGACAACAATACTAGGTGTTAACACCTAATTTTGGAAAAATAAAATTGCATTTTGAACAAATAAAAGGAAAAATGAAAAAAAATGGAGGAAATCGATTTGATTGATCATGCATAGAAATTTAAAATTTTGATGGATATTCAGATTTTGATAAATGTAGAAACAATTAAAAATCAGGTGAACAAAGGGTAAGGATTTTGATAAAATGGAATGAATCAGTGCAAAATCGAGTTGATTGCGAAACCATGTTCCGATTTGCATCCTTGATTTAATGCAACAGAAGTTGAAAGTTTGAAATATGCCATACAAAGCAGCGGTTCGGAATTAGTATAAAAGAGAGCTTTATTTTTTGGGAAAAACCTACCAAAAACCCCAAACTTTGCCTAAAGTGACAAATTTATCCCAAACTTTTTTTTATGACATGAAAAACCCCGAAATTTGTTAACCATGACACATTTACCCCAAACTTTTATTTGTGACACAAAAAACCCTGAATTTTCATTTGTGTGACACATTTACTCCAAATCATCAGGGCATTTTAGTCTTTTTACTTTTGAAAACTTTTTACTTTTTTAATTTTTTTAATTTTTTTCTTTGTTTTTCTTCCCTCCACCGACGTCCGGTGAGGGCAGCCCTCGCCAGCTCCACCATGGCCGGTGGAGGGAAGAGAGAAGGAAAAAAATTTTAAAAATTTTTTTTTAAAAAAAAGACGAAAATGTCTTTAATGGGGTAAATGTGTCACAGTTTGTAAAATTTGGGGTTTTCATATCACAAAAAAAGTTTAGGGTAAATTTATCATTTTTGGTAAAGTTTGGAGTTTTTGGTGGCTTTTTCCTTATTTTTTTCGTGATGGGGGCTTTTGACGAGAAATATTCGAAAAATTGAGAGAATTCGTTCGTAGGGAGAGAGCAACACAAAAGAAAACGCTTCGGAGAAGGGAAAGTCAAAAAGTCAAAAAAAGAAAAGAGAGAAAGAGAGAAGAGACGTGAGGGCAGGGAGTGCAGCGACAGAGAGAGGCGTGAGTGACGTGAGGTGAGAGAGAGAACAAAAAAAAAAAAAAACAGAACAGTGCACTGTTCTTCTCCTTCGTGCAGCACTCTCTTCGCTGTCCACTGTCGCTTCACCAGCGATTCGCCGGTCACCCCCGCGCCGGACATCGCGCGGCACCGACGCTCGCTCCCCCTGCCGGCCACCGCACCAGCACCGTCGCTTGTCGTCCCTGCTGCAGCTGCGGCGACCCGACACCTCCGCCAGCTCGCTCGTCGACGCCCGCGACTCAGCGCCCGACGTCCTCTGCTCCAACCGCGATTTGCGCAAGCCGAGCCTCCACTCGCTGTCCCCGAGCAGCACCCGACGCCTTCGTGGCTCCTCCTTGACCGCCCGCTGCAGCAACCTGCACAGACCCCTTCCGCTCCGCCTGCAGCCGCACCACCGCTCGGAGCCCGACGCCGCCCCCACTGCTGCTGTCCCGATCTCACCGCTCGGGTGCCCCGACGCCGGCAGATCTAAACCTGCCTCCGACCAGACGCCGTAGCGGTCCGCGAGTTCGCCTGTCCGCAACGCCGTCCGCCCGGATGCCGCGCCGCCGAAGCCCGTGGCCTGCTCGCCTCCGCCTGTCCCTTCCGCTCGGAGCCCGACGTCGCCGCCCCTCGCCTGAGCGACCACTAGCAGCTCGCTCGAGTGCCGCCACTGCAGCCACGCCTCCGCCACCGCCGCCACGCCGGACTTGCCCCTGACGCACAGCAGCATCGCCACCGCGCCGGAGCCCCTCCCTCAGCCGACGCCGTATCCGCACCACTGCGCGACCAGCAGCCCAAACCACATCCGATCCCCGCGTCGCACGTCGCTGTCCTTCCTGCATTCCCCGTTGAGGTAGTTTGTTTTATTTTTCATTTTACTTTATTTTATTCATTCCTTTATTTTTCAAGTTTTGTTATTATTAAGTTGGAATATGGTTTGTCAATGTTAATATTAGTGCATTTTGTAGGCATTATCTGCTAGGATTTTGTCCGGAATTAATATAATTATTAATTTAATTTGAGAGACATTGGATTATTTTTTTAATTATATTAATTTTTGGGCTTTTTTTGGTAGAATTTAAATTGTTAAATCATTATAATTATTAATTTGATCCGTAAGACTTTGGATCAGATTTTTAATTATTTTGATCTTTTTGTCGTGATAATTAGGTTTAAAATAATCGTTAATTTGACATGTGAGACAACATATTATTTTTTCGATTATTTTAATCCTTTATTTTGTTGATAGCTTAGATTTAATATTTATTTAATAATTACTTATCTTTAAAAAAAATCAAAAATCAAAAAATCAAAAAATCAAAATTCTGCATGAGCATATAAGTTTAGTAAATCAGACATGTAGGTTTAATAAATTAGAATTTTCTTAGGATTACATTTTTTGGGTTGCATTTTTAGAAATAAGTTAGGGTTGGATCTAAATTAATCTTTTTAGATAATGTTCGCACATTTTAATTATCTCATTTTTCAAAGATAGTTTTCTAAGATAGGATAGGGTTTAAATCAAATTAATCCCTAGAATAGATTAGAAAATTATCCCTCTTTAAGATAGATTAAGTAGGGTTTTCATAAATTCTAAACTTCAATAAAATACAAAAATACAAAATCTAGGTGCATGTTAACTAGTTCGCATAATAGGATCATTTAATTAGAATTTGTTAGTGAAGTTAGGTCATAAAGTGCATAATAACTAGTTTGCATAATAGGCCCATTTAATTAGAATTTGCATATTAACAAGATTAAGTCATTTAATTAAGAAATGCATTTTTATAAAAGAATTCTAATTTTCAAGAAAACCCAAAAAAAATTGTTTGCTTTGTGTGATGCAATTTATTTATTGTATGCTTGAGCATCTGTGTGATTACCTTTTTGCATAATAGTGATTTAGGTTAAAATAAATCCAAGCTGCCTGTAAAAGTATTTTGAAAATTAAAAAGAAATGGTACCGAAAAAACATTAGAGAAATCTAGTATAACCAAGTCCCCATACCCTTTAGTCTGCGGTTCATAGGAGTAAAATAATTCTCCCATTATTTTACTTAGGTGTCTAATCGACCTACCATAAACCGATTAGTAGCGACTCCTAGATAATAATCATTTGCATGTTAAATATTTGAACCTTAAGTTGCGAATTGGTATAAGCTTGGAAGAGCTCGAGCTAAGTTAAAGACTTGCACCTGAAAAATAGGTCGCAACACTAGGTAAAGCAAGACGCCGACGACTCACGCATTAAGCAAACGACCAAGCGCAACATGTCAACCCGTGAACGAGATGACATCGGTGACCATTATGCGCCTCTGTTGGGTCCCCTCTCTATCGTCTCGAAGAGTCATAGCTCGTGAAGATTGATTAGCTCCGAACCATTGAGGTTTGCCTCGGTGGTCACTCTATGTTGGAAGGGGGAGGTGGGCGTTCGAATCTCCACCTTCTTAGGAGGTTGGCGTGGGGACAATATAGTTTCAGGAGTGGGTTTTAACTCTCATGCCCTATAAGGAAGTAAGGCAAAAGTCTGAAAATAAGCGTTAGAGTAGGACCGACAAAAAAAAAAAAAAAAAAATTAGATTAGCTCCGACCATATAGCTCGAGGAGAGAATACAAAACAAGATGTTTTCGCGCTAGTCTAGATTGCCATGATTTTTTTTTTTTTTTGAGTAATTAGCCTAGGTTCAGAGATAGAGAGACGAAATGGAATAATTATGACACAAGTGTAGTATGCAACTAAATTGAGTTTAGATTATTGAAATTAGAGTTTAATTCCCTTTAAAAAAAAACCAACTTTAAATTCAATCTCATTTTGTCCTAAACTTTTGTTTTGAGTATTAAAAAAAAAAAACCATAAACTTTTAGAGGAAAGTACCAGAAAAAAATCATAAACCCATTATATTAGTATCTTTTTAGTTATAAACTTTTTAATTAAACCAATTTAGTCATTAACTTTTTTACTTTACCAATTAAGTCCATTTGAGCTAAAAACTGCTAATGTGGATATCAACTGTCCTACATGGTACAACTAGTGCTAATGTAAAAAAAAAAATTTAAAAAGTTTAAATTCTTTTATTAATTTGTCTTTTCTTTTTCCTTTTTTTCTTTATTTCCTTCTATTTTCCTTCTTTTATTTTTTTCTTTCCTTTATCTTTTTTTTTTTTTCCTTTTTCTATATTTTCCTTCGCAGGTCACTAGCCTCAATGCTAGTAAGCCAAGGTCACGGCCGTGGTTGAAGGTGAGGGCTAGACAAGGCCACGCATCACCAAATCCGATGAAGGGACCCTTCTTTTAGAATTTTAATTAATTATTGTTGTTGTTGTTGTTATTATTTCTATTCTTTCTTTTTCTTCTTCTTCTTCTTCTTCTTTTTACCTTCCCTTCTTTCTCTACTTGGTCGTCGAGCCTTGACGATGGTCGACAACTGGCCAATGATGAGGGCCGATGAGGTTAACCTTGGGAGAGGCTCGCCATTGCCAATGACCACCGGAGGCAAGCTTCACTAGAGGTTGACAAGGTCAACCTTTTCGATCCTCGCCTCTCATCAATCGCCTACTAGAGAAAGAAGAAAAAAAAAAAAAGAAAAGGAAAAATAATAAATAAAAAAGATAAAAAATAAAAAAATATTAAATATTATTAAAAATTATCAACGTTAACGCGACTACGCCACATAAGACACCCAATATTCACATTAGCAATTTTTGGCCTAAATTAGCCAAATGAATTCAATTAGCAAAATATGAAAAAAATTAGAATTGAAATTATGAAAGTGCAAAAAATTTCTGACTTTTTTTTTTGATAAATTTCTCTTCCATGAGTAACATTTTTGGTATGTAACGAAATTGATGAGTAATACTTTCTTCTTTAACTATTAGCTAGTAAAAGATCATAAAAGTCAGTTAAATCAAATTTAAAGAGGTTAGTAAACGTTAACTTATTGTTTAGACGACATGGTCCCCTCAATTAAATTGGTCACGCATGCATAAGTGAGTTCACATTACATAAAGATGAATCCGAACTAGGCCCACCTACCCATTTCTTAACCCATATTGATGTTAAATTAAATGGGTTAGTTATATAACGTACATGGATCATAAATAAGTTTAAACATAATATAAGTGTTAAATTGGTCATAAATGGATTCATAACTTATTTAGACCCAATCCACATTTACAACTCTTTCTTCATTTTTTCTCGTCATCACTCAATCTCGCGCTTGCTCACTCCACACTCTCACCCCAGTTTGGATATGAGGATAGATTGGATTAAATATAGATGTGTTTTAACAAAACGGGTATAAGTCGGGTATGGTTCAAGTCGAGTAAAGTCACTAGATCTGTATTGCTTGAGAATGCATCAAAATGGGTTAAATGTGTTTATTTATGTCGGACCAATTTTTGCCCAACCTACACCATTTGACGGGTCTACCTAACATCAATTCAGTCAAGTGGGTGGGCACAGTCTTAACTCTAATTTAATTATATAACCAAATGAATTAAAGAAAAATGTTTTCATTATTAAATCAAAATGTTTAACATAAATTGTTATTAGTTATGTAGAGATATTTCAATTATTCGTTTCTCTAAGCATTAAAAATAACTAAAATTAAAAATGCTTATCGAATAATAATATGCGTTTATCATATTTACAACAAATTAGGTATTACACCATTGACTTCAGTTGCCTAGTGATATAGATTAATATTCAACGTACTTGAGATCCAAGAGCTTTGAATAACACTTGCAGAAGTAGTGCATGTGCTAATTCTGACAAAATGGATTCTGGATCTCTGGCAGCATGTAGGGCTATGGTTAAGTATTCACGGCTAAGGCTAAACATTTTGTAGTGGAAGTGAGACCTTTATGATAATGCTCATAAAACATGGCTACTTCAACTATCAATCCTTTAACCAAAAATAAAAAATAAAAACCATCGATCCACTCTCTTTCATTCTACTAGAAAGGAAGATCACATCGCGCTAAGTTACCGTTTTCTCTTTATCTTTTGTGTTGGGAAGGATTAACTTTGACAATTTATATCATGTGACAGTAATAATGTACTATACCAAATGCATATATGATTCTGGTGACGGCACATGTGCATTCATTCTAACTTGAACCTAACAACTCAATTAGTCAGTGACGCCATGCTAGCAACACGTGAAATAATACGAGCTTTTTATGTTTAAATGATGTTAGAATATCAGACTAAAAACCTAAACCATTAGATAGAGGGAGACTACATCATAAAAGACACATTGTAACCATGTATTTAGCCTACTCAAGCATTGTGAAATTACAATTATCCCTCTCCCAGACACGTGAGACGCCCGTTCAGGTGGTGGTAGACTAAGGATATGTTTGGGAACCATTCTGTTTCCAAGAATAATTTTTACTCATAAATTGTTTTTCTTAATTTTGTTCTCAAGAACAGTTTTGAGCATTTAAAAGCGCTTGGTAAACTGCCTAAAATTTTTAGTCCCAAAATAGAAATGCATTTAAAAAAAAACCCTTAAAATTTCTAATCAAAACCATTTTCTTCTAATCTTTTAATAATTTTATTAAATTTTTCTCTTTTTCTCTTTTTTCTTTTCTTTTTCCCTTTTCATCTTGTCCTTTCTCCAGTCGTCAGCCATGGCCAGCGATCAGCCAAACGAGGGCCAATGAGCTCCCCAAAGCATCATCGGCCCCCTAAGCCATGGCCAAGTCCAAATCCAAGTCCAAATCTGGCGAATCGAGCTCACTCGGCCACCGACAAGGTTTGCTGGCCATTGCCAAGTTAGCGACACCTAGCCAAGGTGAGGTCGACTGGGGTGGCCGGGCAAAGCTTGCCCCACCACCAACAAGGCTTGGGCCAATGAGTCTCACCCAACCACAATGTCTCCGGGGTTGACAACGCTCCAGCGACCAGTCAAAAGAAGAAGAAGAAGAAGAAAAAAAAGGAAATAGAAAAAAGAGAATAAAAGAAAAAAAAAATTAAGCTTGATTATAGGAATTGTCATTGGGAACAAGAAGTAATTTTTTGGCATTTCTTGATTTTGTTCCAAATTTGTTTCCGAAAAAAAAATGAATTTTTTCTCCTAAGAACAAAAAATTTACTAAATAGATTTCTATTTTTTTTTGAGAGAACGAAAGAATAAAATCAATTGTTTCTAGGAGTGTTACCAAACATGGCCTAAATATTTTTATAAGGCATATCATAATCGCATATGTAAGTGATGCGAGATTGCACTTACCGAGAAAAAGACCCAAATCGGCGGTGCAATATCCTCTATCAAACACTCGGTCGGTCGTTGAAAAAGGGGAGATAAATGCGTCCTATTTGCGGCTTAATTCATTATCCAAGTCAATAGGCGTCAATAAACAATCACGTAATTAAAAAAATTAAACGAGGAGGGGATCGATCTCGACCTCGAACTCGAAGTTGGCCACTCGCTATCCGACGACGGGCAAGCAGGTCGGTCCAAATTAGATTAGAATTAATTAAGGGGAAAAAAGGGTATTTAAATTAAAGGCATGAACAAGCACGACTCTCAATCCTCCCAACATTTCTTAGCTGTCCCTCCTTTTCATATGCCCTTTTGACCAGTAGAGATGCGTGTCTAAATCGAACTCAAGATTTAAGACCATTATTCTTAAGTCCATGCTATAGATGTGGACAATTATTTAAATAAATAATAAATAATAAAATAATTCGGCCAACGAAAGTGAAAGGGACGTCCCACGTTCCTCGATCCGCCGTTGCCGTTACCAGTATAAATGCTATTATTTCCCCAGTGTAATTAAAAACATTAATTAAGAGATTCTTAAATGGTTCTTTCTGCTAAGAAAAATAGATTGGTCCCATTCGCTTTATGCAACAAAAGATCAAAAGCATTGAATGTGAGGGATCTCGAATTGGAATCACACCATACTTGAAACAATGTCGAGGAGATTATATATCACCACTAGCTCTATAGGATAATTCGCATACCTCAAAGTGGTCGAGGATTGTAATAGGAAAAAATTACATGCGACAGATCTGAAAGCATTAAATGTGATGAAACCCTTATTAGAATCGCATCATACTTGAAGTAATGTCGAGGAAATTAAACTTGGAGGAGGCTATACCCCTCAATTCTATAGGGTGATTCGTGTTATTTCTGATAGATTCTTTATTGAAATTGTATTAAGCTCGAAGTAAATATTGAGGAGGTTATATCCCCTAACTTTACCGGGCGATTCCAATCACATCGAGTGCGAATCGATCGAGTCGGAAAATTCGAATGCCGTTCCCACGGGGGTAGAGGGAAAAAATGGTTGCGTACAAAAGGAGCGGCTTTGATATGTCAAATGGCGTGCTTGACACTATAGAAAGATAGAGGGGGCCAGTTCAACCTTCCCTGTATATACTGGACTTTCTTATCTTCTTTTTTTTTTTTTTTAAGAAAAAGAATAAAGCCAAAAGAATAATAATAATGGGAAAAAAAAAAGAAAAAGACAACCTAGAACTGGGGATTCGAAGTCAACGCTCCCTTCTCTCTCTCTCTCTCTGTTCACTGCACAGAACGCATAAACTGACCCGGAGAAAAAAATCAAGAAAATCAAGAAAAGACAATCAAGAAAATCAAGAAAATCGGAGAGACCGGGGAGTTGCCAAATCTCACTCGCTCCCACCGACCGGCCTCCCCTCCATATCATCACCCCCTCCGCAGGCATCGAATCCTCGCAGTCGCACCACGAACCCGCCGAGAAGACGACGAGCGGCGGCGACGGCGGCTCTCCGGTGACGCGTTGACCGCCGATCGAAGGAGGACTTCGGATCGTCCGTCGAGATGCACGCCAGGAACCACTGGGGCGGGTCCTTCGAGATCAACGGCGGCGACTCCTCCGCCGCCGAGGACGACCAGCGGAGCCGGGAGTGGGACCGGGCGGCGCTGCAGCCGCCGCCCCACCACCACGAGCTCGACGAGACGCAGCAGAGCTGGCTCCTCGGCAACCACAACCAGCGGCCCCAGAAGAACAAGTACGTCGACCTGGGCTGCGTCGTCTGCAGCCGCAAGGCGCTCAAGTGGACCGGCTGGGCCTTCGTCGCCGCCTTCTTCCTCATCGCCCTCCCCATCATCATCGCCAAGACCGTGCCCCGGCACAAGCCCCGGCCACCCCGCCCGACAACTACACCGTCGCCCTCCACAAGGCCCTCCTCTTCTTCAATGCCCAAAAATGTATGTGTCCGTGTTTACTACGTTACAAGGGTTTGACCGATTGATAATGTCGCGAAGTGTTTTTGAATTCCTTTCTTTCTTCTTTTTTTCCGGTGCAGCCGGGAAATTGCCGAAGAACAACCCCATCCCTTGGAGGGGCAACTCGGGGCTGCAGGACGGGAACGCCACGACCGACGTGAAGGGAGGGCTGGTCGGAGGGTACTACGACGCCGGCGACAACACCAAGTTCCATTTCCCGATGGCCTTCGCCATGTCGATGCTGAGCTGGAGCGTGATCGAGTACAGCCACAAGTACGAGGCCGTCAGCGAGTACAACCACGCCCGCGACCTCATCAAGTGGGGCACCGACTACCTCCTCCTCACCTTCAACTCCTCCGCCACCAAGATCGACAAGATCTACAGTCAGGTAATGTCCGATATGTGCCGCCGGAAAAAAACTCCGATCGTCTTGTTCGCTCCTGCTGGTCTCTGATGCTCGAGATGATAGACGGCGCGGTCCGATGGTCTGATCTTGATTGGATTTGATTAGATTCACGGACCTTGAAGTGCTGCAATTCAGCTTTAGGAATGCTCATTCTTATGGAACTCCATTTGATGCTGTTGTTCTTCTTCCAGGTGGGCGGATCTCGGAACGGTTCGAAGACCCCGGACGACCACTACTGCTGGACTAGGCCGGAAGACATGGACTATCCACGGCCGGTGCAGAGCACTAGCACAGGGCCGGACCTCGCTGGGGAAATGGCTGCGGCCCTGGCCTCCGCCTCGATCGTGTTCCGCGACAACGCCGCCTACTCCAAGAAGCTGGTCAAGGGCGCCGAGACGGTCTTCGCGTTCGCCCGGGACTCCGGGAGGCGCACCCCTTTACTCCCGCGGCAACGATTTCATCGACCCCTACTACAACTCGACCGGCTACTTCGACGAGTACATGTGGGGCGCGGCGTGGCTGTACTACGCGACCGGGAACAAGTCCTACATCTCCCTGGCGACGAACCCGGGCATCCCCAAGAACTCCCATGCGTTCTACATGGTCCCGGACCTGAGCGTGCTCAGCTGGGACAACAAGCTGCCGGCGGCGATGCTGCTGCTGACGCGGCTGCGCGTGTTCCTGAACCCGGGCTACCCGTACGAGGACATGCTCAGCATGTACCAGAACGTCACCGGCCTCACCATGTGCTCGTACCTTCACCAGTTCCATGTGTTCAACTGGACTAAAGGTAAGCGTGACCAATTCGCTTCTGATCCGATCGGAGCGTCGACTTTTCCGACCGAGAACGGAGTCCGATTTAAGTCGGCTCATCATCGCCTTTCGATTTGCAGGAGGAATGATAGAGCTGAACCACGGGAATCCGCAGCCGCTGCAGTACATGGCCAACGCCGCGTTCCTGGCGTCCCTCTACGTCGACTACATGAACGCCACCGGCGTGCCGGGATGGAACTGCGGCCCGAACTTCATTACGACCGACACTCTCCGGAGTTTCGCCACCTCTCAGGTGACTGCTAATGCTTATCAAAATCGACTCCGAATCGAGCTCTGATCATACTTCTGATCGCTAATGTGTTTGTTCTGGTCGGGGCAATTGAACTCAGATCGATTACATCCTAGGCAAGAACCCGATGAAGATGAGCTACGTGGTCGGGTTCGGCTCCAAGTACCCGAAGCACGTGCACCACCGCGGCGCGTCGATCCCGAACGACCACAAGAAGTACTCGTGCACCGGGGGTGGAAGTGGCGCGACACCCGCAACAACAACCCCAACACGATCAACGGGGCGATGGTCGGGGGGCCGGACCGGTTCGACAAGTTCAAGGACGTGCGCACGAACTACAGCTACACTGAGCCCACCTTGGCCGGGAACGCGGGGCTCGTGGCGGCCCTCGTGTCGCTGACGGAGAGCGGCGGCCGCGCCATCGACAAGAACAGCATCTTCTCTGCCGTCCCACCGCTCTACCCCGTCACCCCCCCGCCGCCACCACCATGGAAGCCCTGAGGGCGGTGCCGTGGCGAGAACAACCTCTAATTGCTGGAGTGGATGTGTCCGATACAACTTGTCATAGCCCTTGTTTATATGTCGTAACATTTTAATATTTCAACGGGCGAAATCAGTGGAGCTTCGGAGTTATATATGAAATATTTAATTCTTTTTCTTGCGAGTTCGATTGAGAAATATGACTTTCTCCACATGTTTGCTGATTTTCTTTTATAGAAAAAGAAAGATGAACTAATAATATTTTGAAATATTATTAGTTCATTTTTATATATACGAAATATTTAATTCAGAGACATATATGAAATATTTAATTGGCCCTACAGTATGATTGGGTTGACGTAAGCATTTTTATATAAATTTTTATGTTTTTTATTTTTCATTTTCTTCATTTTTTTTTCTATTTTTGGAATTAGGGCTGGTCACTAGTTGTGGTAATTCTATTTATTGACGGATTGAATATTTATTACAAAACATGAAAGGAGTACAGTATAAAATAAAAGTCCATGACTAATAGCAATATAATCCTAAAATGGTAATACCATCCAAAAGTTAAAAAAGATAAATAAAAAAGCCACCCATCATTTAAATTTATAAGTTTATGTGAGAATCCATCCCACTCTTACGAGAGTATGAACTAAAATGTATCACGGTAAACATAGTCAAACTCGTCGCATGAGTGCACGAATGAAGTTAGAGATTGATGATTAATCAAGCTTTACACGTATAAATGTGGAGATTTCATAAAGAAAAAGAGGAATTCATTAGTTTATTTAAGAAATGTCATACAGGACCCTGTACCTAAGGTACAGGACATAGGTTAGTATAACCATAAACCTTGAAATCCACTCCACGCTATTGATTCCACAACTTCCACATATTTTAGAAAATTTCCGGTACACTCCTAACTATAATATAAGTGTTGCATCATGTCAGACCTTAATACTCACGGAATTTAGCAACAGCCAATATTTTCTCACGATTTGTATCAATTTTGCACTAATAAAAGAAAAATACATTCCATCATCGTGCTCTCAAACACGACATCGAATTTCTACGAAATGATCAAAATTGAACTCGAAATTAGTAAAATAGTAACAAAAATTATTTTCTTATGGAATTGAATTAAAAAAAAAGTGTAATGAAAATCTTAAAATCTATTACTAAAATATAATCAAATTTTAAAATTTTAAAAAATGTAATCACATCCTAAAATTTATATAAAAATACAATTGGATATTAAAATTTTCAAAAAATTTAGTTATGTGATTAAATTTATTGTGAAAGTCATAATTAAATTTTAAAACTTTCATAAAGACGCAATAAATAGAATGAATTGATTGGATCGATTTGATAAATTTTAAGATTTAATTGAACTTACTAAAAATTTTAGAATTTAATTATAATTTTATATAAGTTTTAGGATTTTCATTCCACGTACCCCAACTAAAAAATGTATATATAAACAATTTATCATCCTATGTTATAAACTTAAAATTTACCTTCATGAAATGAGCCGAGCGCGGATGTTGTGCGCACTTGGAATCCTCGGATAACGAGATAACGGCGTCTCCCCTCACCGATCGGAATGGCGCCGATGGCCGCCGTCAGCAACGTCGCCAGGTGCGGCGGCCTCCTTCTCCTCTCCACCTGCCGCCGCCGCCAGCTTCGGCGGCCGCCGCTGGCCCTCCCCACGGCGCCGCCGTCGCCGGTGGCCCTCAAGGGCGGCGCGCTCTTCGCGTCGAGAGGCGGCGGGGCGCCGCGCTGCGGTTCTGCCGGGCTTCTTCGAGCGCGAGCGCGAATGACGTGGAGGCCACCGCCGCGAGCTCCTCGGATCCGGCGGCGGCGGAGGCGAAGGGAGCGGAGCCGGAGCCGGAGCCGGAGCCGGAGTCTGAGGAGGAGAGGATGAGGAAGATAGGGGAGGCGGCGGGCGCGCTGGACATAAGGGTGGGGCAGGTGCTCAAGGCGTGGAGGCACGAGGAGGCCGACGCGCTGTACGTGGAAGAGGTGGACGTCGGCGAGGCGGAACCGAGAATCATCTGCAGCGGCCTCGTCAAGTACGTCCCTCTCCAGGAGCTTCAGGTACTACGACTCTTCTTCGTCTCTGTGTATTTGCGGCGGCCTGGCGCTGTTCTTGAAGGTTGAGGATGAAGTAGATGGTCCGCGCGTATGTTTTGTACTCTCGATTTCATTGGATTGCCTGGGAGGTTTTGGATGGTTGCTCGATCGATCTGAAGTGTGGAAGGCAAGAATTGACCTGGTCTGACATGACAGATGCACTTTTCGTGGTCTTGGATTGACGGCTTCTCCTTTGTTGTGCTTGCGATTTCTTCGCATTTAGGTCTGTCAATTCACCTGCTGACTAATGAGATTCAGTTTAGGTTACTTTTTTTCAGTTTTGGTGTTCTGCGCTTTTAATAGGTAGGAGTCATATGCTGCTCAGGCTTCAAAGTCAAAGAATTTATAGTTAGCAGCTTGAGCAAGTTTTTGAAGAACAGAATGACCAATCTGTTTAGTTCATGTCTTAAAGTACATTCTGCTTAACCTTATTGAGAAGTCTGAAAAGCTAATTCAATAAGCGTAATGTGTGAAGTACCGTGTGCGGAAATGAAATGAGCATGACTGCTCTGTTAGTTGGAGCTACTTGGATTATAAAGAGCTGCTTGGTGCGGTTATGAATGTGTGGCTTGGAAGCATAGCCTTAGAAAAGGAGTCTTATCTATTTTTGCACTGATGCCTTAAAGAAGGAGTTGGCTGACTTCATTATATCAAAGAATCTCTGAAGGATGAAATTTAGGGCTCTTTAGTTGGAAGCTGGAGACAAAAGCAGTTCTTTCATAAGTTATTCACCTTTATAAGATCAAGACATCTGAATAAATAGAAGACTGGAAGTGGTGTTGCAATTTAAGGGAGTCCTGCAAAGGTAATCTGCGATTTCCACTGGGGGTTACATCATGAAATATAGATGAGGGTGGAGCTGGAGGTAAGTTGGGGGTTTGTCCTGTGACACCTTAAGATTAGAAGGGACAAATTAGACATCCTTCTGATGATGTGGAGCTCTCATACACCATTAGAAATTGCAATATAGATAAAGGCTCAGTCAGATAGTGATCCTGTGTCATTCTTTATGTTTCTCGAGACTAATGGTGTCATTTTATTGAGTCAAAGTAATATAGTCTACCATCTTAGCTTGTTCACTTATTACTCGCAAGTTTCTCGTTCGTTTAATTTATCTTTATCCTGACCTCTGTAGAATCCTCTATCTCATGGAGGTCTTCTAGATGGAACTGTGGTCTTGCCATAGGAAATATGAAATGGCCAATTGTATTGCCTGGTCTGAGGAAGCTTTGAGTAGTTCTTCAGTTTAGTATCTGCAGTAAATGGCCTATCATGGTGCCTTCTCCCTTTCTTAGGGAATTGTATTGTCGATGATCTGACCAAGTAGGCTCTATGATTTTGAAGTGACTTTTCTTGAATAAAAACGTAATTTCAATCCCCACTTTTAATGAGCTTGTAGTCAGAAGTAGATCTCCTACTTTGAGGTTTAGCAGAACAAAATTGATCTCCTACAGGAAAGGAACTTCAGGATTTTTGATCAACTGGTGTACACTTCCATTGTAATAGATATGAAACTAGAAACTTCATAACTAGTTTGATATTATTATGACCTTTCACAGCGAAATTAAGTGAACATGTCATATAAGGAAACCTCAGGGAGTTGCTCAAGTGGCAAACGTATTCATCCTTCTCACTCAAAACTTGGTTTGCTTGCACATTCTCTTGGGGCCACCCGGGGGTATAAACCTATGTGTCTCTGATAATTACCCACTGAGTTTATGATGGAGAACTGTCTCACGCAATGGGTATTAGTTAGGTGCTCAAAGAGCCCCGGGCACCCATTGATATAAAAAGAAAATTAACAGCTGATATAACAACGGCCTTTATTTATTTTATTTAAAAAAAAAAATTTAAGCAAATAAAAGCAACACATTACTTTCAAAGAAGGTAAAAAATTCGAGGACTGAAATTGTAGTGAACTAAAAGTGACTTCCCTCAATATTAATGAGTTATAGGTCCACTATCAACTGAACATAGCCCTAAAGGTTCTTTTTGTCAAATGGCAAGAAAGGTTGCTAGATTTAGAAAGTGCAGTTTGCCTTTTGTGAGTAGAGCATGTCCAAATAGATCCAGTTTTTTGCACATGGCATTTCAGGTCCTCTTCTCTTCAACACTTTTAAGTATTAGCCAGGTTTGATGCTCAATACCCTGCAAACCTAGAGTACAAAACATAGTTATCATTTTGGTGGTTTCAATTACTGACCAGATTTGGGACAATAAAAGAAGCTATGACTTGGAATGCTATCATTTCTTTTATTCTTTGTCAGGATGAGTCATGTTAGTGATGTTTGTTTAAAATTTGCAGGGCAGAAATGTAGTTGTACTAGCAAATCTGAAGCCAAGGAATATGCGTGGAGTTAAATCAAACGGAATGCTTCTGGCTGCTTCTGATGCATCTCATGAAAATATTGAGCTTCTTTTGCCTCCTGATGGCTCGATCCCTGGTGAGAGAATATGGTTTGGCTCAGAAGAAGAGAAAGAAAATCAACCTCCTCCTGTGACACCTAATCAGGTACTTTTCTATTTACTATCTCTGGGAGTAATGCATGATGCATTACAATGGTACAGTAGTCTCTCTTTTTTGTTTCAACACTGTTATAATATAATTCTCTAGAAAGATATATCTTGTGATGCACTGGCCGTTGAATGTGTGGTCAATTGTTCCCCACAAAAGTTTCAGCCTCTGCGTGTGTCTGTCCACCTTTGACCATTGTCATGGTGATTACAGGCCAACTAAAAGAACTGGAATGAGCTTAGGATTGATGTATCACCAGAGCACTACTTTTTCTGGTCATGTTTGGTGTTGATTTAAGTACCATAAGCAACATTTAATTGAACGGCATTATTTTTTGTGCACAGCAATTTGGTTCTTGAGATAGTTGATTCAGTTAAAGTGGTTTTCATCTTGATCAATCTGTAACATTGGCCCTTCAGGAATGGGATCTTTACTCTATAAAGCATATTCTCAAACCTTTGCCCATTGCATGCTACCTATAACGTGTCCTGTGATTTCTTTCTCCCTTTTGGAATATGAGTAAGTGGTCTTTACATAAACAGAAAACGAAGTCAGAGGACTAGCCCCACTACTAGCTCATTTGTTAGGACCCAAAAATAAAATATCATTGCCAAAGTTCCTGCAAGTACTGTTAGGGTGTCATAAATAAATTCTCATAGCGAAACTGGGAAGGGAAAGCATGTGATATCATTGACCTCAATATATTTGGGAATCTCATTTTCAAACCCGCTGGAGTTGGTTGAGTGGGTTCTTTTAAATTCCTTTTGAACTTGGATGACTTTCCTTGGAGATTTTGATATATAGTTTTCTTGCCTGTTAACAAGTACTAAGTCATTAGCTGATTTTTATTACAGTTGTCTGCTGTGAAGACCTTTTCGTTTTTATCTTTTTTAATTGGTCATTCTTCCTTCTCTTGCCAAGTGCTTTAGTTGCTTTTGTTTGTAATGCTTCCAGAGCGTTCATTGATCATCTGCATATGACTTTGCTAGTATCTTCCCCTTTTTATATCAATATCAGGAATAAAATAGCTTGTCTTACAACATTCTTTTTTACCCCCTTGCATCAGTCAAAACCAATATTTTGTTACTTGCATACCAAGAGAGAGCAATTCCCATGTTTTTATCAATTAGAAAAGGCTACGTTGAAGGTTTAGTAGGTTATGCCTTATTTTTATCATGTAATTGCACATTCTTGCTGTAGTTAAACATGACATCAGTTAAACATGACATCAGTTGATCTTGCCTTCATGTCCCAAAACATCCTGTCCAGTAGTAATTACATTATCTAAAGTACTAGCAATCAGAGAAGCTTGAAAAGCTCAAAAAGCAAAAAGCTTTCGATTAGAAAAGGCTGCGTTGAAGATGTAGTAGGATTTTCCCACTGCATGCTTCTTTTATCTGTGAAGTATGATGTTTCTGCACTCCCAACGACACAAATAATCCGAGGGTCACAGGCCTTTCAGCCTGTCAGAAGGGTAACGAGAAGTAAAAATATGTGTACTTGGTGGACTAAAGATTATAATGAGCGAGAAACAAAAAATATAATATATATATCTTGTCTTTTTTCTTGATTGTTCTGCACAAAAATTTTGCAGGTTCAAAAGAAAAAGATTTGGGAGTCAGTCCAGCCCCATCTTAAGACCGATGCTTCCTGTAATGCTGTGCTCGGAGATCGCTTTATGCGGACATCTCTAGGTGTGGTAGTATGCAAATCTCTAAAGAATGCCAATGTATCTTGATCATGTGTGGCAATGTGCTTCTCGTTCTTGTCCCGTTCTTTTGAATAATGGGCAGTAGCATCCTCTCAGCTAATATCATCACACTGTAAAGTGCTAGAGGGTTAGAGGTGATATTTTTCTTCAGTTCTTTCATTAACATATGTTACAGGCAGAGACCTGCCATTTTTCGATGAGAAAGATTATGAATGGAGATGCAAACATAATGCCGGCGAGGATGAGGAAGCAAGATGCTTCGAGCAATCAGATTTTGACTAATCAATTTTGGTTCGGAGGATAAGGCGCTTTTTGTGGCTTTCTCTTGTGCTGATATACGTCTGTACTGGCTTTTCAACGAATTTTTATAGAACAAAATTTCCTAAAGCTGCGAGGGAAGACCCTAACATACCAGTGCTTCTGTGTTACGTCAGGAAACTGTTACCCGAGGGGTCATAAGCAGCACTGTCATGTTACAAATCATCTTAACTTCTTTGGTGCGATAAAACATCCTGCAATCTACAAATTCGATGTTTGCCAGACTAGAACCACGTAAAATCCAAGGAAATGTCGCCGCATATCATCATTATCATCATAAATACTCAGCATCGTTCATGCTGAGAATACTGATGGACTATGTCGACCTGAACTGCATGTAAGTATGAAAGGCTGAGAAAAATTATATATCAGTACTTCTAAGAATTGAAAGACAAAATCATCTGCTGGATTATCTAGATTACAACTTCGGGTGATAAATTGCAATACCAGATCCCCAACAGGTTATTCCCACAACAATCACCTTGAGGAAAATTAAAATACAGGCATCTCCACTGCAACTCAGCAAGCAACACGCTTCATATATCTTCGAACACAGCAAACAAATCGCTCTTCATGTAATCGTTATCTACCAAGCTTACTAAGAAGTAACTGCTCTGTATCTGCAAAGATAAAACACATTCGTTGTCATCACATAAGTTCCAAAAGGGGGGGAGATACGAAAAAACGAGAGAACGTACAGGCAGGTAAATGACGCGGTCTATATACAAAAGGCGTGTATGATGAGAGTGTGCACAAACCTCTTGAAGCAATTTTGGGGACGGGTCGCCTTCGGGGTACAGACAAGCCCAACCCCTCGACCAGATTTCGAATGCCTCATCCTTCCAGACCAAAAAGCTGGCTGGATCAACCACTGTCGGTTGGATGATCTCCTTCGCTGGGAAGACTCCCCAAGTCACTGCATTCACATCGGAGTCCCCCACGTTGGATATCCATTTGTCACCTCCTTTATTAACAGCCATGTAGGTCAGGTTTGGGAATCCCTTGCATTTCTCCACAAGGATGTTTAATTTTTCTGGAGAGCAGAATAACTCCAGATAGGCCTTCTGGTACACGTAACCCCCAGGGCCACCCCATCCTGAATTAAAATCGCGCCAAAACATAAGTTGCGAGGCATTATAATGGCAAGAGAAAGACACGAGAACATAGTGATCCACATCCCTAGTGCATCTAGTTTTCTTCGAAAATCATCGTCTTTTATCTGACCACAACAATTACAATTGACAGGAGCATTAAGCAAACCGAACTCAAGCAATGTGAAGTAGTCCTTGACTACTTAATAACAGATGCAGAAACAGCACAAAAATCTATGGAAAATCAAAAACTTAAGTTTCTCCGTAACACTCCAAGGTTCAAGATGTTTTAAGCTTCTTAAATTTGCTAAACAAAGAGAGCCAGTTCTCAAAAGCAAGAAAAACCAGGCATTTTTTTCACTGGATTTTTCTTCTTTTTTGGCACTATATGTCATGATCTTCAACCTCACTAAGTCCATGTCCTTAATAAGATCTACCATGTCCTGAAATTTCTCTAATATTTTTAGCTTGTCACTTACTTAGCCCTTTCTTCCCCTTTGCATGTAAGCCCTCTCACAGACCCAGATTCCACCAATGCATCTCAAATTCCTCAACTCGATATCTTCTCATTCAAGACAAATTTTACTCTGTGCCTCTCAGTATGTACCTCTGACGTGTCCTCATAATAAAATTACTTTAGAAGAACTGCATATTACCATCATCACCCAGCCCTTGTTGGCATAAAACTTCGATAAGTTTAAGACCATCCACTAACATACAACATATGCATTTTTTCTATATTCAATAACAATGCTGTATTCCTCTGTTTTCTCTTAAACCATATGCTGTATTCCTCTGTTTTTCTACTCAATATTTCCAGGACACTGAAGAAGCCCACTGTTGAGTACCTACCAGTACAAGATCCTAACCCTGCTTGCCTTTTCCAACAAATTCTATATCTCATAATCTCCATACTAGGCATAGTTACTACAAAAGTAATTGCTCATAATTTCAGATTGAACTTAGCAAATGCCCTAATGAGATAAAATATACCACAGAAGGACAACTCAATGAATAATGGCTTGAAGCCCAATGATTGTCGAAGACAAAATTCACAGCTTAATGCATGTAACAACTTAAAAACCAAACCAATTCAAAAAATTGCTGTGTGCAACTAATCTGCATCTTTATGGCTCATAATCCATTATCTAGATAAGTAAAATCATGGTTTCTACCAGCTCAACTTATCTAGAAACAATGATAAACAGGGAACTCAAAGAAACACCATGGCATGTCTTCTTACCAACAGAAGGAGAATCGGATCTTTCCCCATTAACCGCTGGTTGGCTGTTAATTGTTAGGAAACCTTTCAAATTAATTTTTCCCAGTGGTTCATTGATGATTCTTGTCTCTGGCTGAAGGCCATCCAACTCGGACCAGGGACTACTTCTAAACTTCCCAAGGCAGAATTTCTTAAATTTCTGGTGCACAATAATACACAATACACAAATTCAGACCCGATAGTTCTCATAATTCAGAAACAAAAAGGAACAACAAAAAATACAGCAACTTCACCTCATGGACATCTTCAATACTATTCAAGGGAACAACCCATTCTTCATGAAGTTTCTTATCACGGGCACGTGGACGCATGAACTGGTACCCAAAAAGGACAATGTACAGAATGGTTAGTGCTACTTATAGATCATAGTGAGTGTAAGCCTTGCAAAACATCATAAACAAAATAACTGTACATATCTTTAAAGCAGAACAAACATTGTAGATAAAGGAAATCACAAGGAAGGGTGAGTGATCTCTATATTAGCAACTCCATAAGAACTCAAAACTGCAGAACTCCATTAAATTTACTGAAGATGCAGCAACATCACAAACATAACATTAAATGCTCATGTGGTGACAGAAAAGTATAACAAGAATTTTCTACTACTTCACCGATCGTCAAAAATCAACCACATGCATAATTGATGGCACGCTATACCTGGTAGTCAGTCAGTGTCCCATACGCTGCACTCCGGGAATCACCCCATCGTCCACGAGGGTATTGGTCCCACCCCATGGTCCTTGAAATATAACTCTTTGGACGATTTGCCCTGCCATAGTCCAATCATCCCATCATACAAATAATAATCCCTACTTTACATATAACTTAACAGTAAATTTCTCATCCATCTAATGTACCAGAATATGGGCCGAACATCTTCCTTAACACGGAAAACGTTGGTAGGACGTCTCCAAGGAAGAGACCTTGAAACTTTAGACTCCTCAATCAAGCCAAGATTCTGATGACAAACTTAGTATACGTTAGTAAAAGCCTGAAGAGATCAAAGCTACTCATTGTTAAAGGCTCAAGGATATTGGAACAACCATTAGTATAGCCAATGCTGACTTCTCCATGTTGAGTGTGTAAAGATGTAGCGTCTTGATTCCATTAGCCAAAATTTTCTTGCACATTTCAGTTCCAAGGTGAATCCCGTAGTTTCTAACAGCTTCTTCATTGTCCTTGATTGGCTCCAGGGCAGCAGTTATTTCATCTGGTATCTGCAACATACACCATTCAAACATTTAATGATAATAGAACTGGAAAAATCAGCAAATACTTAATTCTGCATTGCATCAAGATTATCATCATCTTCTGATATCATTCATCATTATTTCCATTTAGCTAAGTTCGAGCCACGAGATAAGAGTTGCCTCTCTCCCTTTCATCCAATCTAAAGAAAGAAATCCACACCACAATAGTATTACCAAGCATGATAAGGTTGCCTCTTTTCCTTGCATCTAAAAGATGGTCCAAACCATAATAATATTTCATAAAATATGCTGCCACATTAATCTTCCATTTAATTAAGTGGCAGCCAATTTTGTCAAATTTAAAATTTCGCATTATCATCTATACTTATCCTTACATCATTTTCCTGCTCCACAAAAAGACAAATATTACGAGAGAAGGATATGAGTCCCGCATACTCAAGTATTTTCTCAGCCACTTTAGAAAACCCAATACAGAATTGGTCTTAAAAGTTCGATCTTGAATCAGGAGAGAAAAAGAAAAAAAAATTGGTGAACAATTCTAGTTGCATACTAAATTAACTCAAGAAAAACTCATATTATTCGACTGAATAGGACATGGACAGGGAGAATGTGTCAAGATTCTATCCAAGTGAATTACTGTACTTCCCATGCAGAACACTGGCTTTCCCCAAACCATATCAGCATCGGCAATATCCACAAACACCAGTAGAGCAAATGGAGCACATACAGAAGAAAGTCACACACCTTTGTTTTGCAGAAACCAGTCATGCGAATGAAACCCTTATAATTGTTTATTGGCATGATGCCAGAACAATAGGACAATGGATTCCAACTTGGCGACAGTCATTCACGAACTTGAGGTAAATATCAGTGTCATAAAACAGTTGAGTAATGATGAGATCTGCTCCAGCATCCACCTACACAAAATCATTGGTGAGATGAAGACATGCCCACGGAAGTCACAAACTCATACGACCACTAGATCGATCCAAATTGGCGCGATGCCACCGTACCTACTCTTCAAATAGGCAAGCTCATTCTGGTAAGCCTGCATGTAGCCAGGCCATCCTGTCCAATGACATCGGGATGGCCCTCTGATTCCACAAAATAGTACGACATTAGATCCTCACACCATGCTTACAACAAACCAATCAATAGCATAAGATTTTCATGAAACGTGTGAAGAGAGCAGAGCAAATTAAACAACCTGGATAGCCAGCAACAGTAATGCCGAAGTAATTGCCATATTTGGCTTTGATGTGTTTCACCTGCATTTTAATCCTAACAAGTAAGCAGATCCGGAACAAAATCACGATGATGACACGACACAGGACGATCTAACATATTCAGAATCTAGATACCACATTGCCGAAACCAATCAAGCGCAAGTGCATCAATCACAAACTCCCGAATTGCACAAGAAAAAGAACGGATGAACCAACCAAGTCGAGGGCGCAGGCGAACCCGCCCTGGACCTGGACGAACTTGTCCTGGCCGTGCGGGGGGTCGCCGCGGAGGGCGAGGACGTTCTGGATCCCGTTGGACTTGATGGCGGTGAGGGCGTGGTCGATCTTCTCGACGGGCATGTTGGTGCAGGTGAGGTGCATCATGGTCTCGACGCAGACCATGTTCTGCATCCGGTTCGCGATGTCGAGGGTCAGGTCGGCGGTGGAGCCTCCGGCGCCCCAGGTGATGTCGCAGAAGGTCGGGTTGTGGACCACCATCCGGTCCATCCGCTCGAACAGGTTGTCCACGCCGTCCTCCGTCTTGGGCGGGAAGAACTCGAACGAGAACACCACCTTCCCCTCGCCGCCGTTGGCGCCGCCGTTGCACACGCCGGCGGACTCTGATCTTGTCGATCACCTTCATTGCGCTTCTCCTTCTTCTGGGTCGTGCTCAAACGAGCGAGATCCGGTTGGTTCTTGGGGGTGAAGATAAAAACAGAGCACCGACAGGGCTGAGAGAGATATTCGGTGGGGCAATGTGACCAAGAGGCTGAGGTTCGCCCACTACTCTGCCTAACGCATCAATGGCTGTGTGAGAGAGAGAGAAAGAGAGGACGAATCGAGATCTGGGATTCAGTGTCTATATATACAAGGAAAGAGAGGAGGGGACTCCTGATGGGGGAAAGAGTTGGTGAGAGGACCCACATCAGCATTCACCCAAACCAAGCACATCCATCACCCAACCACCACGCACCCTCCCCTCACTCTCCACTCCTCAAAGCTTGACCTTTTTACAGGCAACTCCAACGCCAAAGTTCCATTGCATGACAGTGGCTGGTCCATTCCCATCTCTAACTGGTGAAAAGACTGATTTTTAATCTTTTGCATTGCACCCACTAGAAGATTGACTTTTTTACACACACCTCCTCAAAGCTTGACTCTTTTTACAGGTACCTCCAACACCAAGGTCCGTTGCGTTACGGTGGCAGGTTCATTCCCATCTCGAACTGGTGAAAAGATTGGATTTTTTTTATCTTTTTGCATTGCACCCAAGAGAAGATTGGCTTTTTTATACACACCTCCTCAAACCTGGACTCTTTTTCACAGGCAACTCCTACGCCAAGTTCCATTGCATTACAGTGGCTGCTTCATTCCCATCTCAAACTGGTGAAAAGATTGGATTTTCAATCTTTTGAGATGCACCCAATAAAAGATTGGCCTTTTACAGTCACTCCAACGCCAATTCCCATTACATTGCAGTGGCTGCTGGTTCATTCCCAGCTCAACTGGGAAAAGATTGGATTTTTATTCCTTTTCAGATGCACCCAATAGAAGATTCATTACACTCCTCAAAGCTTGACCTTTTTTTCCAGCCACTCCAACACCAAGTTCCATTACATTACAGTGGCTGCTTTATTCCTATCTCAACTGGTGGAAAGATTGGATTTTTAATCCTTTTTAGATGCACCCAATAGAAGATTCATTCCCATCTCAACTGGTGAAAGATTGGATTTTTAATCTTTTTGAGATGCACCCAATTGAAGATTCATTAAACTTTCAACAACCAAAAGCCAGACCAGAACACCCTTTTGAGATTTGGGTTCTAGGATGGTCCCACTTCTTGCCAAGAGATTTCACAGCTTCCAATTTTCCATCTTTAGATTAGATCTGTAGACCTGAGATGGTCTCTGAGTATGTCACCAACCCAACTCTTATCCTTCCTTGCATCTCTACTTTTGTGTCTCACGGAGAAGACAATACTCCAAAAGCTAACTTAATTCTTAATCAAATTAAGATGGTCGTGGGTGGACACATTGAAACTCCTGTTCGGTCCAAGGACTAGACTACGCTAAACATACTCGGCCGAATCTCCACGCAAAAAGTTTCACTAATTACAGAATCTACAGATGCAGCATTACGGGCTTTTTTACGAGCATTTTGACACCGACTGAGTAATTACAAGAGCATGCAAGTTGACGCTCGCAAGAATGATCCTGAGGAAAGCACAAACCCATTAATTTGCTAAGGTCAAGGTTAAGTCTAGATGCAGGTAGGACACGTAGATAGCAAATCCACGGCTCTCTCTACCCACCACCAAAACCTTGGAATAAGAATGCTTGGATCGGGGGTTGTTGGAGAGGGCCCCACTATACCAACCCCTGGTTTATTCGCCGAATGATGTTTCCACTCCATAAAAAGAATAATTATAACGAGAGAGAGAGGGATTCAACTAATAAGGGTTGAAGAAATCAGATTGCAACTGGTCAACAGTTTAATATGAGGCTTTGTGTCCAATCATATTGGAAAACTAGTTGGATCTACAGACATGGTGATTTTCGGAGTCATTAACAAAATCAGACACGACGTTCATGAAATTGAGTTTCAACAAAGATAATGCCATGCATTTGTACGTCATGTGTCCTAAATGGAACATGTTTGCCTATTTGCATTTATGAGTCCTGTTAACTCATACCAACCACGAGTCTAGACCACAGCATCCATTTTTCCTTCTTACCATGGTCCTAAATAAAACATGTTTCCTATAATTTAGACCGTACATTTAAGAGAATTCTCAATCAACTAATAGTGCCTTATATCTTTCTATCAATTCATTTGATCAAGATTTAAGTTTATAAACCTACTAATAAGATATAGGACGTACCTTTTTAGATCTTGACATCAAATCTCATGTCTGATTTTTCCTTAGTGCTTGGATCTCTTTTTCCATGGCTTTCTCCATTCCGCATCAAGTGAGGCTTCCTCGTATGTAAATAGCTCAATCATTTCGAAATCTTCTGTCAACATTGCATTTGCATATTTGGGATTTAGTTTTCTTTGCCCTGTTGAGTTGAGGTACCCGCCCTTCGGGTTCATGTACCTAACTTGGTCGAAACTCTTCTATCATTCTTGACATACACCAGGTTGCCATGGCCTTTGATTTTTGATGACTATGCTCAGACTTCTTCTCTTCCAGCTACAGGTTCATTTTCTTTGTCAATCAGGGGGTCCTTATCAAGCTCATCATTCTCTTCCATTCTTTCATTCTTTCATGAACCTCTTTTTCTATTTGTTTTGAATTTGATAGTTCATGGTCACAACACTTCCACCCTTTCCTTTGATCATCATAGCCCACAAATGTGGAGAGAACTGCCTTCTTATTGAATTTGCTATGTAGATGGCCTAGCACTGCATAGTATACACATCCAAATACTCTAAAATGACTTACCGTGGACTTGCAAATTCCTATAACTTCTCCTATGGTGACAAAAAGCCAAGCCTTCTAGGGATAATCTGTTGACCAAGTGCACTGCTAGCTTTATACATTCAGCCCAAAATTTTTGGGAACATTCTTTGCATGTAGCATGCTCCTGCATGACTCCACCAAATGCCGATTCTTTCTTTCGGCAACTCTGATTTGTCGTTGCATATTCAAGCAAGTGAATTGTCAACCATTGCAACTTGGCATGTCCATCCTCGCAAATAGTGCAGCTAAGTACCTCCTTTAGGGTCTTTGTGCTCTTGATGTGCTATAACAACTCATATTCAATAGTCACAACAAGAACATATAGTGCCTTACCTACTTTGATGTTCCATTTTTTTCAACTTGACATCATCTGTGGGTGGTGTGGTGTTGCCACCGCCAACAATAGACCACAAGTCTTGACCCATCAAGTAAAACTGCATGCAGTACTCCAATTATTATTATTGGAGTTGTTAAGCTTCTCGATATTGTTATCAGTCATCTCACTTGGATATATCACAATCTCTAACTGCACATGGGCAAAACTTCAATGCACTCCACTCCCTGACCGCCTACTCACGTACAATGATCCCTAACCACTGTCTTCGTGTACCACGCTCCTGATTGCTAGGTTCATCTCCCCTAGCTGCCTTGCTCCAATACCGATTGTTGGATTATGAAAATGTAAATCTCTAATGTGTATGTGTGTGTGTGAGACAAGAATTTGGCAAGTGATCAAGTGAAGGAGCAATAGAGGCAATGAAGAGAAATCGTGTTAAATGGTGTAATTGTATTACAATAATGGAATTGTTGGTCTCAAGTGTACATCTCTAAGACAGAGCACTGTTGTTTATATGTAGGCTCTTACCACCAACATAGTACAGAAGGAGTGCTCTACGAGAGCTCAACATGGACTCTTCTACAATTACAAGCTTTGACCTCGAATGTTTTTCCAAACACACATCTCAACTGACACTGAACGACTTAAGACACCACAAGCATCAACTACCTATTGTAGATATTTAGCCCAATATAAATTTAGAAATGAAGAGAGAGAGAGAAATAAATTTATTTCAAAGTAATCAATGATACAATGACCTGAATCGGAACGAGAACCTCTCCGGTCCCAGTTGCTCCTCTATCACCCCCATTTGAGAGGGCATTGGTCCGATGCCGTGGTCCTTGAAATGTTAGCCCTTTGGATGACTCGCCCTATTAGTGAGATGCTGATAATTTGCTGCATCGACGAAACGCCAATATACTGATGCTAAAACTTCTTTTCGGCCTCCGTAGTATTTGAATTCGGGTGTTGATCTTCCTCAACAGGAAGGACTTTCGCAGGATGTCTCGGGAAGAGACCTTGAAACTTTGGCTTCTCAATCAAGCCAAGATTCTGATTAAGATATGCAGTGCAAGTTAGGATAAAAGCCAGAACATACTGGACTGTGTCAAAATTTACTAAACAGTCAAACGGTATTCAGAACAACCATTAGTACTGCCACGGCCGAGGCTTCCTTGTTGAAGGTATAAATGTGAAGAGTCTTGATTCACTAGCCAAAATTTTCTTGCACATTTCTGTTCCAAGGTGAATTCCATAGTTCCTAACAGCTTCGTCATTATCCTTTATTGGTTCCAAAGCAGCAGAAACTTCAGCTGGTATCTGCAATACCAAAACATTTAGTGATCACAAAACTAGCAGAATCAACATAATTAACTGATTCTACACTGCATCATGAACCCTCCTCTCAAACTTAGCAGTAGGGCGTCCTGTTTTCATGCGTCATATAGCTTGATTATCATCTTTAAATCACACTTGTCAACATCACTACTTTTCCTCAGCCTAAGCTGGAGAAAGAATCTGATTAAAGCATACTTATATGGGAAGCTGCTAAGATGTCCCTATCCATGCAATGGAAACACTACAATTCCTACGCAGGATACAATTGCCTGAAACCATGTAAAAACACGAGCAATATCTGAAAGTACTGGAAGAGGATATATATCACGATAACATGGAGAAGAAGGTGACTCTAACCTTTGTTCTGCATATACTAGTCATGCGCGCAAAGCCTTTATAGGTGGCGATCGGCATGATGCCAGGAACAATGGGACAAGTTATTCCGACTTGGCGACAGTCGTTCACAAACTTGAGGAAAATATCGGTGTCGAAAAACAGTTTGAGTAATAATGAGGTCAACTCCAGCATCCACTAAAAAGATTCAGGAGACATGAAAAAACCATAAGCACCAATTGGCACCGATTGGGACACACACACAACAACAATATTCGCCGAAGAAACCGGACCTTTCGCTTCAAGTAGGCGAGCTCATTCTGGTAATCTTCATCCGAGAGCCACGCCATTGCTTCCCTATGACATCAGGATGGCCCTCTGAACACATTAAACAACAAGTGTATTATGATATAGTGGCCTCGACTAATGAAACAAAGGGAAATATGCAGGCTTTTAATGTAACAATTGAGTAAAGCAGATCAAAAGAACCTGGGTAGCCAGCAACAGTAATGCCAAAGTAATCCCCATATTTGTCTTTGATGTGTTTCACCTGCAATTATAAAACCCAGATCCAGAAAAAAAAAATTATAAAGACCAATACAGAGCCACATACAAAAGCATGGTACCAAAAGCATTAATTGTTACATATGATTTGTCAGTTTCTGCTGTTAAAAAAGACACGCCTCTTTCATCAGAAAAGACGGTTCATTTTTAGCACAAAGATATTTTGGACCGAACTTCTGAATGATTAGGATATCTAACATTTTCGAAAAGGAAAAAAAAGGATATCTGGCATTTCTCTTTCCTAGGTTTTTTTAAATGCCTAGTGGGTGAATGTTTAGGGCCGTACATGGTTAAATGAAGCTGTCAATCATTGAGTTTGAGGCGAAATCACAACAAATCAAAACTTTTGAGCACGTTCGGTAGGAAATGCTATCGGTTTCGCAATGACAAAGTCAAACGGGTTCGATAACCCCAGAAGTCGACACGTGAACCATGCATTGTCGCCCCCTTACTTACCAAGTCAAGGCCACTGCCGTGAGCCGTCCGGGACCGGGACGAACCCAGGCTGGCCGGTCGGCGGGTCGCCGCGGGCTGAGCGTTCCGGATGCCGTCGGACTTGATCCTGTCGAGGGCGCGGT